>JAENPR010001039.1:0-230459 GCA_018135685.1 Themeda triandra | reverse complement strand
AATCAAAGGCACAGATGCACAAAAAGATGGCATCATGCAGAGAACAATAGTTTCAGAACATACTCCACAAAGGCTTTTGCACATGCTTCAAAGTCTTCAGCATTTCATTAGTATCAATATTGTCATCTGCGGAAGTTGGGTCCTAAAAAGGCAACAAGATATGTCAGATTACTATAATACACAAGAATGCACACAAATCCAGACATGGCATTCTCAAAAACATGTTTAAGAACAGATGACAACTATTAATTACTAAGGATGCACAAAGACAGATCACAAAATAGACAATTTTTTTATAGAAGGATAGATGAAAAGGAATTTCAAAGGATAAACAAAGACATATCACAAATAGACAATTTTTTTATAGAAGGACAAATGACAAAATTCAGTAAAATTCTATCAAAATTCAGAATAAGCGGTGATATGATACAAGAATGAGTCATGACACAACTCAGAAGAGTTCTCACACATTTCTAGTTTACACTGAATCAAAAATTCCTAATAGCCCGTCCTCCCAATCCCTGTTGAGATGACATACATGCACACTTGCATTGTATTTCATTTGACACCAAAGTATACAAAAATTCACCCAGTATTGTATTGCGGACTGGAGTAGAACGTATAGGTGACACTGAAATTCCATTCCCTAAACTACATGCAGCCGGTGGTTTCAAAGCCCACCAAATAAGCCTCGAGGGCCAACCAACCAACCAACAACACCCTCCATGCATCTCCCACCACTTCCTCCATCACCGGCTTCTTCTTCACGACGAACTGACAACCCCAGGTGGCTAAAACGACAGGGCCAAAACTCAATCTCCTACCTCATCAATCCCTGCCGCTCACTTACATTCCAAAATTCCCACCCAAATCTCCATCCTCTGACCAAATCATAGTATAGATCCACGAATCCATGCACCCGAGCAGCCTCCCCTACGCCAACCAACCACAGCCACAACCCAAAAAATCCCCCAAATCCAACGCAAATCACCCAAAATCGTCCAAATCATGAACAACACGACCATCTATGGCGCCACCCACCCACGAGGAGCCTACCCTACCCCGTAGCCGCACGACGAGGTACTCAGACTCACAGAACCCTAAATCACACAAATCGATCGAAAACTCAATAAATCCTAGATGAACTCACCTTTAGCCTCGCAAGGATGAAGACGGCGCCGAAGGAGGCGCCGCTGCCGCCGATAAATGGCCTAAACACGCGCCGGGAGGAGAGGGTAGCCATCGCCGCCGACGAGAAGCGAGGCGAAATGGGGAGGAGAATGGGAGGGAGGCGAGGAGGGAGACGACTCGTGCTGTTGCGAGTCCAGAATGCCACAAGAAGTGGGCCCTGCCCGTCAGCTGCACAACAAATGGGCCACTCAGTGGGAACAGACGGAGCAGACACCAGCCATCCATCGTGCGATCAACGAACACAAAATTCGTGTGCTGCCAGAGAAAGAAACACGCGTGTATTATATAGTGTTTGTCTAAAATAATGTACCTTAAAAACAACCCCTCACACAATCAAATCTGGAATGGATTCTCAATCTTCTCTCTCCTTAATTACTCACTCAAATCCGACGATCCAGATCTCTTGTATGGTCCTCCTCGACCGGATGACACCTGCCTCGCGCAAGAACCCATCTGCGCGGCATTCGCGATTCACATGCCGCCCCCGTCCATCACGACGTGATTGAACACCATGATCACCGTGACTGATCCCTTTTTCCATACGTGGTGTGCAAAAGGGAGTCTCTCCTAATCTCTCTCCTTCCTTGATTTCTCACAAATTCGAGCCCGTGTTGCAAAGCCGGCGGCGGGCGCTCTGGAGCCGCGGTGCACGCCGTGGTGTTGGCCGGGGGAGCGCTACCTCAGGGTACGACATTACGACAGGATGCGGCGTGACGAGCGTACGAAACCAAGGAGGTGCACATATATATAGCGTCATGATCCCGTCCGGACGACGACCGACTCCCACGTCAGGCCGCCGTTGCGGTGCTCGGCGGCACCCACAGGTCGTGATCGATCCTGGGTGTAGGTTAGTATATATGCACACTAGCTACCCTCTGCGCATGCATGCGCCGATCTTTGCATGCCGAGCATGATCCACGCATGACGCATCGCATGTACATATATATACAGTCAGAAACCCGGCCGGGCATGATACTCGAGCACTGAAGTATCAAAATGAAGAACACTATGAAGTATCAAAATGACAACAATAATAATCCATTGTTCACGCATCAGAAGTGTGAGAAGTTTTTTTTTCCAAACATATTTTAAGAATGGTTACAATCTTCTGACAGGGATATGCCATCGGAACTACACTGATTGTGATGAGTTTACAACTTACAGTGTTACAAATTCCTAATGCCCAGAGAATAGATTAACTTTTAGCGGAAACAATAGGAGAGTGCTACTATGAATGCCTACAAGCATCGTTCTTATAGGGGGCATGTTTGTTGTTTCGATGCAGATAAATCCTCAGAAGGCCCGGGTGGAATTTCCACACAGCAAGTAAAAAAAAAAAAAAAGAGAGAGGAAGGGACTGGGGTAAAAGATTTCAGGAATAGCATGGGCCTTGTGTTTGTTGAGCAGGTGCAAGCTCATGTTTATGTATACTTTGTCCAGTCACCTTAAGATCAGCATAAAGCGCTTTGTCCCCAGTACCTTCAGTTTTAGTTTAGTATTTGGCTAATGGACATTTTCAGCACAGCTTGGAGAGTTTGAAATTGGGGGAACTGTTGGACACACTACCACCTGCCCTGGATGAAGCAATTGCAATTTCTGAGGTAAGATAAGAAGACACATGTGCATAGCTTGTGGTATCCCTGCTTCTATTCTTCTGAATTATGATCGTAGTTTGTGACCTCAATTTACGTGTCTCACTCAGGTTATGCAATTTCTAGAAGCACAAGAACACAATATTTTTATCTTACTCCCTACAATGAACTCCCTACCATTGTATCAAATGTTGAGTCAACATATACCCAATCATATTATCACCAATTATTTTCTTTGTTTTTGATAGGGCCGCTCCAGTAACTATCCTGCCAGATTTCTTGGAAACATTTTTATTCATGGCACCTTTGTCATCATGTTGACTTAGTCAACATCCTAACAAAAACGGTGCGGTGATATCATCCTAACGATACGGTTTTAAAATATGCAGTGGTGCAGATAGATCATGTGATCTTGTGTGTTGGGACAGAAGGCACTTGCTAATCGTTTGTATATTGGGATATCATCAATCTCTCTAAGCCGAAGGTGTAAATGCATTGGCCAATGGACGAATGATTTTTCTTGAGCTTGCGCTTGCATACTGAAATTGTGATTCTTTTTTTAATTATTTTCTATATGTTCATTATCTTGGATAGGTGATGTCTTGCTCAAGTGATCTAATTCTCTATGATTGGAAGCATTGGTGCTGGTTGGCATTATTTTATATTTTATAAATCTATACTGTTAATCGTCACCATAGCGTTAGCATGGGCAATATACTTAGTATGTATAGTAGTTGTAAGAGTATATAACTGGCCGGGCAACGACTGACGTTAGGGTTGAAAACAGAGCTCACCGGCTCCACCTGGACAAATGAAAGTAATGTCTTGGGCAGCAAGTTGATTGAGACACTTGGATGGCACCAGTGATGACGCCGATGCACCGAACGGAGGGAGTACGTGGTTGGGCGCTGAACATCCAGCAGAAATGTCATTATTGCACTTTTCTTCACTGATCTGATACAAAATCTCTTCAATCCTACTCTTTTGCCAAAAGGATCAAAACCTTTACCATGTGTTGGCCCTAATTCCATAACTCCGAGACGGCGTTTGGATTCTACCCACTCTTCTATATATTTCTCGATCTCTCCACTTTTTATCAATGAATATAAGATATATTTCTCAGTGCTGCCTTTTGGTATACTTAACATCATTTACTAATATTGTCCCTTTGAACTTCGGGCCGGTCTTTCACCCTCTAAGCTTCAATCTTGCCAAAAATTTTCCCGTTTTAGAATACATGTAGTTAGGTTTAAGATTACTATTGGTTGTCAAATGTTTTTCATCACTTTGACCATCGCTATATAAAAAGTTATATAGATTGACAATGTAAGACAAATGTGGTTAAATTTAATATCAAAGGCACTTTCAAACGATTTATTTTATTTAAATTTCACATTTGATTAAAGTTGTTGGTCAAAGCTTCATCTCGTAGCACATTTTGACATTAACAGCAGGAGTACCCAGAGGTAGATTTCTTTGAGCTTGAAGGTAGAGCACACTAGAGCTCGAACAGGAAGATGTGGATTAGTACTTCACGATTATTTGTGCATCCATGCGTGATTCTGCTTACATGTCTGTATCACCTCTTTTTTTAAAAAAAAAAAAAAAAAAAACCTTTTAGACACCTTCGATTCATTTCCATAGACGGTTACATAATCCGACGTCCGAGAGCCACAAACGAAAATGGTGATTTTGCAAGCTATTTCTTATCTGAACGGCCTGCAGACCGGGTGATAACGTGAATCGACCATGGGACAATTCCATGTCAAGCTGTACACCACTAAATCGACTTTGTAGAATTGCATGTGGTCCGTGGTTACGGGAATTGTAAAACTGGAGTTTCGGCAAAGGTTAAGCATGACAAACAAGAAGGGCAGCTGCTGGTGGCTAGCGAAAAGAGCCAAAGGCCCTGCCTGGCCACCCCGGGTTCGAACCCCGGTGATCGCGGTATTGCCGTGCAGAGTGCACGGGAATGAGGAGAAAAGGTTCCTTAATTCAAAAAAATATTAATAGCAGACCACTATTTTGGAAAACATTTTCACTCGATTGGGAAAAGCTACCCCAGAACACACTCATGGTTTTAGTATTCCCTAGCGGCGCTAAACCATCGGGGAAAAGAATTGGATCGTTCCGGTGACTACAATATAGGATGTTTGGGCCTTGTCCACAATTTTTAGCTCGCTCAACCAAGTCCATGCCGCCCCTTCCGCCCCAACTCTCAGATTTTGCAGCTCGAGAAAAATTGAATATGGGGGCCAGCTCCATGTTTTTTGTGGAGCTCCTCAAGAGTGCTCCAAGTATTGAAGTTTCCACAAGTTCTCACCGAGTTGGGTGAAATTACCCCCAATACCATTAATTACACCGAGTACCGATTCGTTTCTATTCTTATCTCTTCCACTAGTGCCCCCATCCATTTGCTCTCCTGGCCTCCTCGGTCCTCACGTGACTTAGCGCCGCTGCCCACCTCTCCCGGCCGCCACCCCTTCCCCGCCGGCGCGGGAGGACTGCCGGACAGAGCGATCCGGGGCCCCATGCGCCGCCCGACCTAGTTTTTGGAGTCCCCGACCCGCCGCTTCGCTCCATACTTTGGGACCAAACCGCCGCACCCAAGGTTGGGCTCCCCGGAGATCGAGCCATCGCTGCCGGCCGCCGCCGCCGCACGGGCTCATCGATCCTGGCTTGCCTCGCTAGGCCACGCTCGCCGACAAGGCGCGCAAAGCGGCTGCGATTGACTTGGCCAACCAGTGGCGATGATATAGCCGAGGTGGCGCGCAGCGGCACATGGTTAGCTTGACCCGGGACGTCGGCGGCCCGAGGTGGCGCGGCGAGGCAATCTAGCTAAAACGGCCGGTGCGCGGGCAGCCCCGGGCGGCAAGCAACGACGGTAGTGTCTGAGTCGCAAGGAGGTGAGGGATGGGGATGGAAAAAGCATATGACTGACATGTGGGTCCCATGACTCAAGGGCAAAAATGGATCATTATGATCTCCACCCCACACTCTTGGAGCTAAAGCTAGACTGCAAGCCAAACATGTGGAACTGCCTCATGGTCAACAACTACTTTATTATGGAGCTGCTCCATGGTGAATATGGTGGAGTGGAGTTGGGTAAATTAGTCCCAAATAGTGCCAATAAATATAGCATGTTTGCTACTTCTTGTGGAGCTCTTTTACTGGTAAGGAAGTTACCCTAATTTTCGACCGTTGATCCGATAATTCAATCAAAACAATTTATCAACAATTAACTTATGGGGTAAGGACAATTTATCAACAATTAAATTATGGGGTCCTTTCGTGTACTTTGCATCGGTCCCTCGTGTACTTTGTATCAGTCCCACTAGTTTGGTATTACTTGGTCCCTTGTTATGGGTGTTATGAAACATGTCGTGTGAGTTGAGAACCTTTCCTCTCCGTCTCTCATGATCACATAGTAGATGAAAATAGTAGAATATGTAGACATAAGATAGGAGATTATTCTTTATTTCTCGAATATTGATGATTACAACATAGAGCTCCCACATATATATAGTCCGATCAAGACCTAAGAGTTGTTAAGAGCCCACGTACAAATGGACTAGGATTAAGATTCCTCCTTCTCGTCGTCGCCGGCTCATTCGTTCGCTAGGGTAGTGTCTTCGCGTGAGCTTTGCTCTGCAAGTGGTTTGTTGGGCGGAGAGGCCCTTTGTTTCTTGCTTTGTTGTTTTTGTTGTGTTATGGCCACTTTCTCGTGGTCTTGTTTGTTGTACTCGTCGAGTCTCGGCTTCTTCTACTTAATATAAAAGACACGTGAAGTCGTGTTCGAGAAAAAAAAGATTCTCCTCCTTTCATTCTAGGTCAGAGTCAGTATGTTTTACAACACTCCCTGTGGGCGATTACCACAATATGCACATGCCTCATCAAAAACTCCATCCGAAAACCTAATGGAAAAAAACGGTTCTTGGAGAAAAGGGAAATTTTATCGCGATTCGTTAATTGCATTGCACATGTTGTCTCATTTAAAACCTTGTGTGAGAAACCTTCGAGTAAAAACTCACATTAAAAAAGAGTACAATATTTAACCTTCTTGGTCATATATTCTTCGGGATATTTTATTTTTCATGAATAGATATTGATCTTCACGATCTATGCATAAACTTCAGCATTTTTAGCAAATAGGATCTACTTGATCTTAGTAATTCTAGTGGTTTTAGTTACCTTCAAGGTAAATTAAATCAAATTGCATCCCCTCATAAAGCCATTCTTTTTTTTGTACTAATTGTTCAAAATACACTTTTCATATATGTGTACTTACTAATGGTATACAAGTACCACAATACTATATCTTTCAAAAAAATTGGCTCATAATTCTTCTATGAATTATATAGGTATAAATAAGAGCAATATGCGTTGGAAACATAATAACCATTTATCACAGTGCAAAACAAATAAATTTTATCCTTCGGGGTAATAAATCCTTTTAGAGGATTATGGGGATAAATAATTTGTAATATTTGGATATCTTCTAGATAGTGCATCAATTCTTCCTTAGTGGATTTTTAAATACATATTCTACAAATCTTTAGGATTTTTGATTGTACCACTAAATTATAAATCCAAATGATATTTAGCATTTAGGGGATAATTCAATTGCTAAAATCACCATTATTCTTATACCTTCACTGGTATTTAGAAGGTGTCAAAACTTCATTGCTAGCTTTACAATATACACTTTCTGAGTGTTTGTACATGGTATTTAGGATTCCTCATTCTTTCTCTCGAGGTTTATATTCACTGATCAATGTTGTTTCTTCAAGAATTGACTCGATAAATCCTGATGGATTAGTTCCTTTAATGGAGTTCTTATTTTTAAAGGGACAATAATTCTCTTCTATGAGATATACTACATGAGATATTATTATGTGATATACAATAAGATAGTGTTTATTCACTATAAAGTCATTCGAAGACTATTCCTTCTAGGACATGCTCTTCTTGAGACTTCAATATTCATTGAATATATTAAACCTTAGACTTAATACTTGGTATGAGCTTTAATTTTCATATGTTGCGATTTATATTCTCCGGAACTATATATACATCTTAAGTGATCCACTTATAACTTGCATATTTCATATTCATTCATTTCATTTGCTAGAGAGATAGTAGAACATTTATTTCTTTTTATTAGGAGATTCATCCTCAATTGCATTTCTTCATTGACCCGATATAATCACTACGGCGACTTTGCCATGGACTTTGTTTTTCGGATCCAGGTTCTCATAAGAGAAACATTTACAATTATAAGAGGTAGCGTTGTCGACAACTATTTTTTCCTCCCAACATTTTGAGATTATTCTTTCCCTTTGTCATTTCCCAAACAAGAGATAATTTGTTGTTCTGCACATCCAACACTAATAATGTGTGTGCTTAGTGTGTTGGATTTCATCTTCATGATGATCCTCTTCATGAGGCGGTCAACCTTCTTCATGAGGTGTTCTCTTCATGAGAATGGAGGAGTTTATTTATATTTCATTTAGCAAGTATATACTAAACTAGAACCAACAGGCATCTAGTAGATTTTAGCTTAATAGTATACAATATTTTGGTTACTTGCTAGTAAGCACAACTTCTAGTTTATAACTTCAAATTACCCTCACATTTCTAAAAATATCGACATATGCTCTGCTTCATGCTTCACAAGAGCATTAGTCAAACTATTATTTGACTTAGTGCGTGATACTATTCCGACTTGAAGCTTCAAGGAATATTTTCTCTTAAGACCATTTTCTTCTATGGAAATAATTTTTTGGCATTCAAAATAGGCCTTTTCTCCCCCAATGCCAATATTAGATCTTTAATAGCATACTTCAAAAAGATATCCCCTATCATGGGCTTAAAATAATTCAAATTCATGTATTTCCAACTACGGGTGGAGGCCCATTTATGTATGCTATGATGAAATTATATGGGAAATATTCATGCACATATTTTAATATAGGGTTTATTATACGTTATATGCGGTGAGCTAGAATACATAAAGTGTATTTATGAATGTTCAAGATTCTGTAAACTCGGGGATGTTCTCCCCTTAATTTACATATCATAGTTTAAAAACTATTTCATTATCTAGCTTTATTGTTTAGGCCAAATTTTTGATCCAAGTACTCATACATTAAAAAAATAGACCATACACTTCAACCGTATAAAAACGCAACATTCAAACTCACATGGAATATCTTCTAGACTTTCTAATTGCCACTAATAAAAATTTCCCACGCCTTTTCTTCTCCCAAATTATCATAAGTGTTTTATCTACTAACTCAATT
Source organism: Themeda triandra (assembly GCA_018135685.1). NCBI lineage: Eukaryota > Viridiplantae > Streptophyta > Magnoliopsida > Poales > Poaceae > Themeda > Themeda triandra. The sequence goes on along the minus strand of JAENPR010001039.1, from coordinate 221,374 downwards.
TTCACTATAATCCATCCATTCAAGTGGGGTCACTTCTCCATTTAGCTAATTTCATTAATCAACTCCCCTTATCTTAGGCTACTTGACCATAGACCAATCTATTGCTTATGCATACAATGCATTAAAAGCAAAATATTCCAAGGGAAGATACACTTGTAGATACTAGCTATAGATATAGCCATTATGCTAATATTCATGTAAGAGTTGAAAAGTTCTAGCTCGACGGAGCACGACATAGTGATACATTCATGTGCAATGTGAAAAATATTGGTATTCAATCCAACGTGATAGATAACAACAAATGCAAAGCTACAAGCTTACTTGTAATTAGTGTAGTAGAAAAGTTAACTCTACTTAAGGGATGCTGACAAACTTCAAGTTCTGATACGATGCACTTAAAGATGGATTTAGGAAGGCTATGCCTATTAAATACATATATTACCCATTTTCTTATGCCTATACCAAAATTTCTTCCCTTTTCATGCCATAATTACTTCAAGTACTAATTTGCTTCATGCACCATCAATGAATAATAATTTCTAATGATCATAGAATCAATTATACTTCTAGTATTCATTGGTTATGGCATAAAATTTACATATTCAATGTACTATTCGTGTACAACAACGCATCGAGGGTAGGACATAAACTTCTAGTTTTTGGTCAAGTATTAGATACTTAGTTTAGGATTATACTATTTCTTGACTAAATTTGTCCTTCTAAGATCATATGCCAAGTATAGTCCAATTGTTCATGTGCTTCTAGAAATCAGTTCCCTTCTACCTACATGGTAGTAGTGCACAAAGAACTATAACCTTCGTCGTTATATAAGGTTTCTTTTGTGGATAAAAGCAATGCAAAATTGATTTAGATGGTAAAATAGGCACTTGTTTATATGTGAATCATATAAATCTATTTTATTCCATGAGAAGTTAACACATATTACTGCAAGAAAGAATTGTAACTAAGAATATTAAATGCTTCATATTTAGTCTTTAAGCTAGCCAAAGTAACCATTAACTCTTCTATGAGTTTCCATAATCCACTTAATTCAAATGGGAATTAATACCTAAAGCACCGCCACCACTACTATCAATAATTCAGGATATGAATTTCAAAGGCAATAAATCTAAAGCACATGATTTAAGTTCTTCTTCAAGAGAAACTTAAATGTTCTAATTCTTATCCGCTTTTATATGTCTTAGCATCAACGCTTTGACATTTAGCAGCTTCATGATTGCTTGATCTTTTCTTGGGTATAAGATATGCAAGTCACATATTCAAAATTAATCCAACCGACAATATCCTGATTTATAAAGCTATCTAAAAATTCCAACTCAATTTCTATTTGAGTAACTTCTAATGGTAAATTCAAATACTTCATGTATTATATTGCTTTGTGATATTCTATACACAAGAGATATTTCTTTGAGAATATATGATGATAAATCTTATTTACCATCTTGTCTTCAGACATTTAATATAAAGCTTCAAGCTATTGTTTATAGAGCAGCATTATATCTTGGCCATACCATTCTAGAGAGTAATGAAATATATATCCCAGTTTACTTACACTTCAATGGTAGCAATATCCTATATGGATTTAATAATGACCATAACAAATAATTCTACTATTCAAAGTAATTCCAGGATATTCCTTCTTCACGAAGGTATGCATATATCATTATATAGATAAATCATGTGCATATAGGTTTACTACATGTAAACAAGTAGCAAGGTGCAAAAAAGACAAAGGATGGTTATTCAAAATATTCTTAGAAGTATTCTAGCATTTTTCAGGATTATGGTATATGAAAAATTTTAGAATTAATACCAAGCATTCATTTATCCCAAAAATTCATTATGCGAAAAAACAAATGTGAGCCTCTCAAAGGTAACAAGTCTAAGGTTTGCAAGATTCTGAGAGCTCATAATACTTTATACCATGTTTTTCATAACATTCTAAGATTTACAATTTAAGCATGATATATAATCCATGACGTTTTGACACATAAATAAATGCATTCAAAAGAGCATTAAAACAACACATGGTATGCATACATGAACATAAATCAAATACTACAAATATATACAAATAAAAGCATTTTATTGTCAAGTAGCTGCAAGCTTGCTGGTTAGCCACGGTAATGAGCTGTGCTGCTAGCACCAGATTAACAATTCGTCATGCATATGAAACACTGCAGGTTACAAGATTTTCAAAGCCTGACAAAGACAACAAAATATTACTAGCATGATGGAAACTACAGGTTCCCAAATTAATCTAGTAGTTGCTTGATCTATGATCGTCAGAATACAAAATCCTTCGGGGCCAATATGAGTCTCGTAGGAAGGTTTCAAAATTAGAGAACTCATATATATTTTGTTTATTATTATTAGACAATATAACCGTGAGATCTTCCAGAAACCTATCCACTTTTCAATTGATTCTTTCCCTTCCCTTTATTTGTCCGGTGACGCAGCTTGTAGGCTCAGCGGTGGTTTACCAGCTTCTGGGCTGGTGGTGACGCACATGCTGGTGGCCAAGATTTGAGGCGCGTGCAAGCGTCCTGGATATCGCGTGCGAACAGCGAGCGATGCGGCTTACGCTAGCAAGACCGTGACGGCTTGATGCGGCCGACCCGGTGGTTGTTCAAGTGGCGAAGGCCGTGTGCGTTCAGGCGACGGCCGTTCAGGGCGGCGGTGGCTCGCATGCAGGCGAGCAAAGCCACGGTGTCCATAATAATTTGTCGATTTAATTCCTACAACGGCGAGTAGGGTTGCTAACTACTTCTAGTAGATCAAGATTCACATGAACTGGTCTAGCATTAGATTTGGGTTCATAATTAATTAATCGGTCTATGAGCTGATCAATTATGTTGTCGTTGGACTTCATGCCAACGCCTTTACCGACGTTGATGTTGCCACTGATTTGGCGTTCAACCCACAATGTAGTTATGAAGTTTCGGCAAGTCTAGTAGATTGTATCTTCTTGTCATGCTTCCTCGCATGTAAAGCGTAGACTAGCCCCATCAGCTAGCACAAGCAAGCAATCCGCGAGATTTTTCCATACCTTTTAAAGATACCAATTGGATCCCTCACGTCATAAGGCGGTGGACAGATACATACCGCTGTAGAAGGCGTTAGCATTGCCGCATCGTCGCTTGACAATGACGATGGATGTCGATGCGGTCTGGATTAGTTGTAGGTAGAGGTAGCGAGATCCGTTCCGCTAACAATGTTGCACTACAAGAAGTGAGGTTCTTTGCCTAGTGCCTGCTGCACTCGGCAAAGGGGCTTTTTGCACTTTCAGTAGGTAAGCCTTTGTCAGAAAGGCAACACTCGCAAAGAGGTGCTTTAAGAAGCACCCGGGCCCTTGTTTTTATTTTTTAAAAAATTTTCTTTGCTGAAAGTGCCACCATGCCTTTCGGACTCGAAAGAAATTATTTTTTTAAAAAAAAAAATCTTTAGTAGCATCAACTCATGTAATACAATATCATATTTGAATCAGTCTCAGAACACTGCCTCAAATTGATGAAGGCATTATTAAAAATGCCTCTAAAAACAAGGCAAATCAGCAGAAATCATTTGAGAATGAATCAAAATCTTTCATACAGATTTGCATCTCCAAATTATTGGCAGTTGATGACCATCATAGCATAGTCTGAAAGAATACAAGCAGGTGACAACATGACAGAGGAAACCTCAAACTAAACAATGGTAGACGATGTTCAGACAATGCAAATCAACATGACACACCATAAGACAAGACACTAAGGCAAGAGCTCAACTAGTGCTAGTGTATCAGGTAGATGATGATCCATCACATCCTTCTCCGATTCACTATGTTTTGTGAAACGGTAAGCAGCACTCTAGTCCTGCAACAATGGTAAGGTGGTTAAGAAACAGATTTCAACAATGCTCATTACAGGCAACCAGTGTGAACGATATTACAAGGGAAATGCTACCACAGTGAACCAATCTACTGCATGCTGGATTGCATAACCAAAGTTCCCTTGATTCCAATTAAACTGGAAAGTAACTGAATTTTCAGAACTGACTTCAAAAACAGGAACCGAAAGTAAGAGATTCTTACTTTGGTTTGTACTAACGTCGAGATGTTGTTATATGTATGTTGCTGGTGCGACTTTTGTACAATCTTGGATGGTTCCTTTGGTTTTTCTATACACACCTTCCCCCTTTTTTCCTCCTTAATGAAAAATTGGTTGTAATTATCAATTGGTTGTATCAGCAATCAATTGTTTCTAGCTAAATAGTATATAGAAGATGCAAAACAACATACAATTTTTTCAAAGCTGTAATCATCAATTGGTTGTCCATTTTTCTGGTATGTGTTGCTATATACTGGTATATATTAGACTTCAAATTGTCAATAATATGTTGATAGCCCCAAGCTACTTGTCTTTAAATAAGATTGAACATATAGCAAGACAACTGGAAGGTAACATTACTGGTTTTTGAATAGGACAAGATGCAGGTTTATATGTCCATGCATCAACTGGACTTGAGACTGGCAGTGTACATATAAATAATTCAGGGATTTTTCTAGCTATCTCTTTACCTTGTTATAGGAAATGATATACTTGTCCATAAAGGTATCATAAATGTGATGAAACTCTATATCCAATGGGACTAAATCAAAATATAAACTTTATCAAGTGGACACAGACAACTTTTAAGTGAAGTCGTTGGGCAGTGAACCATACCTGCACTTTATTGAAAAAGCTTGTGTTCAACTGCTAATTATAGGAAGCAAGCACTTTATCTTTCCTCACAAATTGCTGTAAAGGAAAACCACAAAATGAATAAAACAGTCTTGGCTAAATTGTTCACTGTCAGTTTAAAACTATTGGCAGTATATGAACAAAACAATAAAAGATGGGATTTCCAAATGTATTAGAGAGCTGGAAAATGGCATATCATGTGAAGAAAATTCAACACAGCTTTTATTATTAGAGTGCTGGACACTTTTTCTAGCATGCAGGAAGGAGTGGCTACATTAGGACAGTTTGTCTGTACTAACCTGATCAGTAGCCGAGCTTCTGCCAGCCAAATCCTACATAGCCTGCCTTTTAATTGAAACTGACAGAGCAGCATTGTCATTCCTTATTGTTCAGTGCCCTTGTCATCCATCACTGAATGATCAGAAAAGAGATCATGAGAGGAAGGAATCACTTTAACGAAAACTGAAACACAAAGATTTCAAAGTAGAAAAGGGTAGTCGTAATTTCATAAGAGTAAGGAACACTAAGGCATCCTGATATTTCAAATTTCCAGAAGGCTCAGCTTAGAGTCCTTAAAGAAAAAGATTGACCAGGATTTATTGCCTAGAAAACTAGAGAAAAAAAAATAGCAGGTTTGTAAGTGCTAGAATCTATTCACAGTAAAAACAGCAGATTTGTAAGCTGCTTTAGCTGCTGAGCACAAGCACAAGCTAGCCATCACATGTGCAAGAAAGTAATCATATATGATTAATTAAATGTAGCAGCAGCAAAAGCAACTGATCTGTTAATAAATGTCAGCTAGTTTTTTTGATACGTCGACAGAGGGGGGAGAAAATCACCTGATTGTATTGATAATGTGGCTCTTAATGCCAAATGTCTAGAATACATGGTTTTACATTTTCGAGCACCTGATTGTCAACTAGTTTATATGAAACTAATTCATCTAAAGTTATACACAATTCCTGATCTACTGTATCAGTAGGCAATGCAAGGCATTTACATCTCAAACACATATGCTGGCATGCAGAATACTCCTGCAATTGAGTGTGAGCGCAAGCACATGCTGTTGCTTTATGTGAACAACACACAGCATGGTTCAGTTCATATTTCAAAGCCTGACCCGTCATGTGTGGTAGGCAGCAGGGCACTGTTGACAGCAGAGGGCAGGCCACAGTTAACATCATAATCTCACATTTTTTAAAATAAAATAATGGCAGGAGCTCACCCTTTCTACCAAGAATAATAGAATTGTCCTAATTTATAAGGAACCCAGGCCTAAAAACCTTACATAGTCACAGATTAAAACACAGAAAATACACTCACAATAATATGTACTACATAGCAAGAAATATTAAATAACCTGAACCAATGAACAATTCCCAAATTTAAGATAAACACTCACAATAACAAATATATTCGCCATATGTTCAGCAAGTCCTACAATTCGCCATATGTTCAGCAAGTCACAATAACTAGCGTTCTGAAATATCAGCTAGCGCAGCCTGTTAAATTTTCTAGTATCATCAGTTCATCACCTCAGCACTAGTTGGACTGTAAGACTTTTTTCACGAGCTTTGCATAAAAGGCCACTAGAATTTGGACCTAAACCAACGAAGTACCTAGGACCAATTGTGCTGCAATTAAGGCACAAAATTACACTATATCCAATTACACTACATTCCACAAGCTGCTAAGCCTTCAACAAAGTTTGAAGAGTAGTAAAGCCTTCAACCACAGCGCTGGCAGCCGAATCTCAGGACATGCGGCAGCTTATCAATAAATAGAAACCAAGATACTCTAGGTATTCAGGCTTCAACAAAGCTGCTAAACCAGTGTTGCTCTAGGTATTCAGGCTGCAAAAATTCAACAGAGGTTGACACTTTGTGCAATTAGTATTTTAGTCGGCATATGTACAGCAGGAAGAGGGAGTATCACCTAGCATCAGCACAATATCTAACAGAAAGGATTTCATGAATGCTAGCACAGAGAGCAAACAAATGCAAACGTGCAACAGGGAAATTTCTCCACAGAAGCTGCGCCTTCAATTCTAAACCTGATCCATGGGTACTTGGATTAAACATGACTTGGTAAACATGTACAATTCCGTTTTTTCCAAAATAAAACAGAAAACAGAATTCAGTGGATCGTCTTTTGGGCACCCTACTTCACACACGCGGACACGCCAGAGCAAACGAGGAGTCTGACCTAAATCTCTTGACTTCTGTGGTTACGTACAAGAAACTAAATCACATCTATCGTTTGAGAATGGAGGGGAATGAAATGATGAAACCTCATGCTTACCGTCAGATCTGGGTAGGGTCGCAGGGTGACCTCTGGCAGGGTGTCTGCGGCGGCCATCCGGACCGGGCGCCTTGGTGGTGGGGTGGCAGCAGCGGTCGTCCAGCCTGGGCGTCAGGGTGGTGGTGGCAGTGGCGGCCGGCTGGAGGCGCTGGGTCATCGCTCCGGAGCTCGGGGATCTCATCGTGGTTGAAGCCGAAGCCCAGGTCAGCGCATCCTTTGAGCTCCTCCAGGTCGTCGTCTCCGCTCTCGAGCACCGCCGGCGGAGGGGCGGGGGCTGCGGGCGGAGGGGCGGGGCGGGGGCAGGCTTGCGCGGCGGCGGCGGCGGCGACGCTGGGCGCGTGCGTGTGGACCGGAGGGGTTTGAAAGAGTGTGTGCGTGTGTGCTAGCTAGGGCCGGGCCGGGCTGTTTAAGTTTTCTTTTTTTTAATTTCTTTGCCGAATGCCAGGAGCTAGGCACTCGACAAAGACCTCACTTTGCCGAGTGTTAAGCGCGCACTCAGCAAAAGAAATTTTATTTTATTTTTTGCCCAATTTTTTCTATAGCCCTCCTACAGCATCTACAACTCCATGTTCAAATTTGGTGTATTTTTGAGCTTTTTTGCTATATTTAGTTAATTTATGTCGTTTAGTTTAATTTTTAGGAAAATATAAATTTGAACCGCAGTGCATAGAATAATGAAATTTAGTGATTCAAAAAATGATATTCATATTACTGAGTGCAGTTTGAGGCCATATCCGGTAACTCACACGAAATTTAACATCTTGTTCACGAGACATTACTGGAACTTGCAGCGAATTGTTTTTAAATTATATAAAATGCAAATAAAGTCTGAAAATCACGAAACTTGTCGGCATCGTGTTATCATATGTATAGGCTATGATAAAAATTAAGAAGTTTTGAGCAAGTTACGACGTGATGCCTCAAATCCAGACATCTTCACATGTGATCGGGTGATCACATGTGGAGATGTCTAGGTTTTAGGCTTCCGACGCCGCAACTTGGTCGAAACCTTCTCAATTTTTTATCACAGCCTCTACAAGCGATAACACGACGCCCCAACAAGTTTCGTCATTTTCGGACTTCGTTCAGATTTTATATAATTTTAAAACACTCCACCACAAACGAGTCGCTATGTTCTGCGAACAAGGCGTTCAATTTTTGGGTGATTCTCTGGATACGGTCTCAAAACACTCTCTCCAACATGAATATCATTTTTGGAATGGCTATATTTCATTATTTTATACACTCAGTAGTTCAAATTTACTTTTTCAAAAAAATACAAGTAAACAAAACTAATTCAAGAAATATAGCATAATATTATAAAAAACCACCAAATTCAAACATGTTCTTTTATACACTATGTAAGACTTGCACAAAAAATTTAAAATCAAAATTAAGAAAATTAAAAATTCTTTGCCTAGTGTCTTGCCCGACACTAGGCAAAAGAGGTTCTTCGCCTAGTGCCAGGCTCTAGCACTCGGAAAGAAGCCGTCTTTTGCCAAGTGTCCTGTCCCCGCACTAGGCAAGACCCTCTTGCCGAGTGCCGCAGCTCGGCACTAGGCAAAGAATTTTTTTTTTTAATCGACGCCGCCGGTTGCGGAGGCATCAACCGACGGCTCTTTGCCGAGTGGCCTTTGAAATGAGGGTAACACTCGGCAAAGAAGGACTTTGCCGAGTGTCGTGCGTCGCCGAGTGCAAGATACTCACACTCGGCAAAGGCCTTCTTTGCCGAGTGCTGGGCTTTGCCGAGTGCCCCCAGCTGCAAGACTAGGCAAAGAGGGTCTTCGCCGAGTGCCCGTGTTTTGGCACTAGGCAAAGTTCTGGGCACTAGGCAAAGTTGGCTTCTCCCGTAGTGCTGGGATGTCGACGTTCGCCGGCCGGAATAGTCGCGGCAGGGACGTCGGCATGAGCATCGACGTCGATGGTCGGCGGCTTGAACGGCGATGTCGACGAAGAGCTTATCGTGCCGATAACGTGTTATGAAACATGTCGTTTCGCGGTTAGGGACCTTTCCTCCGTCTCTTATGATCACCACAGATGAAAATAGTAGAACATGTAGACATAAGATAAGGAGACTATTCTTTATTTCTCCTAATATTGATGACTACAACATAGAGCTCCACATATATATACCCTGGTCAAGGCCTAAGAGTAAACGGTAAGAGCCCATGTACAAACGGGACCGTGATTAAGATTCCTCCTTCTCCTTTCCTTCTAGGATGATGAGTCGGTACGTTTTACAACAATGAGTACCTTTATTTTTCCACCGTTGGATTCCTACCGATGGATGGCTTGTTTTACAACCACCATAAATTTCTCATTTTCGTGACTTGGTTGCCAGATTGTTTCTGAGAAGTGTCCCTCGAACTCCAGAAATGTTCCGTGAGGTGAGAGACTACAAATTTAGTTTCTCAAACAAATTATATCAGCCCGAATTGAATTGCCAATATACCATGCAATTAGCAGTCTGGAAATGAAAACACAGAGTGAATTCCAACAAGCTAACAAGACTGATTGGCTGCTGAGCAGGATCCGAGAACTAGTAGTCTATTAGCCCTCGTGGTACTACAGGAATATCAAGCTTCGTAGAAATAACGGCTCCTTTTTCATGAATGATGATGAACGTTAGATCTATCAGAAGCATAGCATGAAAAGTTATGCAAGTAACATTGATTTGATGTAATCAACCAAATTTTTCTCTCGGAAAAGTTGCCCTCTCTCTAGGATATTTTAAAATTGTCTATGGACTTTCGACCGTGTAGAGACCGCACATTACAGTTTATCTATTTGATTATAGTATCCCAACACCTATGTTCAAGAACCGTAAGGGATGAAAACCTCTCCCGGCGACTTGGCGTGCATTAATGAATTAAATTTCTTGATAGCAAGTTGCATGAAACTCTTGGTGCCATATATAATGATATATGGATGGATTTTTTTTTTTTTTTTTTTTTTTTGCGGAACACACTCGTCCCTACAAACATGCATACATAAACTCTACCCCTATGCATGTCTTCGAGAGACTAAGCAGGCAGACATCGAGATTTATGAAGTCACCAAAGGTGCTTCGCATTGGCCGATTGCGAACGTCGCCTATCACTCGAAAGATAACGCTGGTAAATCCTAATAACCAGGAAATACGAGCTCTCGCCCCAAGCGAAGGACTTGAACCTAGGTGGGTAGGTTCCAACATATATGGATGTATCATCAACAATGAAAATCTCTGTTCTCTCTCAAATAGGATTGAGCAGCCGGTTTAGTTGAAAATTGCTTGGTTCGTTTCCAGTATCAAACAGGACCTGAACGATTGGCACGGTCCCATTGTAGCAGATTGCATTAGTTGGATTAATTCGAAATTAGCTAGCTCATATTAGGTGAAAGCATCATAATCATCAAATTGAAAATTTTGTTATTCCTTCAAATAAAAAACATATACATATATTGAGCTTTCAGAAATTTGAAATTTTGCAGAGCTCTAGGTTCGGAATGTTATGGATCCATGAAGTGTAAACTCAAGCACGTTCAGTTACCAGATACCGAGATTCATAAAGACGAAATTCGGCTGTAAGTTATTAAAAAAGAAACGATAAAACTTGATCCTTGCAGAGTTGCAGTGATAGCTTACTTGTTTGTACTTTCGCTACCACTGATGAGTTGCTTGTCTGATTGTTTTTTTAGAAGAAAATAAATATGAAAAAGATTAAATTTCCCTAGAAACGAAGCTCTTGGACCAGACCAAACATGCCTAGAAAATAATCCCAGTGGCCCTGTCACTGGTTTACATATATATATATATATATATATATATATATATATATATATATATATATATATATATATATATATATATATTATAAAATTCCATTATACTCTTAAGAGTATACCCATCTCTAAAAAACTATACTAGGTATGTGTCAATACTTGTTTATCGGTTTGAGTATGTTTATATACTCATTTTAAGATACTCCATGTCTTTCTACGCTAAAAATTTCAAAGAAATATATATTTTTTGATATATTACTAAAATGCCACTACATCTATATAAAATATGTATGACCATATACCCAATGTATGCATGCATACTTGACATATATAACACCCTCGGGAGTACTCTAGTATGACCATATACTTTCGTGTATATACACTTCGCTCGGGTCATATACACCCTAAATTTAGAGATATAGAGATAGAGTACATACTAAGAGTACGGTAAAACTATATATATATATATATATATATATATATATATATATATATATATATATATATATATATATATATATATATATATATATATATATATATATATATATATATATATATATATATATATATATATATATATATATATATATATATATATATATATATATATATATATATATATATATATATATATATATATATATATATATATATATATCTATCTATCTATCTCGGTCAGAGAAATTCCGGTTTGTGATACTGCTGCATGTTTGTTTGGTAAGTAATCGTTGCAAACTGTCACTTGGAGGCAGAAGTAAACAAATTATTTGCTACTCCAGAGGTCAGGCAAAGCGTACCCGCATCGGTTGTTTGCTGTTGGTTGCTTCCTGGTGCTGCACAAGATACCTGAGGTACGGTCTGGAGCTCAATGGTGACAGATTGACATGACCTGTTGATCGAGCAACTCTCGTGTTACTAGAGGAGTACGTATATACATCTAGTTTCCGTCTGAAGTAGGTAAGGCTCCTTTTCATCATGACTCCATGATAAGACTAAAATGTTGTTAAGAAGTATAAGACGCAACTTCAATTTGAAACCAGTAAAAAATATTGTTTTGATGTTTTCTTCTCAGTTAAAAGTCGTCCTCTCTGTCACTTTAGCGCTGCTTATAGACTTTCAAACTCACAAGCCCATAGATATCACATGTCAACTTTATCTTTTCTTTTATAATTTTAGACACCTTTGACATACAATATTATATTACTCATTCAATGACATGGAACTTTTTCAACATGAACACAACAGGTCTCAAGTCACTATTAGAAAAAATATTTTTCAAGGCGCTTGGCAATCCTAAACACAGGCAGGCAAGATTTTGGACTGCCTGCACAGTTAGCTAGCAAGCCCAACGCCATTGTCCACTTTTTAAATCGGATTTACATAGGCGGGTCAGAAGAACGACCACCTCTCAGGAATCAAGCATTTATAGAGATGGGCATATTTAGGTTCTGCCTGTAATCGATTTAAAGAGGCGGACATCTTTACAACTGCCTCTGTAAATCAATTTACATAAATCAACCCAGACAGATTTTTTGTAGAAAGCATAACTTTTGAATACAAAGTCGGATGAAGACAAACTCTATATCAAAATTATATATCTCGACGAGATATATAACTTTATAGTCAACAATATTTTTATTTGAGATCGTTTCAGCGCCCCAAATATGTGTTACGTGTTTTGGATCTATTTGAACAAACAAATTTTTGAAATTTTCAAACGGCTTCGGATGGAGAAATAATTAACCTATATGAAAGTTGTAGATCTCGATGGGATATAAAACTTTGTAGTTAACAAGATTTTTATTTGAGGTCGTTTAGGTCACCAGATATATAGGTATTACTAGATATTGCAAGGTGATTCTAAAAGGAATGGGTTGGTACAAATTAAAATTTTGTAACTTAGAAGATAATTGAAACAACTAGGAAATGACGACACAAGAGTCTATCGGCAACATGAGTCCCCGAAAACCAAACTTTTGTGTGGTCAAAGCATCTTGGATGTGACTTCCCGAACGAAATTAAGCACTGGAATGCCATATGACAAAATAAATGTAGACTTGAGATACTAGGTTCTGCTCTATATTAGCAGTTTGCACCTACGAATCGAAATCTAGTCAAACAAAAATTTCCATCTTGACATCGTTGGTCTCTTTCAGAAAACCATCATCGTCATGGATGACTACGTACAAAGAAAGGCCTGCATGATATGATTTGGTCATCAGGGACTTGCACGTCGATGACAGCCAAGCATTCATTAGCTTTCTATACAAAACCTTATCTTCTCATAGGGTAACATAGGGTGGGCTCCTATAGATATGTTTCCAACCCTTGAAATTTGAAAAGTATGTAATCGCAAGAGCAGAAGAAGCAACTGTCAAACCCCACGCGCGCGTTTACATTCTCAGTTACGTTGGAGTACGTAATTCCGAACTTATTTCCCCTCAACACTTCAATTCAACGAGGGAACGTTGTTAGGCACGCACTACTGTAGGACTGGGCTTCGCTACCTAGACATCCGTACCAGATGCAACAGAGCTGGCAGGGATGGACCAACTGGCACGGATGCCGCATTGCTGCCGCTTTGGTTGTGCCGGTAGTTTTTCACAAAAATCTCTATTTCTAGCATTTAGTAAGGATATGGAGAGTCTCTTGCAGATGCTTTTAAATAAACAATTGCTGCAAAGTTTATTCGAAATCTCAACTAACGTTCTCTTTTCGTAGAGCAAATGGAACCCCAATCAACTTAAAGAAAGAAATGAAATCTCAGTGGAATTTGGTGATACTGCACCAGTCTGATACGCTGCACCAAGCTGATACGGCAACTGCCCAGGCGGTCCCATTGGCATCTCCTGACGAGGCACCGCTGCGCCATGGAGAGGAAGCTGAAGAGCACCACGCGGAGGAAGTAGCATAGTGCCATGCGGCGAAAACGGCAGAGCACAGCAGGCCGCCCCGGCATCCCAGCCCAGTGCAGCAGGGCCCATTGGCGACACATGACGCAGCCCAAGTAGAGATGGTAGTGGAATAGGTCAATTGCTTCTTGCCGTCGTCACAGCAATACGACGGGCCAGTTCACGTAGTGGAGATCGACCTGGATGTACCAATGGCCATGCAACCGGCCCAGGCTAGCATGGCCCGGGGAGTAGGCCTGGGCACGTGGGCCGGCACAGCACGGCCCGCTCCCAAACGGTAGGCACGGTGGTGTCCTGGCCTACCAACGGCTATATGCCAAAGGCGCACGGCCCAGCCTACCACCACACCCCCTCACCCTGCCTCGTATATAAGCACAACAAACATTGCCCCCACCCCCTCAAACCTAACCCTAATCCTCATTCCGTCACGCCACTTGTTTCTCTCTCTCGCCGCTCTTGCTCACTCGCTCTCGCGCGCACCGCATCCACTAGGGACGAAACGCGAACCGAGCTCGTCGTCATCGTCCTTGACTCCGGTGATCTCGATCCACCTCGCCGCGCGTCCCTAATCTCACCTTGTCTCCTCCTTCTCTCCCTCTCCCTCTCTCTCGGTGAACTATGTGAGTTCATGTTCCCATCCGTGCCCTCTCGCCGCCACTCGCCATCGATTCTAATCTAAGGTGTCTCCGTCCTCGTCCTTTGGGCGGCCCTCGTCATCTTCGACCGGGCTCCGGTGCATAGGTGACTCCACAAACCCTAACCCTAGTTCCGAGCTTCACCATCAAACATTGAGCATTGATGTTCAAGCTGCAAGGTTAGCACCACCGTGCCACTACGAGATCTGCAATACTTGTGATAGATGAAAGCAACCACAACCATCCTCTTAAAAAAGTTTGTGAACGAGGATCAAGAGGTGTTTGTGATCCTCGTAGGAGCAGGTGGCACTAAGCCAAACGAACTTTGGAGCCTTCGAAAGCGAGCATGTAATGCGAGGGGTCTCAAAAGTGAAACTTCTATGCTTATTTGTGGAATCCATTCTATTGACTCCAGATTCGATATTTCAAGAATGTCCATGGCACAAGATTTTTTTGTTCTCAAAAGATACATCAGTTAAATCTTGACCATTCTCAAGAATGACTTTTGGATGGTAGAGGGACATGTCTTGAGTTCGAGGGAGGGTGATGATGGACGTTTTCGCCACAAGGTTGAGAGGAAAGCTTAGGCAAAACGAAGGGGGAGAAAGAGAGTTGTATAGTAATATAACACGGCAACTCTCTTGCAGTTTAAAAAAAAAATGATCCTATCACATTTAAAATCAAATGGTCATCATGGAAAATTCCTATTTAAGAAAAAAGTTGAAAAGATACTTAATTTTGCTGCTTAGCCTGTTATGATTAAGTTATGGCGTTTTTACTTGAGAAATGTGAGGTAGCATGGTTTGTATGTTGGAATGGACTGACCCATCACCACTCCATTCATCACAAACCAAATAATTAGTATAACCATGAGGAAAAGAATTAATTTGGCAAATTTTGGAATCAGCTTATGACAGACCACCTCACCTTATAAAACGAGGCGGATCCTCAAACCGAACACCCCTCTATCTGTGCATGGAGGAGCTAGAGCTAGTAATTAAGACTAAAATAGTTGTTTTATTGGTTTTTATTTCATTTTGAGAAGACAAAATAAAAATGTACGGATGAGAAAGAGGCCTAGGTGATGATGGCCTACTTCCAATTTTTCTCTGCCACTCGTTGGATCAATTTGAACACCATATCAGTGATGAAAAAATAATATGTGATGTAACTAGGATGGGAATTGAAATGGATAGTGATCTGTGTCACTAGTTTAAATCTTTTTCTTCACAAAATAATTGCTTGGCACGTCATTTTAGTTAATCTGTGAAAGTTTTGGATCAACCCATTAACTCAAAAGAATAAAATTGCATCCCTAGATGCAGTACACTTTTGTATTCTCAAAAAAAAAAAAAAGCTAATATTTTGGGCTTCTGTTCACTGTATATAAGTATGTATGCCCAAATTTACTGCTTCACAATACCAACTGTTATATTTAGTGAGTCTTATACCACTAGAAATGCATTGCGAGCATTTAGTGAGTCTTGTACTCTTGGTCAAGCAAATAAGAAAAAAAAAAGAGAGAAAAAAGTTTAGTTACTCACCACAGATGATGTGGAAAGGCGTGTTTGGTGACCCTTGCTCAAGCAAATAAGGAGGGTAGGGGTGGGGAGGGTTGAATAGATAAAAGGTCCACTTGCAATTTATTTACTGACAGCTGAGCCCACCGGCACGACACCTGAGTACCTGACCCTCCTGGGCTCCTGAGCGGACAGACACCTGACCCCCAACCCCAAGACGATTATCAGGCCGCCCGCGAGGCGGCGAAGGCCCTCCGGCGTCCCCACCTGGGCTCCTCGCCGGCGCCGCCTAGCGCGCTGTCCGTCGTCTAGGATATGGCAGGCCATGGCCATCTCCTACCCTTCACTGCGCCCAAGTGTGGCCACTGGTCGGGGCCAAACACCGGCGGCGGCACCCGGGGCAGTTTGACTTCCCCAAGAGCTGGCCGGCTCTGTGGAAGCGTGCCGCCTCCACCGTCCAGTCGATTCTGGAGCCGTGGTAAGTGTTCTGTGGTCTAGGTATCAATTCATTAAGCCAGTTGATGTTTTAGTGGAGGTTCTGTTGTGACTAGTCTCTGAATTCTGCTAAAGTGTTATATAATCTGTCAATTGTTTGGCCGTTTTATATATGTTGTCGAAATTAAGCACACATTGCTCGACCACTGATTGGGAACTAGTGAAATTATACAAGTCTGTTTAAGAGTCAGGTTCTCATTGCTGTCATTCAGGTGTTGTGCCCCAACTGAGAAGTAAAACTGATGTATTAACTCTAAAAAAAGTAAAACTGATGTATTCCCTTGTGAATATAGTTCAGCAACAATGGGGATTGTAGCTGCAACTTAGCTGTACAACATATATAACATTTCAACTGGCCGCGCCATCCCACGACCTGTGCTCTGGACCGCTGGCACAGTTCCTCGTCCTCCTCTATTCAGGTTGCCTTCCGTGGAGCCATTAACAACCAGGCGAAGAATTGCACACGAGGGGGGAGCTCTTGGTTTGTCCATCCCAGTAGTAGGTATTCAACCTTTGATGGTCATTACCCCCATGGACAGGCCATGCATCTTGATCGCCCAAAGCACCCCATCCGCTGCGGCGAATGGGCAAATCCTCTCATCTTGTCTATTAACCAAGACCACTGCATCTTTTTTGTTTCTCGGGTTGGAAGCCTGGAATTCTTAGACACTTATTCCCGCCTCTGCAGCCAATGGGCACCAACTTGTTTGAGTACAAGCAGGATGAAAACACTGAGCTGAGCAGCCACTGATGCATTTCTTCTTAGCAAAACACAGAAACTAAGCCCAGGTTGATTCTACATAGCTTTTGGGTTGTTCACTTGTCGACCGAAATTTCTCACATCACATAGACATAGACTCATTAAGTTCTTCATATGCTTCTTCAACCATCGTTTGATGACAGCCTAATGAAGGATTTGAAGATTGCATTGGGCCTGCAATAGTATGTAATAATTTAAAATTAATAACCATACTTAAAGATCAAGTTATTCAGGGTTGTTTTCATCCCTCTTGTTTTTTTTTCCTTTTGACATCTCCATATGCAGCAGTGAGATTACTAAAGCAAAAATAAGTCGCACGTGATACTTGCAGAATCAAACTGCACAATAATCTTTTCCTAAACATAAAAAAGTTAATTAGCTTCTGAGGTTGCTTTTTTCTCTATGTTGACTTCGGATACTTAGCCAACATTCATCAACAAAATAACAGACTCTGACAACTAGTAGTATACAACTGATCTGAAGCATATTAATAGTAGCAGAAATTGTTCACCACTTCGAAGCATTTCCATAGAACTTTAGGAGTTCGGAGTTATCCTTGTTCATTTACCTGGTATCATTAGGAACGGTCTGACACGCTATCTTGAAGACACCGCACCATGTAATCTGACCAAGCCATGTATACTTTACAAAAGCACAATGAGCTTGAACTATCATACTGCCCACCTCCACAATCAAATGAATGGATAGAGATACACCTGGTGTACCTGAAATCTGAATTCAAATAATTAACCTCCGCATGCATCTGCTGTGACTTTGATAATTGTCAGGTGAATAATTAACCTCCGCATGCATCTGCTGTGACTTTGATAATTGTCAGGTGGTGCCTGGACCCTTTTGTGTTATGTTAGGAAAAAAAAAAAGAGGCAGAATGAAACTGAAGAATTACCTTTGAAATGTGATTTTGCTTGCTGCATTCAGTTGACAACAGTGCCGTTCACAAATATATTATAATAGAATACTACCTCAAAACTCTCGATACAAGTCAACCGTACTGGAATTTGTATAACCATAAGTAAGAATATGCACAAAGCCCAAAGCCCAAAGCAAACTGTACAAAGGAACTTGAAGTGCATGTAGACCTTGAACATCTGCAGTGGACGAATTAAGATGGATGAGAAATTAGGTTGTCCAGTGAATCTGACGTTCAATTAAAATCTACTCAATTAACGAACTCACCAGATGAAGCGATAACGGGCTTCCGTTTTCCCAATCCAGAGATGAGGGATGTGGGAGATGAGATGCCAGTCCTTCCCCTTCCTCATCGTGCAGCACCTTTCTAGATGAGGGCACTCAAAGATATCCAGTATCTGCAGAGCGGTGAGGCCTGTAATCCACTCTGCCAAGGATCTGATTCTTGGGCAGTTCCTGATCTCAAGATGTTCAAGGGAGGTGAGGTGGCACATCGATTCAGGAAATGAAGTCAGGCTAGGCAAGATCCATATCTCGAATTTTCGTAGAGAGCGGAGTTCCCCCAACGATTCGGGCAGTTGACTAAATGCCTTGCATTGTCCTATTCGGAGCTCCTGGAGGGAGGTGAGGCACCCCAATGACTGGGGAAGGCACGTCAGGCTTGGCAACTCCCTAATCTTGAATTTGCGTAGATAACAAAGTTCCCCAACACATTCAGGCAGTTGGCAAAGTGTGTCACATTCTTCTATTTGGAGCTCCTGGAGGGAGGTGAGGTGCCGCAAAGATTGTGGAAGGCTGCTTAGCCTGCGTAATGACATGATCTGTAGCATTTGTAGAGAGCGGAGCTCTCCGAGACATTCTGGCAACTGGAAGTCATGACATCCTTTTATTATGAGATTCGTGAGTGAGGTGAGCTTCTTGAATGGGATTCTATCACAACCCCGAATCTGTAGAGTCTGCGGAGACAGAGAGTAGTGGTGCCCTGGCTCCACCCAACATAGTGCTTTGAGCGCCTTGAATGGCTGCATTGTTGGAGCAAAGCTCAAACTATCGTACGAAAAAATCATCATCTTTTCCAAATAACAGAGGTCCCCTAGCCACTCGGGAAGCATACATAGAGTTTGGCAACATATAATCTCCAGGGTTCGGAGGGATGTGAGGCTCCGCATGCTCTCCGGTAGCTCGATGAGATCATTACACCACTTAATTTCCAAGAACTCCAGTGCTGTCAAGTGTTGCAGCAGCTCCCATTGACATCCATATCCATATGATGCTGCTCCTGCTGGTGCTGGCATCTTTTCTAATAGAAGCCGCTTTACGCGGCTAAAACTAAAAGAAGGCAATCCTTTACTACTTGAAGGCAAAGAGGAACCTTGGCCTAGGCTTGGCAGTCCCAGCAGTTTCACATTGCTCTTAGCCAAACGCAAGGACTTCAGCGACGAAGGAAAGTGTGGCATCACCATCAGTTTGGGACACTTAGATATATTTACATCTGATAGAAGATTACCGATCTGCAGTTGTCCCCCTTCCACATCAACCAAGCGCCACTGTGTTACCATCCAAACCACGCCCAAACTTGGCATTCCATCCATAGATAACTCAGACAATAAAGGAAATGGACCTCCACTTATGCTTTCAAGAGCAGGCATTTCTTTGAGCATAAGCTTCTCCAAACAAGGCAACTCCGTTAGTCCATCTAGACACTGCAATTTTGGAAAATCTGATAGTTCCAACTTGCTCAACAGTCGGAAATGAAACATCCCCTGCATGGATTCCTGACCTGAATACCAGATACAATTTTTAGGTTTTTAATTCCAGGCGGCAGTTGCAACCCTTTCAGCTGACTTGCAGAGTTCACCCCCCATCACTTGCACAAATTAGTGCTAGGCTCTGTAATTTTTCCTTGTGCTTCAACCATTCCTTGTGTGCAACATCTAGGTCCATACAGTGTGCAATACCATGGATAGTTAGTTCCCGCTAATCTTATTAAGATTTTCAAGATCTGAGATTTGTGCGTAATTTTCATCATCCTCTCCCCATAACAAATAGTCCTAGTGTTTCAAGTCGAGTAAGCTGTGCGATCCCTTTGGAATGGCTTTTAACTTTCCACATCCTTTCAGGTTCAGAACAACAAGCTTCTTCAAGTTCCATATGCCTTCAGGCAACTCTACCAACTTAGAACAGCGTCCAAGGTCCAAACACTCTAGGTTTTCTAGTGTCGTGATACTTGACGGTAGCCTCTCAAGTTTGGTATGACCTAGCCTCAATACTCTTAGCCTTTTATTCCCGCCAATAGACCTTGGTAAAGTTGAAACCTTCAAACAATCGGAAAGGTCTATGGTAGAAATCATGACACAGTTGCCAATAGAATCTGGCAAACTTTTTAGTTCCCAACAGTTTGACAAGTTGAGCACTCTCAACTTCTGCAGTTTACCAATGGATTCAGGTAACTTGACAAGCTCAAATGACGTTACATGAAGAGCCTGCAGACTCCAAATGTCTGAAATAACCTCAGGAAGTGTTTCATGTTGCAAGCTTGAAATGCTAAGGTACCTTAAATTTTTTGTTTGTAGTATGGCAGTGAGTGCTGATGTACATGGCACATATTCCAGAGTGATACTGCGCAAGTGTTTTGCTTTCTTCGATGCCTTGCCAAATATGAAATCATTACCTTCAACAATGTACATGGCACGTGCCTTTTGAAATGTATTTTTGGGTGGATGATGTCTTGTTTGTTCCAATATAGAAAAATACCGGTACATCTTTGTGGAATCGGTTGCCTTCTTCAGCTCTACATGTGAAACCTCATCACCCAAAATGGATCTGGCAAGATCATGCACCAAATCATGCATCTTACATTTTACTCTCCCATCATGTGCTTCCTTCACATCTTGTATAAAGTACGTTTGCACAAGATGACTAAAGTAGTCATCGCCAGTATATTCCAAGTAGTTAAGGTCACCTTCCGGAATCATATCATGAGCAATCCATTGGTCAATCAATTGGTATTTATCCATAAAATGGCCTTTAGGAAAAATTGAACATATTGTGAAACACTGCTTTATATGAGATGGCAAGTTGGAATAGCTCAACCACAAGCAGGCAGATACTCGACGTTCATCATTATCTACATCTAATAAATTACTCCCTTTTATGGCATCCCATTGTCCAACCCGTTTCTTCAAACGGAGGAGGCCTGCAACAACTTTAATTGCTAGTGGCACCCCACCACACTTGTTCACAATCTCTTTCCCAATTTCTTGAAATTCAGAGTCCAAGTCTTTCACGGCATTTCCAAAGCTTTGCTGAAATAATTGCCAGCTGTGTTCCTTGGATAAGAATGATAAGTCTATTAATGTTGTAGATTCCACTGCTTCCTGGTGAGCCATTCTTCACAAGTACCATAAGTTCTTCCCATTTGTTACGGTCTTCAATCCAAACATCATCCAACACAAGCAGGTATCTATTGTTGGTCAACTTGTCTGAGATTTTATTGGCCATATTCGTCAAGGAAATTCCTTCAGACTTCTCATTAGGAATAGCATCGCATAGCTTCTTGAGAATGTTTTCAACATGAAACTCCTGAGACACATGAACCCATAGTCTAACAGTAAAATGATTCTTTATAGTTTCTTCATCATTGAAAACCAACTGAGCTAGGGTAGTCTTCCCAGAGCCACCAAGTCCAACTATAGAAACTATGTTGATTCTCTGTTGGTCATCTGTCTCTAGCAGCTTAGATATTGTTTGGTGCATCTCTTGGTCTCTTCCAATTACTGATGGCACATCCACGAAAGACAATGATTGATTATTCACACTTGTCATGTTTATATTACTAACACGACCCTGGGCAGGTACTGAATTCAAAACAGCACTTTGGTCCACAATGTCATCAAAGGCCTTCTTAATTTTCTTGATCTTTTTGGCAGCCTTGCATTGAAATACAAATGATTTTGGTTTTGTGTGCAGGTATCTGGACACAAAAGTAAAAACCACCATCACCATTAGCTTCATAGTTTTCAGCCTTCAGTTTGAACTCATCTACAATGTCATAAACATCGTTAGCAGCTTCTTTCAACTTCTCGAGCAATTGATCGTCCCTCAAAGCTCTGTCCCCTGCTGCTTCCAGCCGATTATTAATCCCCTGAGCTAGAAGTTGAAGGTCCAGGAGGTCCTTTTGACACCCACTATAGAGTTGTACTCTTTGATGACCAGTGGAGCTAACTTGTTGCACACAAGGTTCAACGTTCCAGATACTAATGCCTTCACTGCAGCGGCTTCCACACCAGCCATGTTTCTGTAAGTGCCTTCTTCCACCCGGATTTCCTATATATAAATTGCAATTTGGAAATAAGCAGGCATTTTGTAAAGCAGAAGAGAGTAGTATGTATAGTGCTAGTACTACTTGTGCAATGATCTTTTTAATTCTGACATCTGACCTGCTTAAACAAGTGTAGTAGCTATCTAGCTCTTCGGCCTCTTGAATAATAGTGCTGTAGTGCTTGCAGGAGTGCTGTAGTGCTTGCAGGAGAGCCTTTACACCCTTCTCGGCCGGTTGTCCCTGCCATCACAAGGAGCCAACAGGGGAGAGAGAAGATCAATGGGATTTCCTTGAACACTTGTTTTTTAATTCTTTTTCTGAAAGGTTTGTTTTTTAATTCTGATTGTTTCTAACACTTGGTAGGAGGGACTAAAGAAAGGGAGAACCCAGCTGATTGTTCCAAAATAAGAAAGCCCCAGAACAGATGGCATATTCATCTATGGGCTTTGTTACGCTACTCCAAAATAACTGTAGACTGTCTGTATAAATAGATCTGGATGGATTTTGCATCTTATGAAGTGATTAAAAAATATGAACCAGATGCAGTGCGAGATGGAGGACCCCGACCCACCCGACCCGCTTCTCTCCTTCGTCTGCTCCCCCACGCCGCAACACAAATCACCCAGATCCGCATCATCCACCATCGCTCCTCACCACCAAGCACCAGATCCGTATTCCCCACCAGCTGATCTACATCTTGATGGGTCACAGTCTACGCATCTAAGTTCCGTCGGCCGTTCGTGGGCGGACCAGGTCGAGGAGGAGGAGGTCCTCCGTAGCTCGGGCAAGTCCATTGCCCTGGAGCTACCACCGCTGGCAGCGGCCGCGCGTGCGGCCTTCGTGCTCAGCGCCAGCTCGTTCAACCCCGACGCGGAGCCGTTCTCTTCCCCGGGGGCTTCGACCGGACGACTCCACTTCACCGACTCAGAGGCTTCCTTCGGTGGCTCGAACGTCCCGCCATCCTCCGGCCATGGCAAGGCTGTCATGCGCCCGGCGGCAACCGACGCCGGTGCCGTCATCCCCGTCTGTATGGGGAGCCAGATTTGGAGGTTGCGTGTCGCGAGGATGCGCGTCGCCCTTCGCCCGTGGAGCCGCGGCGCCTGCAGTCTGTCATCGTGCATCCCGCACGGATGTCTGTGGAGCCAGACGCTGATGGGTTCCGGGTGGTGCAGAAGCAGAGGCGATGGCGGCGCGTCGCCCGCCGGCGCCCGGTGCCTCCATACTTGTTGGGGAAATGCTTCAATTGTCTTGCAAGTAACCATGTGAAGGCGGACTGCACTTTTCCGTCCAAGTGTTTCAACTGCCTGCGTCGCCGGTCACCATGCGCGTGACTGCCCTCTCCGCCGGTCGCCGGACGCCGGGAGGCCGCGTGGCCGCTCGCCCGGGCGCCACCCACGGCACCAGCGCCGCTCGTCGTCGTCGCCTCCTAGCTTGGGCTCACCTCCGAACACTACCTCTGGGCGTTCGGCTTCGGTTCCACCTGTCTGCAAGCCTCCCACACCGGAGCACCCCGCTGCCGAGTCCTCAATGCCCGTCGATGGTGTGCCTAGCGGTGCGGGGCAGTGCCTCGACGTGGGCGGTGGTGGCGCGCGGCCGCTGACCGCACGGCTCGCTGTGCCGGAGGAGCGTCGCCTGGCCAGCTGGACGGGCCTTACCGTTCAGGCTCGTGACTCGGAGTGGGCCATCATGGTCGGGGGTGTCAGGTGCCCTGTCGTGTCGACGCGCGGCTGCACGTGCTGCTGCAGCCTGGCCATTGGGGCTGGCAACGGTTCTTTGGGCACGCGCACGTGCTGCTGCAGCCTGGCCATTGGGGCTGGCAACGGTTCTTTGGGCACGCGCGGGACATATGTCGAGGTGGGCTTCGTCGCAAAGTTTGACCTGGTGCAGCCGAGCAACGGCTCACACTCTTCTATCAGAACTGTGGAGTGTGACCCAATGGTGGCCGAGGCTGAGCTGTGCACGCAGCGGATGGATACGTGCGTCACCGACAGGGACACGACACGTTTTGGCGATGCACCCCACTCCATCGACATCTGGCCACAGGGGTGTCGCTCTCCTTCACACTCCCTGTGCCACGGCATGGCGAGGTCCGCCCTTGACGACGATATCTTTTTTCTCGAGTCTTGTGGGAAGCGTCCGAGTGATGGGATGCCTGTTGGGCCGGACCGCTTGTTCGGGTGTGGCCTCAACGAGGCGCCTACTATCTGCTCTTTGTCCCCGTCGACATGTGAAGTGGACCTCTGCCTCTCGGGCCCGGATGACAGTGGGTCGGATTCTAGCTCGCAGAGGGACGTGGACTTGGCCACGGTTGAGCCACTGACCACCTTGCCTCTGGAGGGTTTTGTCGACGCGGCATTTGGGGCGTCTGCATCTGTCGAGAACTCCATGCGGCCAGCATACGTTGATTGTCGTGGCCATGATGATGGGTTCGCGGCCTCGGAGGTGTGCGAGCCTGTAGTGGCGCAGGTTGTTGGGGAGCGAGGCAATGGAGGTGCCTGCGTCGTTGACACTGGCATGGCTGCCGAGACAAGTGGCGGATGCCGGGGATGCTTCCCCGGTTCTCCAGCCGCGGCGCCTTCCCCGACCTTTGCGACGGACACCGATGTGGCGACACCGGCCCTCCCGTGACGGGGTCGACGACTTCATCTCGCGCTTCAAGAAGCCGTTGGATCAGCCTATCATCCAGTCGCCGCCACGTCTCAGGATCACTCGTGACCCGAGAGCATGTACTGACGAGGAACTGATCCCCAGGAGGAGTGTACGGTTGGCGGCCAAGAGTAAGCACCGAGAACCAAAGCCGGACGCCCAGGCTAGGAAAATACTGATGAAGAAGCTGGGCATGGAGGTTGAAACGCAGGAGCCAGACACGGCTTCGTTCGACGAGTTCCAAACTGCCTTCACACTCCCGTTGCCGGAACAGACCAGGAAGGCCATGGAGACGTACTACCTGGGGAGGGGACGGTTCATGGCCGAGGTGCCGGCGATGGACTTGAACCAGCCGCGATGAGTCGTATTTGTTGAGCTCTCCAGCTTATGGTTGCACAATTAGTTATCCATGTAATACAAACGATAAGGATCCAAAAGAGTAGTTAGGTTCGGGGCCGTTTGGGTTACATGACTTCTCGCACCATCATCCGAAGCCTATGTTGTAGGCCTTACGACCATTCCACTCCTCTTAATGAAATACGAGGCATATATGCCGCCGCGAAAAAAATTTAAAAAAAAATCTTGAAAATTAGTGGGGGGGGGGGGCGGTGGAGAATCTAGCAATGAGATCTAGCAAATTGTATATATTTCCCCACGTCGAACAGTGGTGAATAAACAGCCCCGTTTAAATCGTCGGATAGATAAAGGAAAGGTGAATAAGGGCAAGATGAACATACCAGATTGTCAAGTACAGAAGAATCAACAGGTCCTTGTAGTTACAAACAGTAGTGATCTTCGACTCGGAAGTGCTTCGCCTTCAGTACCTGTGAAGAATCGGAAAATTACTGGATTGCAAAACTGGTTGCCATATTCTTGGTTACAGCTTGAATCGTGTAAATACCTGGATCTTAGACAAGAGAAGCTGCTGCTCCTTTCCTGGACGAGATGTGTACCTTTATTAGTTCATTTTGGAAATAAGCTGGAATTTTGTAAAGAAGAGTCTTATAGTTTTGTGCTTCGCCTTCAGTACCTGTGAAGAATCGGAAAATTACTGGATTGCAAAACTGGTTGCCATATTCTTGGTTACAGCTTGAATCGTGTAAATACCTGGATCTTAGACAAGAGAAGCTGCTGCTCCTTTCCTGGACGAGATGTGTACCTTTATTAGTTCATTTTGGAAATAAGCTGGAATTTTGTAAAGAAGAGTCTTATAGTTTTAGTACTTTCTTGTGCAATTATGAATTATCTGTTTTCAATATCTGAAGTGTTTCTCAATTTGCAGGCATCTCAACTTCTGTCCCTGCCATCTCAACTTCTCAAGGAGCTGAAAGGGGAGAGAGAGATCAATTGGAGTGTCAAGACTCACAGACAGGAGCAACGAAAGGGAGGACCCAGTGACTGTTCAAAACGAAAGATGCTGAGAACAGATGGAGTATTATTCTTCTACTAGGCTAAGGAAAAGGAACATAAAGTGCCCCAGTATAAATCGTCGGATAGAGAAATGAAAGGTGCCTAAGTGCATGATGAACATACCAAAACGTCAAGCACAGAGGAATCAACAGCATCGCTGTAGTTAAAAACAGTATTATCTTCGCGTTGTAAGTGCTCCGTCTTCAGTACCTGCGAAGAGTCGGAAATTACTGGTGTAAGCACAGAAAGTGTAGAAAGCGTAGAAACTGGATGTCATATTCTTGCTGCTTACAGGAATAGTGTAAATACCTGGATCTTAGACAAGAGGTGCTGCTGCTCCTTTCCTGAACGAGATTTGTGCCTGCAAATCGTAACTGGATTTGCACATGGAAGGCACAACTAAGCTTACTTTGGCATGAGCCCCTGGATCCAGATGGACAGGCTTCCGGCCTTCTGCTACTTTAGTAACGCTTCTTCTTGTGAAATCGCTAAGAAAGTCCAGGTCAATAGTGTGTAGGAGGGTCGGTCAGATGTGAACGGCTAAAGAAACACAGCAGAAGAAAGGATGTTGGAGTTGGAGCAGGTTCAGTGGAGGATTAAAAAAATCGCTTACGTCCGATGTCAAATAAACGATAGATAACGTGATTGGTTGATTAAAAAAAATCGCTTACGTCCGATATCAAACAAACGATAACTAGTGTGATTGGTTGACACTGTAAGAGAGATTAAAAGGCAGTGCACGTCTGAAGTGCAAACTGTATGTCATGTTCAAGTAGAATAGTGGATACCTGCATCTCAGACGAGATGTATTGCTGCTTTTGCCTCTGACATCTCCCAACAATGCCACGCTCCTCCCCTGAGCGAGGTGTGTGTGCAAGCAATAAGCAATCGGAGCTGGATCTGCACTAGAACGAGCTATCTGTGAAGAGTCCGAAATTGCTGGTGTAAGCAGAAAGCATAGAACGAGCTGTAGTGCAATGCTTGATAAATTACTGGATGTCATAAATCACAAGTATAATAATATACTAGTGTAAGAATACCTGGATCTCACAGGAGATATGCTGCTGCTTTTGCCTGCCTTTGACGTCCCCAAGTGCTGCTCTCACCTGAGCGAGGTGTGTGTGCAAGCAAATCGGAACTGGATCTAAAATTGCCGGCCTCTAGATTGGATCTAGGTGGCCAGGCTTCCGCTACTGCCTATTACTTCCTTATGAAGTTGCTTTTTTTTTTTTTTTTTTTTGATGGAAACGTATCTGTCTTATAGATAAGGAAAACGATTACAGACCCGTACAAATACGCCATACAAGGATACAGAAGATAGCTGTCCACCCAACATTGCAGAAAGGCTCTTGAGTAAAATAAAAATTACAAACAGGTCCCTGGGACCTCTCCGCTTCCAACTCCGGTGACGGAAGGAACCGCCGCCGCTGTTGCCCAGACCTGGAGGAGCTCCATAGCACGAAGGCGTTAGTGAGCCGCAGTGGTCGCCCGACACCGAGGCCGGGACGATTCCTTCGTTGAAGAAACATCGGCCGGGGGCGCACCCCAAGCCCTCCAGATCTTGGACCGGAACTCGCCGTCGACTGACGCCGAAGGGAAGTCGAGCTCGATCCGTCCGTCCTACATCCGCTTCACCATCAACCATCTCCGCATCCAAGAGAAAACACGCCGGCATCACCGTCATCTCCCAGAAACAACGGAATAGCCAGGCGCATCGACTCCTGTACAGGCCTCCCCGACCACACCATTGGCGCCGGAGGGAAACACCAAAGGTGGGAGGAAGAAGTCGGGAGGAAA
Organism: Themeda triandra; assembly: GCA_018135685.1. Taxonomy (NCBI): domain Eukaryota; kingdom Viridiplantae; phylum Streptophyta; class Magnoliopsida; order Poales; family Poaceae; genus Themeda; species Themeda triandra. The sequence continues at coordinate 193,140 of JAENPR010001039.1, read as the reverse complement.
TATTCCTCAGCGCCGCCATCACCTCCTCCTTGCCGGCAGCACCTAGGCCGACAAACCGCAGAGGAAGCAACTTCCTCCCGGTAAACCACACCGTCCCCAACAGTAGAAGACGGTCCAAAAGACTAGCCACGCCATGAAACCATGACAGGCAAACCCTAGAACTTACCAGCCCACCGCCGCCACCGGAGCTCGCGACGACGAGGTGGAGGAAGGCCAGTAGACATTTATTCCGCCGCCATGGCGCCGCCTCCACCGACCAAGCGCCACCGGGAAAACTACTCCTAAAGAGACCTAAACTACGTCGCCGGTCGAAGATCCGCCGTTCCCCGCCACATCCGAAGCCTCGGAGGCCACCGGAGGCGAAGGGGAACGGCAATCTCGCCGGCGAGAGCGGAAATCGCCCGCTTGTCGCCCCTCTCAACTGTAGCTAGACGAGAGGGTTCGAGAAGGGGGAAGAGAGAGGAGAAGGTAGCAAATCTCCTTATGAAGTTGCTGAGCAAGTGCCGGGAAGGAAATGCTGGACGCTCCCAGTCTCAGAGGCGGAGACGCGGAGTCAACAAGTCGCCGGAGCATCATCGTACAACTCCTGACTCCTCCACATGGCTGTTGGCCCACAGCTATAGTTAGCTGTTGGCAATGCTGCGCCAGACGTTGGTGGCCATGCCATGGTACTTCATGTCCTCACCAATGGCGTGGCGTACCCGTGTTGGCACTGCCAAAAATAAAGTTGCGTGCTGCATCACTGCAACAAGCATTGATTCAAAGCCAACATTGTACCATGGCTTTGAAATTTGAATTTACAATTAGAACAAACTGTTAACTGAGACCGCTGTATTAGAACAAAATATTTAAACAGACTGCACCGAGTCACCAATGTGCTGCATCACTCGACGTCTGTGGTGACCATGCATCTGGGCTTCAATTCAAGGTCCGTGTTCTTCTGGGCCCTGGATGACAAACAGACTCCGATTTCAAGAGCTAAACTTTATGTACAAAAATTTGTCCCCGATTAACCACAAATCCACAATTACACTAGCAGTGGCAGTGCCCAACTATGCATTTTCACAATACATATCCCAGTCCTGAACCCAAACACATTTCCACGACGAACTAAACCCAAACACATTTCCACGACGACTGAGGAATGTGCAGGTCTTGTCCTCAGTGTTGCTCTTGCATGCAGGAGCAACTGCCAGTTAAAATCTTTCAACTCCAATGCAAAGCCACACTAGGTCACTAGCTCAGAACTGCGTCCAGCTCCCTCTGCTTGGGCTGGATATTCCTTCTCCTGCGCCGTGCTGTGCCAGGAGGTGCCTGAACGATGCACAACAGTTCATAATCACACAACAGTTCAGAATCACAAAGTTCTCTGTTCAGAAATAGTCAAACCGTCAGACGTTGTTACCTCCTCTTCAGCCTTAAGCGAGTCCATGAGATCTCCCATGCCTGCTATTGCGTCTTGTCCTTGCACCATACTCATCAACTTCTGCATCTGAGCACGCATTTGGAAAAGCTGGGCAACCAATTGGCTCACCTAATAGTGGAAAATCAAAATGGCAATCTTGTTAGCTCCATGGTTTGGTATACTAAGTATTGCAGACTTTCGAAGACTGGTGATATCATAAGAATAAAACTAAGCCTCACCTCTTGTTCAGTCTTTCCAGACTCCTCAGCCACTCTTATCCTCCTCTCACGTGATTCAGCCAGTAACTCTGGCTTCTCCCTTTCCTCTGCGAATCCCAGAAAATATACAATTAGGCATCCATGCCCATAACACAAGTAAGCATCCAAATAAGCTTCATATATATAACTAAAATTCATGGCAAACATGTACCAGCAGTCATGGCATTGATCATTGACTCCACAAATGCAAGTCTTTTCTCAGCTTCTCGAATTTGTGCAGGAGTTATCTGTTATTGTATCAAACTTAAACATGCTTGTAGTGCACAGCAGTAAAGTTGGAGAACATGTTTAACTCCACACGCTCATGTACCTTGTTCATGCCTGGCATCATTCCAATTATGCGGCTCATGGAACCCATTTTCGCAACATTTTGAGATTGTTTTAAGAAGTCGTTGAAGTCGAATTTTGCACTCATGATCTTTTTCTGTAATTCTGCAGCCTCTTCTTGCCGCATCTATTTGTACCACATGTAGAGTTGTAAATAACATACAATGCTCACAATATTACTTACACAACAAAGGAGCAGTTTTACAGGAAGGCACTTACAATTTCTTGTGTCTTTTCAACAAACGAGAGTACATCTCCCATTCCCAAAACTCGCTGTGCCATGCGATCAGGGTAGAAAAGCTCAAGGTCCTCCAATCGCTCCCCACGCCCAACAAATTTGATGGGCTTCCCAGAGACCTGCATGTCAATTAAGCAGTGATGTTCTCTTATATCAGTTGAAAACAAAAAATGTTTACATACCATAGTGTAAGGACACGACAACTGGCTGGGATTAAAGACTGCTGAAATTTATCCATGAAGATGCAGTGAAGTCCAAAAGTTAGTTTGACATGAGATTTTTTTTCTTCATAACTGCAGCAAGCAAGTGAAAAAGGAAACTATAAAGATATATGCACATGGTGCGAAAGTTAGGCTAGTGAAAAACTGCCGTTAACACTATTGAACTACATAAGTATTGATTATCAATTAGCAAAATAAAGTGAAGTTGAATAGTAAAATTGATAGAAATGATTTCTGGTAAATGACTACCTCTTTAACACTTAGTGCGGCTCCGCCCCTGGAGTCACCATCCATTTTAGTCAGTATAGCACCAGTGATACCAATCTCAATATTGAAGGTGGTGACTAGTGCTGCATATCAGAAAGAAATAGTTTATGTTTCTGTCGCAATACTATATTGCTCATTGAAAATCCATCAACAGAACAAAGCCGCCATCCTGTGTAGAGCCAGGAACAATAAAACTGTTAACAGTTTTTAATAGAAAAAAATTTAGAGCGATAGCCAGTTTCCAGGCTAACCATGCTTTTGCTGAAGTACCAACCAATGTTTACTAAACTTTGGCCCTTGGCAACATCCATGCTGCAACAATGGAAAGAAGAAACAGATGGATACCTGCAGCTTCTTGGCCAGTCATGGCATCAACGACAAGCAGAACTTCAGTAGGATTAACAGCTTTCTTCACTTCTTTCAATTCATCCATCATTGATTTATCAATCTGAATGGCAGAGGTCATCAGGGCTAGTTTGTATGACATATAAATTATAAGTTTTGTATAAAGGTATTGGTAAATATGGTTCAGTGTAGAATTCCATAAGTTGACACTCTTGACTGAAATTAGAGTACAAGGAAGATTAACCTGCAGTCTTCCAGCAGTATCCACCACAATGACATCAATATTCTTGCTTTTGGCCTCTTCCATAGCATTCTTGGTTATTTGTGTAGGTTTGGCTTCTGTCCCTTCTGAATAAACTGGTACACCCACCTGTCAATGCTCAAAAGAAAAATAACTCAAGACACAATTGTGGTACTGCATTTCAAAAGCAGATGTAATACAATTCCAAGTTTTGAAACAATCTGAGGGCATCTTGGCCCCTTAAAATTGGAGACATATCACCTACGACTATTCAATGGCAAAAAAGTTGTTCTATGTGAAGGTTCAAGGGGGTTATCTGTTTACCCAGTATACTGAGTTGATCAATGGCGGCAGGCCTGTAAACGTCTGCAGCAACCAGCATACAACTCTTCCCCTGTAACCTAACTCTGGTATAAGTATCTACATGTTATCAAGCATTAAGTGCTAGATCCACGAAAATCAAAGGGTGAGGAATGCACCAGTTTCTTCAAATAGAATGCAAGCTTTGCGCAAACAGTAGTCTTCCCAACACCCTGTAGACCTGCGAGCAAGATAACTGTCGGGTCACTTTTTGAAAATACCAGATCTGATACTTCTCCACCCATCAGTTGGACAAGTTCGTCATGCACAATCTGCAGCACCAGTCAATATTATTTTACCTCAGCTAGAAATTAAGTACTTCCAAAAACTATTTGTGTTTTCATTTAGCATAAACTAATAAGTAATAACTGAACATTTCAAGTAAGACTGTGCATGTTATTGTATTTTTCTTTGCTGGTGTGATTCACTGTTCCTCTAGAGAATAGGGAACTTACAACGCTAACAAAAATTAAATGTATTAAGTTGTGGAGAACACCAAAGTGAAACAAATGAAATGATTCCCCCAAGCAAAAGTTCGTGCACTCATTATCAGAAAATTCCTTAATGGCAGTGTGACGCAAAAAAAATACCTTCACTAATTGCTGGTCTGGTCGGACTCCTCTGATAGCATTTGCACCTAAAGCCTTATCACTAACAGATGAAACAAACCGTCTCACAACAGGCAAACTAACCTGACGAAAGCAGGAGAAACTTCAGCCCTCACACTATATAGGTATACATCTATACATGAAGTGATGAGTAGAACTTGAAAACGCAAGGTACTGACATCTGCTTCCAGAAGTGCTCGCCTAATGTCCCGCATTGGTTCGGCAATGTTTTCCTTTGTTAGCACGTCTGGAATGAAAAGAGCAATGTGTTAATCATAATACTCACGAGTTAGTTATTGTTATATATACGGCATACTTTGGTTCAAAAAGGGAAAGAGCAAAGTTACACGGAAGTGCAGAACAAAAGTAGTAGTTATAAATTAACAAGCACATAACACCTATACTCTTGCAATCATATGGTTCGTCAAGCAAACATAGGACTGAACTTTGATTTCAGGCTTTCAATACTAGTCATTTGCTACATTACCAATTGAAGTGCTCAGGCCAGGCAAGAGCAGCACTACGACTGCCTTCCAGAGCTGAGAGCTCGGTATGAAAACCTCCTCTTAAGTCTTTAATAATGCATGAAAAAACAACAGAAAAGACGGATTGGTTGTAGGAATGAAGAGGAAGCAGAGCCACGCACCAACGCCGCGCAGCTTGTTCCAGGCGGACTCGAGGCCGGTGGTGAGCTGGCCGAACATCTCCGCGCGCACAACCAGCCCGCTCCCCCTCCTCCGCCGTGTCCTCCACACCTAAACGCCCAGACGTGAGCACGCTCCCTCCGAGCAATGCAATGCAACCTTCTTCCGCATGCAAAAACTGAATGAACCAAAGCGAGAGCTAGCTAACGAACCGGAGGGTGGGCGGCGGGTGTCCGGGCCGCGCGGAGGTGGAGTTGGACGGAGGAGGAGGCCGTGGAGGGCCCGCCGCGGTGGAGCGAGGCGAATGCTGGCTTCCCTGCCGGGCGGCGCGCAGATGCCGGGGACGAGTGCAGCGCGAGCGCCGGCGCGGTGGCCTCCATTTCCGCCGCGGAGAGAAGGGAGAGGGAAGCAGGAGCGGACGACGGCGAGCAGCTTGCTGGATAAGAGCGATCGAGCGCTTGGTTTGGTGGGCCCCCGATGAGGGAAATCCTTTGGGCCAAAATGGTCCGCGGATGCAGCAGGGCCTTTAGAATACACCGGCCTTCTTAGGCGTAATGAATGATCCCAGCAAGGAATGCAGGATTATTTGAGCCCATCGAGTGTAGATCTGGACGCGTTATTTTAGACAAAGAAAAGAATGCAAAGCTCCTTTAATTCATAGCATTTTAATCTAAAAAAATCAATTCACACCATTTTCATTAGTGGTACCAAAATAGTTGATATGATGTTTATAGATCTATAAATATACTCCATTCGTCCTAAAAAAAGATGACCTTCTCACTTCCCAATGCATATCTCTCTTTCTCACTACACTTTTCTTTTTTTTCTTCCCTAAAATACATCTTTATCTCTACTCCTTAAGAGGGTATTTTAAGCCTTCCTATGGTTTCAGCGTGCGTTTTTGTGAGAGATTTTAAAACGTTATGTACTATATGGGATAGATATAGTATTAAACATTGTATCACTATTTTAGTGTTAACATAGTTTGAAATGAAAAAACTCATATATACCTTGAAGGAGCCACTCGATCCTGAAGTAAGCGGAGCTGAAAAAAGGAGTTTCGTTAGTTTTTCTTTTAGCTTAGTTTCTCTACCTTTTTAGTAGTTGAGCCATCACCAATAGTTAAGAACCTGTGTCTGTCATAATTTTATCTCACTTGTATCAAACATCAACGAAAGGCCCAGTACACATTGCTTTCGATACGAAATTGTTAATAATCTATAAGTATTACATATTGTTGTCATTTACTCTTTGCGTTCATGCGATTGTTTAATAGGTCCAGCCACTGTTGGCCGTCGATCTGGAGTCAAGATGATCTGACGGACGAGCGGCAACCCCAGCAATCGGCCTCCCCGAACACTAGTTTCCATTTCCCTCTCCTCCTCTCTCTTTCTTCTCAGTGCCGCACAGAGGCAAGCACATGGAGAGAGGTCGCCCATGGCGGCCAGATGGAGGAAGGGTGGCGCCGCCGCTGATCCCCTCACCGGCGCGTGTGCTCGCCCTAGGCTGAGCACGCCGCCGCCGAGCGGTTTGGTGGTGGTGCCCTTTGCTGGCGTGGGGCCTCTGTGCTCCGGCGAGCTCACGGCTCGACCGGGCCACCCGCACTCCGGTGCGCGAGGCCTCTTTGCCACACGACGACGGTTGCTGCCACTGGCAGAAGAAAGGCTAGGTAGGTATCCCATCCCCGATCCAAACTTTAGGGTTAGGGTTTCGATTTTTGGATTTCTGTCCCGATCCGATTCGAATCGGTCCTATTTTCCTTTTGATTTTCTTTCCCCAATCTGGATCCACAGACTAGACAAGGTGTCTGATACCATTGTTAGAACATAGGATCGACTACCAGTAGATCTAGGGGAAACAATATGAATACAAGATGCAATACATGTACTTATAGAAACCTAATATACAACACGAGAGAGAGAGAGAGAGGTGAAGAGAGGAAGGCGACGTGATGCACAGACCGGTGGTAGCTGCTGTAGCGGCGTTGGAGCTCGAGTCGGCCAAGGTTGGTTCGTCGAGGAAGCTCTGCACACGGGCAGCGACGGTCGATGAAGAGGGTCGGTGCAATGAAGTCCGGAGGCGCAGTGGCGGCGGCAGAGGAGTTTCCCGTCACTTGTTGCGCCCCTCACTAGATCGGGTGTTAGGTTTTGTCGGTGGGGATTGCGGCTCACGGTAAACCTCGTACTCAGAGCCGCTGACCCCCACCTCTTTATATAGCACAGTGTGACAGGGCCCTCCAGCCATAGATGGGCTGGGCACCCCCGATCAGGGTGCGGATCAAGAGCCCATTAGGTTGTTGGGCCTAATGGTTAGGGGATCAGTTCTAACAATTTAATCGCTAAAATTTATTTTTAGTAATTAGAAAATATGAAGCTACTTGCATTTTTATCTTGCCATACTTGTTGATGGTTCCTAGTATGCTTGAGATTGACATATGAGGCATATATGGGTTCTTTGATATGTTGAGTATGGGGATTGACATGTTAGTGAGCTGATCGATCTTTTAAGTATATTCTTTATTGTGAAGTTTAGATAACACAATGTTTGGAGAATTGATGGTACATGGCTAATTGGATTTATATATATAGATAAAGTGTTTATTGAAATACTTGTGAGTAATTAGCTTGCTAATTTCTATTCTTTGGCTGCCCTTTTGCGCTCACACATAGGCTCAAGTCGTTCATATGCTCCTTCACCACCGTTTCACGATAGCCTAACAAAGGAAGTTTATTACTAAAAAAAAAGGACTTAAAGTTTGCATTTTTTGTAATTATTTAAAATCAATACTTAAAAGTCAATTATTCATGCAGGGGAAAGATTATGAACAACTATGAAGCGTATGAAAAAAATAAACTCGACATGCAGGGGAAAAATTAACCCTACGGCATTACATTGAAGAAACTTTTGTTTTTGATATAGGTACATTGAAGAAACTTCTTCTTCTTGTTGTTTTTTTTTTTTTATACTTACATTGAAGAACCTTGGAGTGTATGTCATAGTATTCAAGTAGAATAGTATAAAATACCTGGATCTCAGACGAGATGTGCTCTTGCTTTTGCCTCTGAAACCTCCAAATACGCTCCTCAGCTGAGCGAGGCGTGTGCACAAGGAAATTATACTATCCGCACTCATCGTCCTCTATTTCTATACTTTATACGTCCTAGTCATCAAGATTCTCTCCTCTATAATCAATTCTTCCGCACTCATCCATCCTCAATATCATCCTCTATCCAGTGTGGGCCCACTTATCACTTTATCTAAATATATCCATGTGAGATCTTGTTTTGAAAGATTTATTGTAACGAATTCAATGGTTCAATCGGAATTTAATTTAGTGTTTTAGTTTGTGAGTTATAGCATTTTTTTTGTTAGTGAAAAAAGTGGGACCCGCTGCATGCGCTGCTCTCTCTCTGCACGCCGCAGCATGCGAGGCGCGGCCTCCCCTCTGTCACCCACGTGCGCGGGCCCCAACACCGTTTGAGGACGAACGCAAAGACGCTAGATATGCAGGCCGGCGCTGCTTTGCGGATGGTTTTGCGGACCCCGCTGCAGGCGAATTTCCGGTAAATACTTCCTGCAGTGCATGCTTGAGGACGCCGCTGCAGACAGTCTTAAGGGCCGGGCACAATTGAGCTACTTGATGTACTCTTTGTCATAATATTCAAGTAGAATAGAATAGGGTAAATACCTGGATCTCAGACGAGATGTGCTCTTGCTTTTGCCTCTGGCACAAGAGCTTACTTCTTGAGTCTGGATACTGCTGCTAGTCTTGTAACAACGCTCATTCGAGTCCACAAGGAAGTTGCTAAGCAAGGACCGGGCAGGAAATTTAGGAGGTTCGATCAGATTTCAGTCTGAACGAGATGTTGGAGTCGCCGAATCGGAGGCTTGCGGTGTCGAAGTCGCGAGTGCTGGACTGCAAAAAGCAGTGCTGGAGACGTTGTTGGAGTCAAATCAAGTCGCTGGAGCATGAATGTGTTGCGTCAGTGCCGAGTGGACAGATGGTGACGATGCATGAATGTGTTGTCCTCTAGCACCAATGATGCGTCGTGTTAGCACTGTTGCCAATAATTCTGCAGCGTGACGCATTATTGGAATCAGTACGCTTTGATTCTCAATCAGCGGTGTACCACGGGTTTTAACTGAAGTTTGCGTCCATCGTAGTAGTCCTCTTTCCTCTACGATCGATCAGAACATACTGTGACAGCTGTATCAGACCCAGTTTGTCGTCGTCCACGGCGTGCGACGAGACGACGGCGCCATGATGACTTGAATCTGTTGCCGATGGGCGGGGGATCGCCGGATCGGACGTCGGTATATGTATGTACAATGAAGCCTTACACGTACGCAGGGCCGTTGTGTGTTGGAGGCGATGCCCCAGCTCCTCTAGGCGACGTGCCTTGTTCAATGGCTGTCGGACGCGTGGGGCACGTGATCTTGAGCCGTGCGTTTACCAAATCGGATGGGCACGGGAGGGTGTGACGTGGTAGTGAGTTGGGCATGCGCGCATCTGACGCCTGATGCCCGTTGGCTTGTCCAAGTTGGCAAACAAAGGCAAAGCACGTTTTGGGAATCTCAAAATCCAAACACTAGCAGGACATCTGCAGTTGCATGTTTGTGTTTTTTGGGAAATGCAGGTGCAAGATAAACACGATAGTTGATTTAGGACGTCTGTTGTACATGTAGCAAGATAAACACGATAGTTAATTTAAGACGCATGGACCAACTCGGAGACTGTGTGATGGAAAAAATCTCAGTTTCTTCGTTTGGAACAACTAGCAGCGTTTTCTGTTGTATATACACGTTTTCTGTTGATTAAGAACCAAAGCAAATATGACAGGTTTACACTCCACAAGCGCAGCACATCCCCGTGCTGCCCGCGCCATCCCAAGACATCTATTCAGGTTGGCGACTCTGGATCCTATCCTGGAGCAACAGCCAGGCAAACAATTGCACATGACGGGGAAGCCGGGTTTGTCCACAGTAGAAGGTTATCTTTGTTATGATCCCCCATGGCCATGCATCTTGATCTCTCGATATATTGGATCAGCCAGCCCAAAGCACCCTATCCGCTTCAGCTATATATTGGGCAAAATCCTGTCTCATCTTGTGTATGTGAATAATGTGATGCTTCTTTTTTCTCATCTTGAGAGAATGTGCTGGAATTGCAGTCGCAGCCCAACTCTCCGTCCTGCTTCCTTTCTTACCTCCACCTGTGTTAAGCAAGGAAAATGCAGACTTGTTTGAGCACAAGCAGGATGAATATAGTCAGCAGCACTGATGCATTTGTTCATTGCACAACACAAAAACAGAGCACGAGGTTGATGCTCCATATACAGCTTTTGGGTTGCTCACCTGATATATAAATCTGCTGACTTGTCGATCAAAATTTCTCACATCACATAGACTCTAGTTCTTCATACTTCATACGCTTCTTCACCCATTGCTTGATGACAGCCTAATTATGACGGCTTTGGGCCTGCAATAGCGTATAATATAATTTAAAATCAACCAAAGATCAAATGATCAGGAGTTGCTTTCTCACATCGCCAACACATTCTGGAAGTTGGCAAAGTGCATCGCAGTATTTAATTTTGAGCTGCTGGAGGGAGGTGAGGTACCCCAATGATTCTGGAAGGCTGCTCAGCTTGGGTAATTCCTTGACATGGAGTGTTTGTAGAGAGCGGAGCTCCCCGAGAAATTCAGGCAGCTGGTGGAACTCAGGGCACTTCTCTATTTTTAGAGTCGTGAGAGAGGTGAGCTGCCTGAATGATTGCGGGAAGCTACTTATGTTGTTGCAACGCTCAATCTGCAGAGTCTGCAGAGACAGAAAGCAGAGGTCCCCCACCCACCCACTCCTGTCAATATATAGTGCTTTGAGATTGAGGACCCTGAGCGGCTGCATTGATGGAGCATGGCTCAGACTACCGCACTTATGGAACTCCATGTTTTCCAGACAATGGAGTTCCCCCAGCCACTCGGGAAGCATGCAGGGAGCAGAGCAATGAAAAATCGACAGGGTTCGGAGGGATGTGAGGCTCCGCATGCTCTCTGGCAGCTCGGTTAGGTAATCGTAGCTAATAATTTTCAAGGACTCCAGTGATGTCAAGTGTTGCAGCAGCTCCCATCGACATCCAGATCCATACGATGCTGCTCCTGCTGGTGGTGCCATGTCTTCTAGGTGAAGCTCTTTTAGGAAGCTAAAACTCAAAGAAGGCAAAGAGGATCCTTGGTCTATTCCTGGCTGTCCCAGCAGCTGCACGTTGCTCCTAACCAAACTCAAGCGCTTCAGTGACAAAGGAAAGTATGGCCTCACCATCAATTTGGGACACACTGATATACTTAGAACAGATAGACAACTACCTATCTGCACTTGTCCCTCTCTCACGTCAGCCAAGCTCCCATCTGTTAGCATCCAAACCTCGCCCAAACTTGGCATCTCTTCTATAAAAAACTCTAGTAGTGACGGAAATGGACCTACGCTTATGCTTTTAAGAGCAGGCATTTTTTCAAGCACAAGCTCCTCCAAACAAGGCAATTCCGTCAATCCATCTAGGCGCTGCAAATTTGGGAAACCTGATAGTTTCAACTTGCTCAACAGTTGGAAGCGAGGAAGCATGGCTACTTCTGTACTTCTGTGCTTCAACATCCACTGCATGGATTTCTGACCTGAATACCCGGCAATTATGAGGTTTATAATATCAGGTGGTGGTTCCAGCCCTTCCAGCTGATTTTCAGAGTTCACTCCTACATCACTTGTACAAACTAGTTCCAGGCTCTGTAAGTTTGTCTTATGCTTCAACCATTTCTTGTGTCCAACATCTGGGTCTGTACAATGTGCAATTCCATGGATAGTAAGTTTCCCGCTGACCTTATTAAGGTTTTCAAGCTCTGAGATCTGTGCATAATTTTTATCATCCTCTCCCAAAACAAATAGTCCCAATGTTTGAAGTCGAGTAAGCTGTGCAATCCCTTTTGGAATACCTTGTAACTTCCTACATCCTCGCAGGTTCAGAACAACAAGCTTCTTCAAGTTCCCTATGCCTTCAGGCAACTCTACCAAATCAAAACAGCTATCAAGGTCCAAACACTCCAGATTTTCCAATGTTATTGTACTTGATGGCAGCCTCTCAAGTTTGGTCCAACCTAGTCTCAGTACTCTTAGCCTTTTATTCCTTTCGATAGAGCTTGGTAAAGTTGCAACCTTCCTACAAGAAGAAAGGTCTATGCTAGAAATCATGACACAGTTGCCTATAGAATCTGGCAAACTTGTTAGTTTCCTACAGTATGACAAGTTGACCACTCTCAACTTCTTCAGATTTCCAATGGATTCAGGTAACTTGACAATATCACTTGATGTTACATGAAGAGCTTGCAGACACCAGATTTCTGAAATAACCTCCGGAAGTGTTTCATATTTCAGTCTTTTGATGTGAAGGTATCTTACATTTTTTGTCTGCAGTATGGCTGTGAGTGATGATGCATGCACATACTCCACAGTGATACTGCGTAAGTGTTTAGCTTTCTTTGATGCCTTGCCAAATATGATATCATTGTCTTCAACAGTATACACAGCACGTGCCTTTCTAAAAGTATTTTTGGCTGGAAGATGTCTTGTTTGATCCATTATAGAAAAATATCTGCAGATCTTTGTGCAATTGGTCGCATTCATGGGCACGGCAACTGAAATCTCATCACCCAAAATGGATCGGGCAAGATCATGCACCAAATCATGCATCTTACACTCTACTCTTCCACCCACAGCTTCCTTCACATCTTGTATGAAATATGTTTGCACAAGATGACTATGTTAGGATGATCTCAATCCCGAGTTGGGCCCAACGGCCCAACTCGGGCCCCTTGTGAACCTCGCGCCCTGATCGGGGGCGCCCAGCCCATCTATTGGCTGGAGGGCCCCTGTCACCCTGCGCTATATAAAGAGGTGGGCGCCGGCGGCTCTCAGTACGAGGTTCACCGTGAGCCGCCACACCCACCGACAAACCCTAACCCGATCCATAGGGGCGCAGCCAGTGACGGGAAGCTCCTCCGCGCCGCCACTGCACTGCGCCACGCCGGCCACCTCTTCCTCGACCGACGTCCCCCCTCTGCCTCGACGTGATGGCCGAGGGAAGCAGCTCCGCCGCCGGATCCTCCTCCACCGCTCCAGTCAAGGCCTCTGGTGATGACCTTTCCCACTCTCTCTTCCTCTCTCTCTCAATGCCAACGATTCCCAGAGAATGTACCCTCTAGATATCACTGCTAGACGATCCTTGAATATAACAATGGTATCAGATGCCTAACTAGATAGTGGATCTAGAGGTGCTAGTGAGAAATCACAAGAGAATGATGGATTTGATCCGTATAGAATACCCTAACCCTAACCCTAGGCGGATCTGGGACTGGGCAAAGAAAAAGCACTCAAACCCTAACCCTAACCCTCACTGAGGGAAAAGAAGAAGTCGGACCGTGGGGAGGCGGGCCTACCTGGGTTTCCTTACCTCGCCGCCGTTCGACGCGTGGGCTCGGTCGAGCGCGTAGGCTCGGACCTGGGTGCCGAAGCGGGGCCGCTCGACGGCGGCGCGCTCACCCAACGGGGAGCGCGCACGCCGGCGAGAGGGCACGCGACGGCACCGTCCATCTCCTTCGATTCGGCCGCCATGGGTGGCGGCTACTGCTGGTTTGGGCCGCTGCGGGCACTGCTCTTGGAGCTATGGCGCGGCCAGAGAAAGGAGAAAGGGAGGAGGACGCGCGCACGCGCGCAGGCGACGAGCTGCGCGGGGGCGCCGGTCGTCTTCATCCGGCCAGCCATGGCTTTTTCCCCACAGCGCCTGCTGCTCGAGGCTGAGGGAGAGAGGCAGCGGCTGCTGCTGGCGGCTGGAAGAGAGAGAAGGAGAGGGAGAGAATGAACCTAGGGTTTGAGGGAAGACGCCGGCTGGGGGTTTTGATCGAGCGAAAATGAAGGCCGGCCGTCGGATGAGAATGGACGGATCAGATCGATCGGGCCAGATTTGGCCCAAGAGAGAAACGGCACCAGGCCAAATTCCCGGCCCAGGCCCACGTTAAGGCCTGGGCACGGGGGAGCGCTGCCACGCGAGGCCGTGGGCCGCGCAGTCCGAGCTGGGCCGGGTCTTTTCCGCGTGTTTTGCCGCGACAGCAAAGAAATAAAAAAAAAGAACAGGCGCTCGCTGGGCCACTGGGCCGCGTGTGTGGCGCGGGGCTTTTGGGCCGCGACATAGGCAGAGCGCGCGAGCGGGCGGGAGGCCGTGGGCCGAGTCTGCGTGTTGGACCGAAATAGCTGTCTGCATAGTAATATGCAAGTGTTTTGGTTTTTTCTTTTTTCCAGAAAGAGTTTTGAGCATTTTTTGCTCAGTTTGAATTGTTTTTTGATGCAAATCTCATGCAAAATTTGATCCAACGACTTTTTTGCAATGAGAGCAAGTAAAGTTATTTTATGTTTCGGAAAATTGATTATGCAAAGTTAAAGTTTCCGCTGCGTATTTAAAGTTATTATCGTTTTCATTGTTAAATTCGAACCAACGGGAGAGTTTAATATTTGAAAATGGATAATTTTACTGTAATCACAATGTTGTTATTATTCTGACCAACGTTGATTAATAGCAATATTATGATGTGGATTAATAGTTGTTGTCTACATTAATTCTATTTCTGCCCAACGGTGATTTAGAATTATTGCAAAGTAAATTTTATATTATGTTCTCACCTCATACGAATTGTAATTTCAGGTAGTTCCTCCCGATGTCCGCCCGAGAGAGATTCCACCACCGAGGGGAGACAACTACCTTGAGTGGAAGAGGAAGATTGACTTCACTTTCACTATAGCCGAGGTTGATTTGGGTGCTCACGAACCGTGTCCCACAAAGCCCGTGGAACCGGTGCGGGAGACCAAAGATGAAAGTGATGAAGCATGGGACAAAAGGGTGAAAGATTTTGGACCCATAAAGATGGCTTATGACATAAAGCATACTCGATGGGTCGGTGACAACAAGAAATGTTGTCTTGTCATTGAGAATACAATTGACCCAGCTCTTACGGGGTCAATTGAAAAGTGTGACACCGCTTGTTGCTTACTTTGAGAGGATCAAGAACCAGTTCATGGTTCCTCCAAAGTGTATGCTACCCATTTGTTCAAGCAATTGACAAATGAAAAGTTCAAAGGAGGTAGCATACGTGACCATATTTTGAAAATGAGTCACTTGGCAAATAAGCTGAAAGGAATGGATCTGGAAATACAACCACAGCTCCTTATCCATTTTGTTTTAGCTTCCTTGCCTAGAGAGTATGAGAATTTTGTCATAAACTACAACATGCGGCGAGAAATGGGACTTAGACAAGCTCATTGCTCGGTGTGTTGATGAGGAGCTCGGGATCAATGGCCAACCTGGTAGCCAAGCGAACCTAGTCAAAGGGAAGGGCAAAAGGCCCTTCAATCCCGGCTCCCCAAAGAAAGAAAGGTTCTATGCAACGAAACCACGGTTTCAAAGAACGGGGCAAGCCACGGGCGGTGACAACTTATGCCGGGCACCGTGTGGTAAGGAGGGGCACAAGAAGACCGACTACCCCGATTGGTTAAGAGAGCTCATGAAGAAAAAGGGTGAGAATGTTATTTCATTTGTAAATGAATCTCGTATGCAAAGTTTTTAAAGTCAACATGGTTTATTGACTCTGGTGCAACTATTCATGTTGCAAATTCTTTGGATTCATTTCAACAAGAACTACGCTAAAAGAGAAGAGGCCATTAGCGTTGCGAATGGCGTATAGGCTGATAGAGGCAATTGGAGATGTAGCATTAGATTTACCTAATGGCTATAGTCTTACTTTGAGAGATGTTTTTTATGTTTCTACACTGCAGGCGCAATTTGATAAGTGTAATAAAGTTGGATGATTCGGGTTTTACCCGTAATTTTGGACATGGCAAATGTGTCATTTGGTTTAATGATATTTGTGTTGGTCTTGCCTTCCGACAAGACGAATTATATATGTTATCACTATGTGAAAGTGTGAATTCCATATGTAATGTGAATGATAGCGTTTCCTCGTCTACAAATGAGAAAAGAAAAAGAAAGCGAACTACAAACGCAACGGCGAAATTATGGCACCGTCGTTTAGGCCATATTTCGAGGGGAGAATAGAAAGGCTAGTAAAGAATGAAACTCTTCCTCCTTTGGAGTTCGCTGAATTAGAGCAATGCATCGATTGCATAAAAGGAAAATATGTAAAGCAAATTAAAAAGAATGCCAAACGAAGCACGGAATATTAGAGATCATTCACACGACATATGTGGCACTTTTCCCGTAAAGAGTGTGGATGGCTATGATTCGTTCATTACATTCACAGACGATTACTCCCGGTTTGGCTATATTTATCCAATTAAAGGAAGAGATGAAGCATTGGATAAATTTAAAATATTTAAGGCTGAAGTAGAAAATCAGCATAGTTTAAAGATTAAGCTAGTCCGGTCCGACCGTGGGGGGGAGTACTATGGTCGGCATACCCCATATGATCAAGTTCCTGGACCTTTCGCAAGGTTTCTACAGGAAAATGGTATAGTTGCCTAGTATTCCATGCCGGGTGAACCTCAGCAAAATGGAGTAGCTGAAAGGCGTAATCGTACCACGATGGATATGGTGCGCGGTATGATGAGTTACTCGATTTACCATTGAGTTTATGGATAGAGGCATTAAAAACCTCCATTCATATTCTCAATAGAGTGCCAAGTAAATCGGTGCCCAAAACACCGTATGAATTATGGACGGAAGGGTACCTTCACTAGATCACTTGCGTGTGTGGGGGTGTCCCGCTTTGAGGCTAAAGTGTTTAACCCAAATATTGGGAAACTTGATCCCAAAACAAGAAGTTGCCATTTTATTGGCTATCCCGAAAGGTCAAAAGGTTATCGTTTCTACTTGTCCCGATAGACTCACAAAGTTTGTGGAAACGAGACACGCTATCTTTCTAGAGGATGAAATGATGAGGGGAGTATGGCTGCTCGGAAAATTGATCTTGAAGAGAAGCGGGTGTGTGCACCCAATCCCGTGATTCAGGAACCATTTTTCGAGCTACCTATTGTTCCCGCACCAATAGTGCAAGACACCGTGGAGCAAGAACCTGTTGTTGTTCCTCCCGTGGTAACGACGAGAGGAAAATGAGGAACCCGTTCAGAGAACTGTTGAAAATATTGCCACAAATGAGGGGAGCAACCTCGGCCTCCAAAAGTAGATGTGCCAAATGTAGAGGCCCCTAGAAGGTCTCAAAGAGAAAGAAGACCAGCTATCTCCGATGATATATATGAGTTGAATAATATCACTTGAAGAGTATCAAATGGAGGGTGATCCCACCACATTTGAACAAGCCATGAGAAGTGATCATTCATCCAAGTGGTTTGAAGCCATGGAAGATGAAATGAGATCGATGAGTGCCAATGATGTTTGGGACTTGGAAGAAATTCCCAAAGGAGCCAAAACAGTAGGCTGTAAATGGGTCTACAAAATAAAATATGACTCCCAAGGGAACATAGAGAGATTTAAAGCGCGACTTGTGGCTAAAGGTTTCACACAAAGGGAGGGGATTGATTACACCGAGACCTTTTCTCCGAGTCTCATGTAAAGATTCTCTCGGAGAATAATAATGGCATTGGTGGCACACTATGATTTAGAGTTGCATCAGATGGATGTGAAGACGGCATTCCTAAATGGGGATTTGGAGAAAAATGTCTACATGGCACAACCGAAAGGTTTTGTCGTGGAAGGCAAAGAAAAGATGGGATGTCGCCTAAAGAAATCGATTTATGGGTTAAAGCAAGCTTCAAGGCAGTGGAACTTGAAGTTTGATAAAACTGTAAAGAATTTTGGGTTTAAAGCAAATGTCGAGGACAATTGTGTTTATACAAAGTTTAAGAATGGGAAATACATTTTCCTAGTCCTGTACGTAGACGATATTTTACTTGCAAGTAATGATATGAGTCTACTACAGGAGACAAAAAGATTTTTGTCCTCAAAGTTTGAGATGAAAGATCTTGGTGAAGCTTCCTATGTTTTGGGCATAGAAATTCACCGAGATAGAAGAAAGGGGGTATTAGAACTGTCTCAAAAGGCATACATTAAAAGGGTCTTGGAGAAATTCCAGATGCATAAATGTAGTCCATCACCTGCACCTATAGTCAAGGCGATAAGTATGGGGATTTTCGGTGTCCCAAGAATGAGTATGAGCTCAACCAAATGAAAAGTGTGCCATATGCTTCTACGGTTGGACATTTACGGTATGCTCAAGTATGCACACGCCCGACTTGGCTTATGTAACCGGGGTCGCTTGGCGTATTCCAAAGTAATCCAGGTGTTGAACACTGGAAATTGGTAAAGAAAGTTTTGCGATATTTACAAGGAACAAAATACCGATGCTAACGTACGAAGATCGACTCGCTAAAAATTTTAGGATACTCGTTCGATTATGCGGGAGATGACAGAAAAGTCCACATCTGGATATGTGTTCACTCTCGCAAAAGGAGCTATATCATGGAAAAGCTCAAAACAAACAGCTTACTACAAACTCTACTATGTATGCCGAGTTTGTAGCATGTTATGAGGCATCGGGGCGGGTGAATTGGCTAAAGAAATTCATACCCGGTTTAAAAGTGGTCGATGACATCAATGGACCAATGACTCTATACTTTGTGATAATAATCCGGCTATAGAGTATACTCACAACAATAGGTCAAGTGGTGCTGCCAAACACATTGACATAAAGTACTATGTTGTGAAAGAGAAAATCCAGGATCGTGTTATAAATCTTGAGCACATAAGCACTTTGAAAAGATGCTCGCGGATCCGCTTACAAAAGGCTTACCACCCAAAGTGTTCGTTGAACACGTAGCCGGCATGGGTTTAAGGCGAAGCCTATGATTCCCGGATAATAATAAGGGTCCAAAGATAAAGTATTTATTTATTTCAAACCGAGATGTGTATTGTAGTTTGTGAAATCCAACGGCAATAGACCGTGACGATGAAACATGTTCTATGCACAAATGCGAGATGGAATAAGTAAAATGAAAAGGTTAAAGTGAAAGAGTAAAGTTAAAGATAAAGTTAAAGATGAGATCAAGGGGAGAATGTTAGGATGATCTCAATCCCGAGTTGGGCCCAACGGCCCAACTCGGGCCCCTTGAACCTCGCGCCCGATCGGGGCGCCCGCCCATCTATTGGCCGGAGGACCCCGTCACCCCGCGCTATATAAAGAGGTGGGCGCCGGCGGCTCTCAGTACGAGGTTCACCGCGAGCCGCCACACCCACCGACAACCCTAATCCGATCCCAGGGGCGCAGCCAGTGACGGGAAGCTTCTCCACCGCCGCCACTGCACCGCGCCACGCCGGCCACTTCTTCCTCGACCGACGCCCCCCTCTGCCTCGACGTGATGGCCGAGGGAAGCAGCTCCGCCGCCGGATCCTCCTCCACCGCTTCAGTCAAGGCCTCTGGTGATGACCTTTCCCACTCTCTCTTCCTCTCTCTCTCAATGCCAACGATTCCCAGAGAATGTACCCTCTAGATATCACTGCTAGACGATCCTTGAATATAACAGACTAAAGTAATCATGGCCAACATGTTCCAAGTAGTCAACACCATCTTCCACGACCATATCATGAGCAATCCATATGTCAATCAATTGGTCTTTATCAATCAAGTGACCTTTAGGAAAAATTGAACATATTGCCAACCAATGAATTCAAAGTAGTACATTGTTTCACAATGTCATCAAAGGTCTTCTTGATTTTCTGTATCTTTCTGGCAGCCTTGCATTGAAATACAACTGATTTTGGTTTTGTGCACAGGTATTTGGACACAAAACCACCATTATCACTATCAGCTTCATATTTTTCAGCCTTCAGTTGGAACTCATCCACAACATCATCAACCTTGTAGGCTGCTTCTTTCAACTTTTTGAGAAATGGAACATCGCCTATAGCTCTGTCTCCTGCTGCTTCCAGCCGATTATTGATTTCCTGAGCTAGATCTTGGAGTTCCTGAACGTCCTTTTCGACACCCACTATAGAGCTGTACGTTTTGATGACCAGTGGGGCTAACTTGTTGCCCACAAGCTTCAACGTTGCAGATACTGCTGCAGAAAGTGCAGCAGCTTCCATACCAACCACGTTTCAGTAAGTGCCTTCTTTCGCCTTGATTTCCTACAAATTGAATTTTAGAAATAAGCAGGAATTTTGTAAAGGAAAGGAGTCCTACAGTTCTAGTAGTTTCTTGTGCAATTATGAAATATCTGTTTTCAATATCCTTTTTTTTAACCATCTGCTTTCGATATCTTACCTGTGCAAACAAGTGTAGCTAGCCCTCAGCCTCTTGATGGATGCTTGTAACATCTCGATGTTATAAACTAAAACCCGACATGTCATCATGTTTAGTTGCAAAGCATTCATGTTAGGTTAACCCGATGTGCATCAACTAAAATAAGTTTATATTCTAGGTTGATTGTGCCTCCGAGATAATGTTTGTTACTGCTTTGATAGCCTAGAGGTGTGTCGGCTCGATCAAACGCGATTTCATTTCGAAAACCCTGTTTCCGACAAACTCCGTTTTACCCCTTTTCCCTAGTTCAAAATCTATAAAGAATTTGGGGTTGGTCCAAAAAGCAATATTGTAGGGCTTGATGAGACCTACAATGTTGGTGAACAAAGTTTTTCAAGTTTTCAAAAAGAATTTCAAATAAATTTGAAAATACGGTTTTCCGACGCTTGTCCCCTTTTCAATTTCAAACCATAATTCAAAAACTATGCATATTTTGGAAAAACATCTTTTGGAGAAAATGTGCAGTTTGAAAAGTTGAGTTTTCCATAGTTTTGGAGTTTTTCAAGTTATTTAGAAAAATCCAAAGTAATTTCAAATATTTCATCCTAGGGTTTTTGTTCCCTTTTCAAAATTTGATTCAAATTCAATTTTCCTTGCAAAATTTGAAAATGTGCCAGTTGAGAAAGTTGTAGAGAATGAAAAATTAGGCCAAGGTTGTTTTTGGAATTTTTCGAGTACAGTTCAATTTTTGGGAGTAATTTGCAAAATTCAGAAAGATCTGTCCATGCTACAGTGTCGCTGACGTCATCATCGTCCTCCTCCTCCCTCTGTTCTTGGTCACCGCCGCCATGCCGGCTTGTCGCCGCCGGCCGCCAGCGCATAGCCGCGCTAGAAGCTTCGCTGCCCTCGTGTCGCCTCTCCATTCGCCGTCTCTGCGCCTTAAAGCGGCCGGCCAAGCCCCTTTTCTCCTCTCCTCTGCCTTTTCTTCTGCGCCGCCGACGCCATCGTCGCCTTGAGCTCCGCCGCCAAATTCGTCGCCGTCGGTTGCTTCTGACTTCCATTTTCACCGCCACCAGTTCCGCCTCGCTGCTGCGAACCCACAGAGCCTTATAGCGCCGCCTCGCACCGCCTAGCGAACCCGTGCGCCGTTATCTTCTTCCCGTCCGGCAACCGCTCCGCCGAAGCCGCGCCACCGTTGGCAGCCTTCGTCGTCAGTCATTTTTCATCTTTGAATGCACCTTCATGCTCACCATGCTCTACTTCCTCTTATGCGCCTCTTGGTTCACTCCCTGGTCTCCAGGTAGCGCCGGAACGTCGACGTTGCCGCCGTCGGAACTCGCCGCCGAGCCGCCATTGCCGTCCAGCCTCCTGCTCCGCTTTGCCTCTACCTCAACCAAGGTGAGCACCGGTTTCGCCTCGACTCACTGGTGCCACCCATGTCGTCAATTTTGCCTCGGGCGCACCGCAGTCTCCAGCTAGCCGCGCGCCGCGCCACCATGTTCGCCGCCGCCGCCGACGAGCATGGCGCCGAGTCTCCGCCGTCGTAATAGCCACCCCAGCCAGATCGCCTTGCCATGTAGGTCACGTCCGTGCTCTTGCCGCCGTCCGGGACCTCGCCGCCGGCGGATCGAGCCGGCCGGGCCATTGCTCCTCCGTAGAACCACGCGGGGACCGGTCGGCAAGAATTAGTAAAACCCCGGGGCCTAGTTGCAAACATGCATGACACATATGAATAGTGGCCGATATCGTTTTGGACCTATCTCGTAATTTGGTGAAAACTCAAGGCTTCTTTTGCAAAGCCGCCAAGCCGAGGCCAGGCCCGGCCGCCGCCGGGCCGGCCGGCGTTTCCGCCGGCGGGCCGGCCTGTTTATGCTCTGGGCCGACTTTCCCACAGAGCTGGGCCGACTTGGGCCAGAATCGGCCCAAGCTGATCTTCTTCTTTTTCTTTGTTTTATTCTTTTCCAGGATTGGTGAATAGTATTGCTTTTTGTTTATTTCATAAGTAATTATTGGTAGCTCCAAAAATTCTGAAAATTTTTGTGAAAGCTCTTTATGGTATTCTCTGCCTAGGAAAAATTTAAAATGCCAATTTTGAGTAGTTTTGATATGTTCAAAAATTAGCTCTTTTAATTAAAAAGTGAGTCTTCTCGATTTTAGTAATTTATTTATTTATCCAAAAATCATGAAAATTTATTGGTGCACTGTTTTTGATATAAGCTACTTAAAATTAATTTTTGAAATCAATTTGACAACTTTTGTTTTAGGATTTAATTTCTCTTAGTTATTAATTAATTGTTTGACTTTGGATTTGAGTGAAGACCCTAGGTCATCAACCCTAATGACCTTCGGCACTTTAATTAATTGATTGCGCTTGTCTTTAATCTTGTTTAGCATCCGTTGAGCATCATATTTATATTCAATCATGTTGAAGCATTTTAATTATCTCGTGTAGTCCCCGTGATCGAGGAGAGACCTATCGATTCCGTTTCCGAGGAATAGTTGTCGAGACAACCCTAGTCCCCGAAGAAGTCAATCCATCTTTGGTGATTGGTCATCTTCCGAATACGTCGTTGAAGAACGTCTACACCGACTTTCGAGGCAAGCCCCGGATCCATCAACCAATTCCTTGAATTTGCAAAAGTTTATCACTTGATTATGTATTGTTGCATTAAGTAATAGGAGTTGAGTGATAACCTACTTGATGCATTAACTACCTTGATTATTCAATATCATCCTTGAAACCATTTTGATTGAAAAATACGTAACAATGCTTAGTCTTGCTAATTTAGTTCGGATTTCGAAAATATTTTCAAAAGGATGTGCTTATCCTGTCGGTAAGTTTAATGTTATTCGCAATGAAATCTTTTGATCGAAATATTGGGTTGCATCGAATGACGTCTCGATGTAATCCTTTGTTGGATCTGTTACATCTTTTAATGAAGTTGAGACCGGTCGGGTAACTTGCATCCGGGTTAGGGATGTAGTGTTTCCGACGTGTCGATTAAGGACCGTATCGTTGTAGGGCCGCCGTGGTTCGAGCCTTGCAACTAATCACATACTATGGTAAGCCTAAGACCCCGCTATTCCATCATCGGAACGGATAAGCGCGACCGGGAGTGGAGAGATGGCGGGAATACGAGTTACCCTCGTGGGCTTGGTCCTGGATTTGAGGCGTACGGTATTCTCGGGTGGCGCAGGACCGGGTTGGTTTTGGAAGATCTCGAGTGAAGGTTGATATATGCAAGATGTGGTTCTACATATATCGTGTGATTAGGGATCCCAGTGGGTATAATCGATTCGAATCGTCGTTGCTCCTCGGTTATGGAGACTCGATCACGACTGCATCGTAGTAACTTATGGAACTTGAAGGAATTTTGTTGGAAGACTAAGAATGTGATCTCCGTGATTTATCTTGATCTGTCGTAATCAAGCTAGACTAGGCTCACCTTAGAATCTAATGACTAATCTGGAAAGTAAAACTTGAGGTTGAAACTAGTTTAGTGCTTTTCTCGCAAAATACTTTGATTCTTTGCTAAGCCTTACCTTGTCCTATCTGGCCTTCATTCCTGAGTCTTCTCCCCTCTTTTTCGTCGGGTAAGTCTTGCGGAGTACTTTTGTACTCAGGGTTTGTTCTACCCTTGTTGCAGGTGTGTCCGTCAAGTGAGGACGTCGAGTAGTTTGTTTGGCTCCTGGGCAGAGCACTACGTTTTGGTGAATCATAAAGTTAAGTAATGATATTCCACTGCTATGGTTGTAATCAACATAACTTTTTATTTGTAAAGTTTTATTTATAAATGATTTATAAACTTACGTTATCATAATACTTCCGCACTTTTACTCTGATATATTTTATTTGTACAAAATTGTTGTAATACTTTTGCAATGTCTCTTATAATGATCGATCCAGTTCGAAAGATTCGTGGATGATTCGGGTTTCCCGAGGACACCCGACGAGCTTGTTAAGTCGTGTGGAACACATGCATAGTAATCCGAGGTCTTTTAAGACAAGGATTAGTGCATGTGGGCCACATTACTTAGGAGGTTCTCCACGAGGTGGTATCGAGCCGGATCGTTATTCTAGAGCTATTGTAGTATTCTTTGCGAAAACTTCAAAAGGTTTTGGATCGAATAAAAATTTAACTTGACTATTTTGGTCCAAATTGCTTATCTCTTACCTATGCTCACTTCTATAGCCCTCTAGTCATGTTTCAAAGTTTATGGTGGAATATCATGTTATAATGCCCTATTTATAAAAGTTTACTTTTAAGTATGTGTTACATTAAAGTCTTTTAAACTTAGAACGTAGGTCCGTTCATGCATCATGCTTAATTAACCTGTTAATAAATACCTCTCCTCTTAATGTGAATTGGGTTAGGTAGTACCAATCCTATTCCCTAGCCTTCGATCCCACCTATCTATTCTTTAATCTTGATCCTATCTTTTCTTTGAAAGCTCGAGTTTAAAGTTTGGCTTGTTATTCAACGAGATGCTGTTCATACCCGAGCATCCGATGCTTTTGGGATTTCTCAAAATGGGGGTGATGATTCCAATCCTCCACCCGTTCAACCCGGTTGACCGATACCCTTGCCGCTCCGGTCAATGCTACAACTATTCTAGCTCGGAATCGAATATCACTTACGGTAATCGTGGTCGAATAATGGTGATGAGGTCACGTATTTTGATTTTGCATCCACTCATCCACCGGTTTTCACCAAAGCGAGATGAACCTCTTGAAGCCGATTATTGGCTCCGCACCATGCAGCAAAAGTTTGATCTCATTCCTTGTACGAAAGTTCGAAGCCACTATTTGCGGCTCAACAAACTGAGAGGTGCTTTGCGGTGGCTTGGTGGGAAAATCTTGTTGCCATACAACCCACTTGGTCATCGTATCACATGGACGAGTTTCGTGAAGCTTTCCGCACTCATTATGTTTCACAAGGTGTTATGAAAGTTAAGAAGGAAGAATTTTTATCTTTACAACAAGGTGATATGTCCGTTGTACGGTATGTGAGCGAGTTTAATCACTTATCCCAGTATGCACCCGAGTATGTTGATACGGATGATAAAAAGAAGGGTTACTTCTTGAGGGGTCTGGATAGTAAGATCTCGTATGATGATTTCTAGTGCTACTCTTAATACTACATTTTACGAGACAGTTGATATTGCTATCACTTGCGAAGCTGTTAATCGTAAGCACCAGAAGGCCAAGGAGAAGAAGGCTCTGAATACTGAATCCTCAGGCAGTAAGCCTAAACGCCTGAAGATGATCTGTCATCCTATAAATCATTTCTATACTCCTTATCATCCATCCAAGTATCAAGCCCCGCAGCGGGCACTTGTCCGTCCCGAGCTCTTTCTTATCCACGCCGACCGAATGCTCCTAGCGTTCGAAAACCCACTTTACAAATACGTAACTACCCATGTTACAATTGTGGAAAGTCTGGTCACTCTATAAGGGGCTGTCCACAT
Organism: Themeda triandra; assembly: GCA_018135685.1. NCBI lineage: Eukaryota > Viridiplantae > Streptophyta > Magnoliopsida > Poales > Poaceae > Themeda > Themeda triandra. The sequence goes on along the minus strand of JAENPR010001039.1, from coordinate 167,428 downwards.
CCAAACCAAGATACAATTCCAATGTTCCAAGTACTTCGTGTCACATCGGAATCAACGGAAGAGTCAAAGTAAGAAGAAAATTGGACGTGTCTTTTACACGCAAACCGGTAATATTCCCGAGGGAGAGCCTATTTTGATGGGTATGTTCCAAGTTGCCAATCACTCAAGATTTATACTTTTTGACTCGGAGCATCCCATACATTCATCAATCGGACATTTGTTATGAAGCATGAGATCCCAATTGGAGAAACAAAAGAAAATTTCTTTATTCAGTCACCTGGGGCGTATGTGTACTAAGGAAATGGTACATCGGTACCCATAGAATTGGGTGGGCATATCTTTCCCACATCAATGATTGTTCTAAAGGATCGGGATATAGATGTGATCCTAGGTATGAACTGGATGAGTCGGCGAGGAGCTATTATTGATACCCCGAACCGAACTATAAAAGTGAATTTATCGATGGCAAGTCGCAGTTGCTTATTCAATTCCTAACTCCTAAGAGGGCGGTCAAGAGAATTTGTGCAACCTCTGTGAAGGAGATTCGAGATATCCTTGTAGTTAAAGATTTCCCGATGTATTTCCCGATGAGTTACCCGGTATACCTCCGAGATAGAAATGTAGAGTTTGCGATTGAGTTGAAGCCCTAGATCGCCCCAATATCCGAAGAGCATATAGAATGGCACCACCGAGAATTAGCGTAACTTAAAGCTCGGTTGAAAGAATTGCTTAATAAAGGTTTTATCGAGACACGTAGTTCATCTTGGGGTTGTCCACCATCTTTGTAAAGAAGAAAGATAAAACCTTGAGGTTGTGTGTTGACTATCGTCCATTGAATGAAGTGACTATCAAAAATAAGTATCCTCGGCCTCGTATTGATCTGCTCTTAGATCGGTTGGCGGGAGCGAAAGTGTTTTCAAAGATCGATCTTCAATCTGGTTATCATCGATCAAGATTCGTCCCGAAGATATTTCAAAGACTGCATTCACAACTAGATATGGTCCGTATGAGTATCTCGGTTATGTCTTTTGGACTTGCAAATGCACAAGCTCATTTCTTATATTTGATGAACTCGGTGTTCATGCCGAGAACTTGATCGGTTTGTGGTGGTCCTCACGATAATATCTTGATTTATTCCAAGAATGAAGAAGAACATGTTGAACACCTCGAATAGTTCTGCAACGTCTGAGAGAACATCAGCTATATGCTAGGTTCAGCAAGTGTGAGTTTTGGCTTAAGGAAGTTCAATTCCTTGGATATGTTTTATCTGCTAAGGGCATAACTGTTGACCCTAGTAAAGTAAAGGATATTCTAGATTGGAAATCACCAACCACCATTTCCGAGGTTCGCAGTTTCCTTGGAATGGCCGGTTATTATCGCAGATTTATTGCTAACTTTTCAAAGGTAGCTAAGCCTATGATTGAGTTGTTGAAGAATCAAACCAAGTTTGTTTGGTCACCTAAGTGTGAGGAGGCATTTCAGTCCTTAAAGAAGTCATTGACTACTGCTCCGATTTTAGCTCAACCAGATATGGGGAAGCAGTTTGATGTTTATTGTGATGCTTCTGGCATTGGTCTTGGTTGTGTACTGATGCAAGAGGGCAGAGTTATTGCTTATGCATCAAGACAGCTCAAACGTCATGAAGAGCACTATCCAACTCATGATCTTGAGTTAGCGGCTGTTGTTCATGCCTTGAAGATTTGGCGTCATTATCTGCTGGGTAACACTTGTCATATCTATACGATCATAAGAGTTTGAAGTATATCTTCACTCAAGAAGAATTGAATATGAGGCAAAGAAGATGGTTAGAACTGATTAAAGATTATGATCTCGAAGTGCATTACCATCCGGTAAGGCAAATGTGGTTGCCGATGCACTTAGTCGAAAAATTCATTGCAACCTGTTTGACGGTGAAGCCCCCGGATATTTCTTTATGTCATGAGATAGAAAAGTTGGGCATAGAGATGATACAACAAGGCGATCTAACTAACATTTCTATGGAGTCAACTATCCGAGATCAAATTATCATTGCTCGAGAGAGATAATAAAGGTATGGAACATATCAAGGAGAAAATTAGAGAGGGAAAAATATCCTGTTTCAGAATTGATGAAGCGAGATGTTATATGGTTCAAGAATCGTCTGGTCGTACCAAAATTCCCGAATTACGTCAAAAGATCCTCGATGAAGCACATCTTTCAAGATTCTCTATTCATCCAGGAAGCAATAAGATGTACCATGATTTGAAACAGAGATTCCGGTGGACTAAAATGAAGATAGAAATTGCTCGATATGTCGCTAGATGTGACACTTGTCAAAAAGTGAAAGCTTTGTGCACTTAAAGTCTGCTGGAGAATTGCAACCATTGCCTATTCCCGCTTGGAAGTGGGAAGATATCGGTATGGATTTCATAATGGGCTTACCCAAGACATCAAGAGGATTTGATTCCATCTCGGGTTATTGTGGATCGACTCACAAAGTCAGCTCATTTTATTCCAGTCAAGACAGATCATTCAACTTTGACATATGCTAAGTTATATATTACACGAATCTTAAGCCTTCATGGGGTACCAAGGACTATTGTTTCCGATAGGGGTACACAATTTGTCTCACAATTTTGGAAGCAATTCCATAAGGCAATGGGCACCAAATCTCTTTATAGCTCAGCCTATCATCCACAGACGATGGTCGACGTAAAGAGTCAATCGATTCTTGAAGACATGTTGAGGTCTTGTGTATTGAATTTTCCGGAGAAAGTGGGATGAATGTTTACCATTAGCGAGTTCTCTTACAACAACGGTTATCAAGAAAGTATCAAGATGGCACCATTTGAAGCACTATATGGTCGCAGATGTCGGACTCCATTAAACGGTCGAACCCGGAGAAAGATGGTTTTTCGGGGTTGATCTTGTGAAAGAGACTGAAGAAAAGGTTAGACAGATCTGAGAACAATTTGAAAGTAGCTCAATCTCGACGTAAAAGTTATGCGAGATAAGAGGCGTCGACCTCTAATGTTTGCCAAAGGAGATTATGTATATCTGAAAGTATCACCCATGAAGGGAGTTAGTCGCTTTGGAGTTAAAGGCAAATTAGCACCTCGTTATATTGGTCCATTTCAGATTTTAGCAAAATGTGGTAAGGTAGCATACCGTTTGCAGTTGCCTGAACAGTTGTCAGCGGTACACAATGTGTTTCATGTGTCACAACTCAAGAAATGTCTTCGACCACCTGACAAGATTGTTGATGTTGAAGGGATTGAACTGGATCCTGATTTGACTTATGCTGAATATCCTATCAGGGTTCTAGATCAGAAAGATCGTGTCACCCGAAGCAGAACAATCAAGTGGTACAAGATACAGTGGGAACGTCACTCAGAAGAAGAAGCTACTTGGGAGTCTCGAGGAATATCTGTTAGAAAATTTTCCGAGTTCTATGCTTCTATCTAAGTTATAATTCCCTCTATGAGTTGTAACTATTCTAGTGTGAGTTGTAAAAACCCCTTTCCTTATGTACTTATTTGAGATGTGTTGCTTGACACATTTCCTTTTCCATTACCTAACCCAAGGCTTTAAATCTCGGGGCGAGATTTCTTTAAGGGGAAGGTCAAACATCTCGATGTTATATTACCTAAAACCCGACATGTCATCATGTTTAGTCGCAAAGCATTCATGTTAGGTTAACCCTGATGTGCATCAACTAAAATAAGTTTATATTCTAGGTTGATTGTGCCTCTGAGATAATGTTTGTTACTGCTTTTGATAGCCTAGAGGTGTGTCGGCTCGATCAAATTCGATTTCATTTCGAAAACCCCGTTTCCGACAAACTCCGTTTTACCCCCTTTTCCCTAGTTCAAAATCTACAAAGAATTTGGGGTTGGTCCAAAAAGCAATATTGTAGGGCTTGATGAGACCTACAATGTTGGTGAACAAAGTTTTTCAAGTTTTCAAAAAGAATTTCAAATAAATTTGAAAATACGGTTTTCCGACGAGTTGTCCCCTTTTCAATTTCAAACCATAATTCAAAAACTATGCATATTTTGGAAAAACATCTTTTGGAGAAAATGTGCAGTTTGAAAAGTTGAGTTTTCCATAGTTTTGGAGTTTTTCAAGTTATTTAGAAAAATCCAAAGTAATTTCAAATATTTCATCCTAGGGTTTTTGTTCCCTTTTCAAAATTTGATTCAAATTCAATTTTCCTTGCAAAATTTGAAAATGTGCCAGTTGAGAAAGTTGTAGAGAATGAAAAATTAGGCCAAGGTTGTTTTTGGAATTTTTCGAGTACAGTTCAATTTTTGGGAGTAATTTGCAAAATTCAGAAAGATCTGTCCATGCTACGGTGTCGGCCGACGTCATCATCGTCCTCCTCCTCCCTCTGTTCTTGGTCACCGCCGCCATGCCGGCTTGTCGCCGCCGGCCGCCCGCCGCATAGCCGCGCTAGAAGCTTCGCTTGCCCTCGTGTCGCCTCTCCATTCGCCGTCTCTGCGCCTTAAAGCGGCCGGCCAAGCCCCTTTTCTCCTCTCCTCTCGCTTTTCTTCGCGCCGCCGACGCCATCGTCGCCTTGAGCTCCGCCGCCAAATTCGTCGCCGTCGGTTGCTTCGACTTCCATTTTCACCGCCACCGGTTCCGCCTCGCTGCTGCGAACCCACGAGCCTTATAGCGCCGCCTCGCACCGCCTAGCGAACCCGTGCGCCGTTATCTTCTTCCCGTCCCGGCAACCGCTCCCGCCGAAGCCGCGCCACCGTTGCGCCTTCGTCGTCGGTCATTTTTCATCTTTGAATGCACCTTCATGCTCACCATGCTCTACTTCCTCTTATGCGCCTCTTGGTTCACTCCCCGGTCTCCGGTAGCGCCGGAACGTCGACGTTGCCGCCGTCGGAACTCGCCGCCGAGCCGCCATTGCCGTCCGGCCTCCCCCGCTCCGCTTTGCCTCTACCTCAACCAAGGTGAGCACCGGTTTCGCCTCGACTCACCGGTGCCACCCATGTCGTCAATTTTGCCTCGGCGCACCGCGAGTCTCCGGCTAGCCGCGCGCGCCGCGCCACCATGTTCGCCGCCGCCGCCGACGAGCATGGCGCCGAGTCTCCGCCGTCGTAATAGCCACCCCGACCCGGATCGCCTTGCCATGTAGGTCACGTCCGTGCTCTTGCCGCCGTCCAGGACCTCGCCGCCGGCGGGATCGAGCCGGCCGGGCCATTGCTCCTCTGTAGAACCACGCGGGGACCAGTCAGCAAGAATTAGTAAAACCCCAGGGGCCTAGTTGCAAACATGCATGACACATATGAATAGTGGGCGATATCGTTTTGGACCTATCTCGTAATTTGGTGAAAACTCAAGGCTTCTTTTGCAAAGCCGCCAAGCCGAGGCCGGCCCGCGGCCGCCGGCCGGCCGGCTGTTTCCGCCGGGGCCGGCCTGTTTATGCTCTCGGGGCCGACTTTCCCACGAGCTTGGGCCGACTTGGGCCGAATCGGCCCAAGCCGATCTTCTTCTTTTTCTTTGTTTTATTCTTTTCCGGGATTGGTGAATAGTATTGCTTTTTGTTTATTTCATAAGTAATTATTGGTAGCTCCAAAAATTCTGAAAATTTTTGTGAAAGCTCTTTATGGTATTCTCTGCCTAGGAAAAATTTAAAATGCCAATTTTGAGTAGTTTTGATATGTTCAAAAATTAGCTCTTTTAATTAAAAAGTGAGTCTTCTCGATTTTTAGTAATTTATTTATTTATCCAAAAATCATGAAAATTTATTGGTGCACTGTTTTTGATATAAGCTACTTAAAATTAATTTTTGAAATCAATTTGACAACTTTTGTTTTAGGATTTAATTTCTCTAGTTAATTAATTAATTGTTTGACTTTGGATTTGAGTGAAGACCCTAGGTCATCAACCCTAATGACCTTCGGCACTTTAATTAATTGTTTGCGCTTGTCTTTAATCTTGTTTAGCATCCGTTGAGCATCATATTTATATTCCATCATGTTGAAGCATTTTAATTATCTCGTGTAGTCCCCGTGATCGAGGAGAGACCTATCGATTCCGTTTCCGAGGAATAGTTGTCGAGACAACCCTAGTTCCCGAGGAAGTCAATCCATCTTTGGTGATTGGTCATCTTCCGATACGTCGTTGAAGAACGTCTACACCGACTTTCGAGGCAAGCCCGGATCCATCAACCAATTCCTTGATTTTGCAAAAGTTTTATCACTTGATTATGTATTGTTGCATTAAGTAATAGGAGTTGAGTGATAACCTACTTGATGCATTAACTACCTTGATTATTCTAATATCATCCTTGAAACCATTTTGATTGAAAAATACGTAACAATGCTTAGTCTTGCTAATTTAGTTCGGATTTCGAAAATATTTTCAAAAGGATGTGCTTATCCCTGTCGGTAAGTTTAATGTTTCTTCGCAATGAAATCGTTGATCGAGGTATTGGGTTTCATCGAATGACGTCTCGATGTAATCCTTTGTTCTGGATCTCATTACATCTTTTAATGAAGTTGAGACCGGTCGGGTAACTTGCATCGGGTTAGGGATGTAGTGTTTCCGACGTGTCGATTAAGGACCGTATCGTTGTAGGGCCGCTGTGGTTCGAGCCTTGCAACTAATCACATACTATGGTAAGCCTAAGACCCCGCTATTCCATCATCGGAACGGATAACCGCGCACCGGGAGTGGAGAGATGGCGGGAATACGAGTTACCCTCGTGGGCTTGGTCCTGGATTTGAGGCGTACGGTATTCTCGGGTGGCGCGGGCCGGGTTGGTTTTGGAAGATCTGAGTGAAGGTTGATATATGCAAGATGTGGTTCTACATATATCGTGTGATTAGGGATCCCAGTGGGTATAATCGATTCGAATCGTCGTTGCTCCTCGGTTATGGAGACTCGATCACCTGACCTGCATCGTAGTAACTTATGGAACTTGAAGGAATTTTGTTGGAAGACTAAGAATGTGATCTCCGTGATTTATCTTGATCTGCTGTAATCAAGCTAGACTAGGCTCACCTTAGAATCTAATGACTAATCGGAAAGTAAAACTTGAGGTTGAAACTAGTTTAGTGCTTTTACGCAAAATACTTTGATTCTTTGCTAAGCCTTACCTTGTCCTATCGGCCTTCATTCCCGAGTCTTCTCCCCTCTTTTTCGTCGGGTAAGTCTTGCGGAGTACTTTTGTACTCGGGGTTTGTTCTACCCTTGTTGCGGTGTGTCCGTCAAGTGAGGACGTCGAGTAGTTTGTTTGGCTCTGGGCGAGCACTACGTTTTGGTGAATCATAAAGTTAAGTAATGATATTCCACTACTATGGTTGTAATCAACATAACTTTTTATTTGTAAAGTTTTATTTATAAATGATTTATAAACTTACGTTATCATAATACTTCCGCACTTTTACTCTGATATATTTTATTTGTACAAAATTGTTGTAATACTGCAATGTCTCTTATAATGATCGATCCAAGTTCGAAAGATTCGTGGATGATTCGGGTTTCCCGAGGACACCCGACGAGCTTGTTAAGTCGTGTGGAACACATGCATAGTAATCCGAGGTCTTTTAAGACAAGGATTAGTGCATGTGGGCCACATTACTTAGGAGGTTCTGCCACAATGCTGCTGAAGTGTTTCTTAATTTGCAGGCTGTCCTTTACAGCCGTCTGTCCCTGCCATCTCAACTTCTAATGGAGAAAGGGGAGAACCCAGCGAGTGTTCAAAACAAACGAAAGAGCCTGAGAACAGATGGAGTATTATTCTTCTACCAGAATGAGGAAAAGGAACATAAACTAGCCCCAGTTTAAGTCGTTGGATAGAGAAAGGAAAGGTGAATAAGGACAAGATGAACATACCAGATCGTCAAGTACAGAAGAATCAACAACGTCCTTGTAGTTGCAAACAGTAGTGATTTTCTGAGTCGGAAGTGCCTTGCCTTCAGTACCTGTGAAGAATCGGAAATTACTGGGGTGCAAAACTGGATGTCATATTCTTGGTTACAGCTAGAATCGTGAAAATACCTGGATCTTAGACAAGAGAGGCTGCTGCTCCTTTCCTGAACAAGATGTGTGCTTGCAAATCGTAATTGGATTTGCACATCACTACACGAATCCGCGGGTTTGCCGACAGCTGAAAGCTGTCGGCAAAGCCCATTTTACTGTCGGCAAACAGTTTGCCGACAGGATTTCCCTATTCCTGTCGGCAAACCGCTGTCGGCAAAAATCCTGTCGGCAAACAGGACTTTGCCGACAGGAATACGGGCTCAGTCGGCGTCCTTTCGCCGACAGCCACGTGGTCTGTCGGCGAAGGAACAGCGCCGTCAAGTCGGCTGCCGTTTGGTTCGCCGACAGCCACGGCTGTCGACAAAGTCGACAGTTTGCCGACAGCCATGACCACAAGGCTGTCGGCAAAGAGGCGGTTTTAGACAGCCGGATCCGGTGGTTTGTCGGCAAAGAGGCGAGTTTGCCGACAGCCGTGACCAGAAGGCTGTCGGCAAAGAAATTAATTTTGTTAAAAAAAATAAACATTCATTAGATGTTTTCCCACACCAATACATTAGCATATCACCATATCCGCACCAATACATTCAAATTAGAACAGGTGTGCCAACGGACAAATAATTGTATAACCTAAATTTCGTTGCAAGAAATTAGCATATCACCAACACACATTAGAACCACGAGAATCTTAGATTAAAAAATATGAAGGTTAATAATCATAATAGGACCCTTCACAAAAGATAGGCTTCATCTATATATTTGCAAGTCTTCGGGTCAGCTAATCACTGGTTAAATTGATATGTCAGCCATGGGTCATAAGCATGCAGTCTGATATACAACAAATTATTTTGGAACACATTAGTACTAAACATGTGTAATCAAAAATAAATGTTTTTCAAAAAGAACATTAGACTATGGCTTATCTTACACATTAGCAATTCATGAATAATTAATAAACTTCATATTTAAGCCCCATTGCTACTCAGCCATAGAAACAATTTAGCCAACTGAGATAGCACAAATATGTAGCCGCAGCTACCATTTTATTCTATCTATGAAATGCAGATAACTCAAGAATAAACTTGTAGCATCAAAGTGAAGTAGGGACAGTAGGACAGTTGCTCAAAATGCCTCACAACACCACTGAAAAAATGTTCAGTAGTAACATATTCAGTTAGCTATAAGGACAGTAGGACATTTGCAAAGCTCATTGTATTCAAATCTACAAAGCTCAGCTATTTCAGTACAATAGTTGACGACTATATAATAAGATGAGAAACACAAAGTGCAGAAGAATACAAAAGTTGAAAGGTGTGAAAACTTGGCTCAGATTTGCCCCATTGTCATCATGTCGCTACTAAACTGGTTGCTTATACAAGCCATCCTAGCCTAGTAGCATAAAAGTAGGGGGCAATTTGATCATCATCGCCGCTGCCTCAGCTTAAAAGTAGGGTTCCATCACTGCATATATGCCACTGCCTTAGCTTAGAAGTAGAGAAGTAGTATAGAGAGTAAGGTTCTTCTCAGTTCAAATCTTCTCAAATGTCATCACAAAGAGTAGGACAGTAGGACAATAGTGTAAAAGAGTAGTAGGATAGTATACAATGGTAGAGAAGTAGAGCCTCAATTCATAATGTCATCACAAATTCAGTTAAGTGGACAGCATAGACAGTACACACATGCCTCAAAATTCAGAGGTAGTAGTAACAAAGTAGTAGTAGAATTCAAGAGGGTAGACAGTAAGATCCTAGAAGAGAGTAGAATTCAAAATGACATGTTTAGGTTCAGTTTAATAGGTAGTAGTAGTAGTAACAAAGTAGTAGACAGTAAGACAGCAGAAGAACTAGCATAACAGGTTCAGTTTAAAATGACTAGTTCAGAGGTAGTTGATAGGTCATGCCTGAACAAAGTAGAGACAGCATAATGGACAGGTTCAGTTAAGTAACTGATCTAGAAGTTAAGATCAAGCTCAATTCTTCGATTAACTACTGCATACTGTTAGATTTAGGGCTCCCGAAAATGCACGAGTATATCTGTTATAGTAACAGATATACGTGAAATTCCAAAGCATAACAAATATTAATCTCATGCATGGCAGTATATATATAGTCAAAAACAGATCTCATAACAACTCACGTAATAAGCGGATGTGCCGTTACAAGTGCTAGTGCATTTCATTATCAATCCTAACTGCCCTAAACACTCCATCAGAGTATAGGCACTGGTAATTATGTGAACTACATAACAGTTGTGTACATAATAGTTGTGTACATAAACCTCTGATGAAAGATCATTTGACTACATAACTAACCTATTTAGGGAGTTAAAAGGAATATAATTACAGTCAAATAGTGCAACAAGACAAGTTCCTCATGGACCCTAGGAATTACCAAGACTCTACAAAAGTTCATGTTCCTGCCAGTACACGGGAACTTGATCACTTAATATGCACATACCTATGGAGAAACATCCTTCAACTATACATGGTTCAATGTGAACTGGTTCAATCACCAGCATAGGCAGTGGCATATATGCTCAGATCATATATATCGCATCATAGGCAGCAAAAAAACATCCAAAATTCATCTTAATCGCATCAGCATTGCATTGCATCATCGAAATGACAGGCAAGCATCATAGACAGATAAGAACAGGGCGGTGGCGAGGAAGAGGATGGCAGAGCACCCGACGGAGCTAGGGTTCCGCGCGACGAGGTCCGCGCGGCGGCGAGGTCCCGAGTTGGTGGTGAGGTTGCGGCGCTGCTTCAACCCGGTGGTTAGATCCACGCGGCGGCGAGGTCGACGGCACCCGGTGCGCGGCACTGCTTGAACCAGGCCGGCAGTGAGGTCCACGCGCCGCCGGGGGAGGGAGGTCGGGGGCCGCCTCGCGCCGCTGTCGGGGGCCGCCTCGCGCCGCCATCGGGGCCGCCGCGCCTCGCGCCGCCGGGGGATCGAGGGAGGTCGGGGCCGCCGCGCGCCGAATCCGGGGAGGGGGTCGGGGCCGCCGCGCCGCGCCTCTTGGGGCCGCCGCGCCCCGCGCCGCCGGAATCCGGGGGAGGGGGTCGAGGGCCGCCGCGCCGCCGCCGGGAGGGAGAGGGAGAGGTGGGGGCGGAGGCCGTCGGGAGGGAGAGGGAGAGGTGGGGCGGAGCTAGGGTTGAAGTGAAACCCTAGCTCTGTTTATATAGGACGAGCCTCCTGGGCCTCCTGGGCCTAATGGGCCGAGCTTTCTTTGCCGACAGCCCGAGCTCCGAGGCTGTCGGCGAGCTTTCTTTGCCGACAGCCCGAGCTCCGAGGTCGTCGGAACTTTCTTTGCCGATTGTATCCAAGTGCGATCGGCAAAGAAAGTTTTAAATTTTCGTTTTTTATACATTTTTTTCGGGTCCTTCCTACCATAATTACATCTTAAATTCAAAACTTGGGGAGGTTTTGAGTTATTTAGCTATATTTCATTAATTTTTTTCCTCGGTTGAATTTTCCGCATTTTTCAAGTTTGAACTGCAGGTGCATGAAATAGTGAAACTTTGGCCTTTAAAAAATAATATTCATGGTGGGGAGTGTGTTTTAAGGCTGTGTACCAAATCTCACCCAAAAGTTCCAAGTCCTTGTCCACGTAACAAGATGCTTTTAAATTATATAAAATCCAAACGAAGTCGAAAAATCACGAAACTTGTCGGGGTGTCGTGTTATCGCATGTGGAGGCTACGATAAAAATTTGAGAAAGTTTGGAGCAAGTTGCAGTGTCACATGCTCAAAACCCAGACATCTCCACATGTGATCACAAGTGAGGTGTGTGGAGATGTGTGGGTTTTGAGCATGTTACGCCGCAACTTGCTCCAAACATTTTCAAATTTTTTTATAGCCTTCACATGCGATAACACGACACCCCGTCAAGTTTCGTGATTTTTCAACTTCGTTTGGATTTTATATAATTAAAAAACACTTTTACCAATCTTGGATGGTCGTGTTACGTGGACAAGGACTTGAAACTTTTGGGTGAGCTTTGGTCAACGGTCTTAAAACACACTCCCCACCATGAATATCATGTTTCGAAGGCCAAAGTTTCGTTATTTCATGCACCTGCAGTTCAAACTTGAAAAATGCGGGAAAATTCAAGTGAAGGAAAAAAATTAACGAAATATAGCTAAATGTTTCAAAAAGGCCCAAATTCAAACATGTGATTATAAACAATGTATCTAGGCAACAAAAAAATTTTGAAGTCAAAATTCGAAAAAAAAAATATGTTTGCCGACGGCATAGAGTTCTTTGTCGGCAAAGAGCATAGTTTGCCGACGGCCTACGGTGGGCGTCGGCAAACCCCGGACTTTGCCAACAGCGGACAATGGCATCCGGCAAACCCCGGACTTTGCCGACGACCCTAACGGCGTGGTTTCGGCCCAGCAAACGGCGACGACGCCGTTTGGTCGAGCTTTAACCCTTCGCCGACAGCCTTGGTTTGCCGACAGCCTGGCTGTCGGGAAAAACTATCTTCGCCGACAGCCGGGGTTCGCCGACAGCCCGTGGGTCTGGGGCTGTCGGCGAAGTTGAATTTGCCGACAGCGGTCTTCGGCTGTCGGCAAACAGCTGGTTCGCCGACAGCCTAGATCGTGGCTGTCGGCAAACTCCTGGGCTGTCGGCGAACAGCCAGATTCCTGTAGTGCATGGAAGGCGCAACTAAGCTTACTTTAGCATGAGCCCCTGGATCCAGATGGCTAGGCTCCGGCCTTCTGCTACTGCAGTACTGCCTAGTGCTACTTTTGTGACGCTTCTTCGTTGCTTGTGAAATGGCTAAGAAAGTGCAGGTCAGTAGCTGTAGGAGGGCCGGTAAGATGTGGATGGCTAAAGAAGAAACACCCCGGAAGAAAGGAAAGGATGTTGGAGTTGGAGCAGGTTCAGTGGAGGATTAAAAAAGTCGATTACGTCCGATATCAAATAAACGATAACTAACGTGATTGGTTGACACTCAAGTCACGCTGTAAAACAAGCATTGAAAAGAACGGGCAGTGGTGTGTCACTAGTCTAAATCTTCTTCTCCAGAAAATAATTGCTCATTTTAGTTAATTTCATAAAGCTTTCGATCGACCTATTAACTCAAAAAGAATACACTTGCACCCCTAGATGCAATATACTTGTATATTCTAAAAAAAAGGCTAACATTTTGGGCCTAGTTCATTGTATATAAGTATGTATGCATATTTGCTGCTTCCAAATACCAACTGTAATATGTATAGTAGTGTGCCTTCACTAGAAATGTATTGCGAGTATTAACCATTTGGTGAGTCTTAATTTGGACTCTTTGGTCAAGCAGATAAGGGAAAAAAGAGAGAGAGAAATGTCCACTTGCAGGTTAGTTGGCTAGCGACAAATGATGAGACGTGTTTTGGTGTGTATTTGGTGAGTCTTGGCCAACGAAATAAGGGGAAAATAAATAAAAGGTCCACTTGTAGCTTGTTTACTGACAGATGAGGTGGAAAGGCGCGTTAAAAAGAACATTCATCTGGCCTTTTGCCAGTATTTGGTGAGAAGCAAACAAGGGCAGATAAAGAAAAGTCCCACTTGCGGTTGATAAGGCTGCTAAGCAATGTGGCCGGCTAAAGACCCAGAGAGTTTCAAGTGCTTTTTGGACTTTGGAAAGTGTGCACATATAAGTCTGTTTGGGATTCAAGTGCTCGTCGGTGTTATTCAGGTATTGTGCCCCACCTGAGAAGTAAAACTCATGTATTCCCTTCTGAATTCAGTTCTGCTACAATGGGGATTTTAGCCGCAACTCAGCTGTACCAATAGATACACCATTTCAACCATACGAAACTAAAAATCTAAAATAACATATAATTGGCTATATGAGAACTCTTCCTGTCAGACAGTGTAAGTCCAGTTTTGGGTACAAAGGTGGTGACCCATTTACACCAGTTCTAAATTATATCATCATACAAAGGTGGTGGTACTGGTTTGTAATATCATCACTTGTAGCTTCCATTTGGTTCTATTTTCTGCACTTGATATGTTTGTTTTTTTTTTTTTGCTAATTCAAATATCCAATTTCTGAATTCCTATTACCTAATAAACCTTTTTTTTCCTTCTAGGTGCTAGTCTGAATACTGATGGAGCCTCATGATTCCCTGTGTTCCATAGAGATCATTTATTGGTGCCTTCATGGATTCAGTCATCAAAATACCAGATGCCACTGAGGTTGCGTTTTTTGTCACAGTCTTGAGACATCAGCTGTTCACCTTGTGACAGTTGATACTGGTTCCTCTCTCTCTCTTCGTTTTAATGTCGACAATGACATTTGTGACATCCACTGCTACTGGCAAAGTGGAAACGCTGGACTCATACTCAACCAAGTCCTCGACTTACCAAAATGTCAAGTGCTCAACTGATGCTGCCGTGCCATGCACAGGAACTCTGGTACTTTGTTTCTGGATGTATCCACGAGCAAGATGCTTGCCTCTACAGAATACAGTATGCATTGGGAGAATACTCGTCGGGTACTTAGTCAAAGACAAGCTTCAGGGGGTAACCCCTATTACTTAGAATTTCTTTTGAGGAAAGAACGCTTTATTATCGTCACGACAGTTACATATATGTGCCTTCTCGACTTTAGTGCTTCATGCTCTGTTCAAGTTTAGTCTCGCAACTTTCCTGTCAAGCTATTAAAATTGTTTTGGCTGTCTATTTTAGAAAACAAGATATGGCATTTTATCGTACATTATTTTGCATATCGAAATATGATATGGCATTTTATTGTACATTATTTTGCATATCACAGTTCTTCTCTAGTTTCACGCTTGTTAGGCTATTATAAATTTTTTAGCTACCTCTGTAGAAACACTGTACAACTGTTTATATATCCATATACACAGTGGCGGAGCTTGGCCCAAACGCAAGGGGGGGCCAAATTGCCTATTCCTGAACACTGTTTAACCATTTTTTAGTGAGAACCATTTCAACAAAGTTACAGGTGACTTTTTTTTTACTAAGGTGTCTCATCTCTCATGGTGACCTCTAAAAGCACATGTCTAACATATTAGTCACTTAACAAAATAACAACAGCTATTGATCTCGACATCTGATTTAATTTCTCAAACGAAGGCGGTTTTTTCCTCTTCCCCTACATCTGATTTCATCTTGATCTTGATGGAGCTTTCAAAAGAACCATTGTTTTTCTCCTAATTAAAAAATTACATCTCAATTTCAATCTGAATCCAGCAAAACTAAACATGAAAAGAAATAGGGCAAATGATTGGAGACTGAAGAAATAACCTATAGACTAGCAGTGTTCCTGTTGTCATGCAGGGTCCTTCTACTGCTAGTGCTAGCTTTGCTGGCTTGCTGCACGGTACGGGGTGCGCCGTTGCAGCTTGCATCGGCGTCGTGGGGAGCGCAGAGAACTAGAGAAGTGTGCTGAGTAGCGACGAGACGGCAGCCTGCAACAAACGCGGCAAGAATGCAGGAGCAGGACGACTACGTCAAGGGGAGTCGTGACTCGCGAGCAGGGCGGCTGCGGTCTATGCTCTGCCGGTGGCGCGGTGCCATGGCGAACTAGCACAGACACGGTCGAGCTTGAGTGCGCGACTGCGTCCTCCGGCCTCCGCTCACCTCTTTTTCCTATGGGCTTTCTTTGTTTCTTTGCGTGGGATGAATAAGCCTCGATAGTTTCGTTTCGGACGGGGGGGGGGGGGGGGGGGGGGGGCCCAGTTTGGCCACAACTGAGCTCCGCCTGTGCATATACTGATATACATATGTGCCAGCTCCGGCCTTATTTTTATTTTGGAACAACTTCAGCATTATTAGTGTTAAACCTTTCAAAGAAAAGTCGAAAACACAACGATGACATCAGCAAAGATTCTTGATGTGATTTACTGAATAGGAAAACCAAGTTCAGAGCTATTCTGAACATATCCATCATGTTGATATTACTCTATTTGACTTAGAAAGTTAGAATCACCTTCATTAATGCATTTCTTCATGGAAAAACAGTAAAACAGAGGCCAAGGTTGATGCTCCATATAGCTTTTGGTCGCTCACTTTACATATAAATCTGTTGAGTTGTCTCCACAAGAACAAATTAGTAGCTCTGAAAGATATGACCGAACTTGTTTACATCTAGCCTCAGTCTTCATATGCTTGTTCACCCACCGTTTTATGACAGCCTAATGATGCACCGAAGATTTCATTGGGTCTGCAATAGTACACAATTATTTTAAACTAAACCATCTCAAATTTTCAGATTTGTTTTCATTCTTTTTTTACATTTCCATCCGCAGTAGTACACAACTGATGAACTGAAGCATATTAATAGCAGCAGAAATTTTCTAACAAAACATTAGAAAGTATTTCCACAGCTCTTTATGAGTTCAGTTCAGGTTTATCTCTGTTCATGTACCTTGCATCATTAGAAACGACCTGACACTCAATCTTGATGACACCGCACGATGCGATCTGACCAAGTTATAGCACAATGAGCTTGAACTATCGTACTGCACACCCCCACAATCCAATGAATCAATACAAACACGCCTGGTGTACCTGAAATCAGAATTCAAATTAACCTTGCACATGCATCAGCTGTTGATGTTTGTCAGGTGGTGCCTGGACCCTTTTGTGTTAGGAAGAGGCAGAAAAATTACCTTTTTGGAATGTGCTTTTGCTTGCTGCAATCAGTTGGCACCGTTGGTATGCAGGCTAGCAGTAACAACAATGACGTTTAGAAATACAGAATAATACCTCAAAACTCTTGGTGCAAGTCAATCCTACTGGAATTTGGATAACCATAAGTATGTGCACATATGCACAAGCCCAAAGAAAACAGTATCACAAGAATTGATGCACATGTAGACCTTGGACGTATATCTGCAATGATCGAATAAGATGGAAGAGGAATTAGGTTGGCGAATGAATGTGCACTAGGTAAAAGGGCTAATCTTCAGATTCTAGTGAACTCACCAGACGAAGTGCCAACACGTATTCGCTTACCAAATCCTCAAATTAGGGATGTGGGAGATGAGATGCCAGTCCTTCCCCTTCCTTCTCTCGCAACGCCTCTTCAGATCAGGGCAGTCATGGATCCTCAGTGTCTGTAGAGCCGTGAGGCCTTTAATCCACGGTGCCAAGGATTTGATGCCCGGGCAGTTCCTGATCGTAAGCTGTTCAAGGGAGGTGAGGGAGCACATGGATTCAGGAACTGAAGTCAAGCCCCACAAGCCCCATATCTTGAATTTCCTTAGAGAGCCGAGTTCCCCCAACAATTCGGGCAGTTGGCCAAGTCCCTCGCACTTTCCTATTTCGAGCTCCTGGAGGGAGGTGAGGCGCCCCAACGATTGCGGAAGGCACGTGAGGCTCGGCAAGTTCCAAATCTTGAATACGCGTAGAGAACAAAGGTCGCCAACACATTCTGGAAGTTGGGCAAGTGCATTGCAGAATTCTATTCGGAGCTCCTGGAGGGAGGTGAGGTACCCCAATGATTCTGGAAGGCTGCTCAGCTTAGGTAATCCATTGATGCAGAGCATTTGTAGAGAGCGGAGCTCCCCGAGACATTCTGGCAGCTGCGAGAACTCAGGACATTCAATTATTTGTAGGGTCTTGAGTGAGGTGAGCTGCCTGAATGATTGTGGGAGGCTACTTATGTTGTCACAATACTCAATCTTTAAAGTCTGCAGAGACGGAAAGCAGAGGTCCCCCACCCACCCAATATTCTCAATATGCAGTGTTTTGAGGGCCCTGAGCGGCTGCATTGATGGAGCATGGCTCAAACTACTGCACTCGTAGAAGTCCATGTTTTCCAGACAACGGAGTTCCCCCAACCACTCGGGAAGCATGCGGGGAGCAGAGCAATACCGAATCCTCAGGGTTCGGAGGGATGCGAGGCTCCGCATGCTCTCTAGCAGCTCGGTTAGACCATCACAACTCTCAATATGCAAGGACTCCAGTGCTGTCAAGTGTTGCAGCAGCTCCCATCGACATCCGGATCCATACGGTGCTGCTCCTGCTGGTGGTGCCATGTTTTCTAGGTGAAGCTCTTTTAGGAAACTAAAACTTAAAGAAGGCAAAGAGGATCCTTGGTCTATTCCTGGCTGTCCCAGCAGCTGCACGTTGCTCCTAACCAAACTCAAGTCCTTCAGTGACAAAGGAAAGTATGGCCTCACCATCAGTTTGGGACACTCTGCTATACTTAGAACAGATAGACAACTACCTATCTGCACTTGTCCCTCTCTCACGTCAGCCAAGCTCCCCTCTGTTAGCATCCAAACCTCGCCCAAACTTGGCATCTGTTCTATAGAAAACTCTAGTAGTGACGGAAATGGACCTCCGCTTATGCTTTTAAGAGCAGGCATTTCTTTGAGCACAAGATTCTCCAAACAAGGCAATTCCATTAATCCATCTAGACGCTGCAAATTTGGAAAATCTGATAGCTCCAACTTGCTCAATAGTCGGAAGCGAGGAAGCCTTGTTACTTCTACATCCTTCAACATCCACCGCATGGATTCCTGACTTGAATACCGAATAATTCTGAGGTATTTAATTTCAGGTGGTGGTTCCAATCCTTCTAGGTTTGTCTTCTGCTTCAACCATTTCTTGTGTCCAACATCTGGTTTTGTACATTGTGCAATTCCATAGATAGTAAGTTCCCCGTTGACCTTATTAAGGTTTTCAAGCTCTGAGATCTGTGCATAATTTTTATCATCCTCTCCCAAAACAAATAGTCCCAATGTTTGAAGTCGAGTAAGCTGTGCAATCCCTTTTGGAATACCTTGTAACTTCCAACATCCTTGCAGGTTTAGAACAACAAGCTTCTTCAAGTTGCCTATGCCTTTAGGCAAATCTACCAACTGAGAACAACCGCGAAGGTTCAGACACTCCAGACTTTCCAATGTTGTTGTACTTGATGGCAGCTTCTCAAGTTTGGTATAACCTAGTCTCAGTACTCTTAGCCTTTTATTCCTTTCTATAGAGCTTGGTAAAGTTGCAACCTTCCAACAATAAGAAAGGTCTATGCTAGAAATCATGACACAGTTGCCAATTGAATCTGGCAAACTTGTTAGACCGTAACAATATGACAAGTTGACCACTCTCAACTTCTTCAGATTTCCAATGGATTCAGGTAACTTGACAATATCACTTGATGTTACATGAAGAGCTTGCAGACACCAGATTTCTGAAATAACCTCTGGAAGTGTTTTATATCTCAATCTTGAAATTTGAAGGTACCTTAGATTTTTTGTCTGTAACATGGCTGTGAGTGCTGATGTATGCACATCTTCCGCTGTGATACTGTGCAAGTGTTTTGCATTCTTCCATGCCTTGCCAAATATTGAACCATCATCTTCAGCAATATACATAGCACGTGCCTTTTGTAATGTATTTTTGGGTGGAAGATGTCCTGTGTGTTCCATTATAGAAAAGTATCTGCACATCTTTGTACAATTGGTTGGCTTCATGGGCACGGTAACCGAAATCTCATCACCCAAAATGGATCGTGCAAGATCATGCACCAAATCATGCATCTTACACTTTACTCTTCCATCCACACCTTCCTCCACATCTTGTATGAAATACATTTGCTCGAGATGACTAAAGTAGTCATCCCCAGCATGTTCCAAGTACTCGACACTTTTTTCCACGACCATATCATGAGCAATCCATTGGTCAATTAATTGGTCTTTATCAATCCAGTGACCTTTAGGGAAAACTGAGCATATTGTGAAACACTGCTTTAGATGAGATGGCAAGTTAAAATAGCTCAACCACAAGCAGGAAGATACTCGACATTCTTTACCATCGACATTTAATAAATTACTCTCTTTAATGGCATGCCATTGTTCCAATCGTTTCTTGTCACGGAGGACCCCTGCAAGAACTTTAATTGCTAGAGGCACCCCACCACACTTGTTCACAATCTCTTTGCCAACTTTTTCAAAGTCATGTTCTACAGCATTTCTGTAGCTTTGCTGAAATACTTTCCAGCTGTAATCCTCAGATAACAATGGCAAGTCGATTACTACCGTAGATTCCAGTGCTTCAGCAACTTTTGTACTACGAGTAGTGAGTAGAATCCTGCTTCCTGGCGAGCCATTCTTTAGATGTACTATGAACTGTGCCCATTTAATACGGTCTTCAGTCCAAACATCATCCATTACAAGTAGGAACCTTTTGTTGGTCAACTCGCTTGAGATTTTATCAGCCATGTAACTCAAGGAAAGGCCATCAGACCTCTCATCTGAGATAGCATCAAATAGCTTCTTGAGAACTTTTTCAAGTTGAAATTTCTTTTCTGACACATAAACCCATAGTTTAACCGGAAAATGATTATGGTTTTTATTTTTGACTTCACTGAAAATTAGTTGGGCCAGGGTAGTTTTTCCAGAGCCACCAAGCCCAACTATTGAAACTATCTTGATTCTCTGTTGGTCATCATCTTGTAGCAGCTCAGATATAATAGCATTCATCTGTTGATCTCTTCCAATTACTTCTGCCTTATCCACGGTGGCCAATGTTTGCCTTTCCACAGCTCTGTCTTCTTCATGGCTAACAACATCATGGCCAACCAATGAATTCAGAGCAGTACTTTGCTTCACAATGTCATCAAAGGTCTTCTTGATTTTCTGTATCTTTCTGGCAGCCTTGCATTGAAATACAAATGATTTTGGTTTTGTGCACAGGTATTTGGACACAAAACCACCGTCACCATCAGCTTCATATTTTTCAGCCTTCAGTTGGAACTCATCCACAACATCATCAACCTCGTAGGCTGCTTCTTTCAACCTTTTGAGAAATGGAACATCGCCTATAGCTCTGCCTCCTGCTGCTTCCAGCCGATTATTGATTTCCTGAGCTAGATCTTGGAGTTCCTGAAGGTCCTTCTCGACACCCACTATAGAGCTGTACGTTTTGATGACCAGTGGGGCTAATTTGTTGCCCACAAGCTTCAATGTTGCAGATACTGCTGCAGACAGTGCAGCAGCTTCCATACCAACCACGTTTCAGTAAGAGCCTTCTTTCGCCTTGATTTCCTACAAATTGAATTTTGGAAATAAGCAGGAATTTTGTAAAGAAAACGAGGCCTTACTTTCTTGTGCAGTTATGAAATATCTGTTTTCAATATCTTTTTTTTAACCATCTGCTTTCGATATCTGACCTGTGCAAACAAGTGTAGCTAGCCCTCAGCCTCTTGATGGATGCTGCTGAAGTGTTTCTTAATTTGCAGGCAGTCCTTTACAGCCGTCTGTCCCTGCCATCTCAACTGCTCATGGAGAAAGGGGAGAACCCAGCGAGTGTTCAAAACGAAAGAGCATGAGAACAGATGGAGTATTATTCTTTTACCAGGCTTAGGAAAAGGAAGGTAAACAGCCCAAATCGTCGGATAGATAAAGGAAAGGTGAATAAGGGCAAGATGAACATACCAGATCTTCAAGTACAGAAGAATCAACAGGTCCTTGTAGTTATAAACAGTAGTGATCTTCGAGTCAGAAGTGCTTTGCCTTCAGTACCTGTGAAGAATCAGAAATTACTGGGGTGCAAAACTGGATGTCATATTCTTGGTTACAGCTAGAATCGTGTAAATACCTGGATCTTAGACAAGAGAGGCTGCTGCTCCTTTCCTGAACTAGATGTGTATGTGCAAATCGTAACTGGATTTGCAAATGGATGGCACAACTAAGCTTACTTTAGCATGAACCACTGGATCCAGATGGACAGGCTTCCGCTACTGCCTATTGCTAGTTTGTGTTCCTTGGGAAATCACTAAGCAGGGCAGGTTCCTTGTCAATAGCTGTACGGGGGGTTGGTCAGATCCAGTCTCGATAAACAAAAACAAACGCTTAACGGCTAAAGAAACGCCCCGTTGTTGGAGTTGGAGCAGGTTGAGTGGAGGATTTAAAAACAGTTGCGGCCATGATCCCATCACATTTAAAATCAAAGGTCCATCATGGAAAATTCCCTATTTAGGAAAAAATGTGAAAAAGGTTCCTAAATTTGCTATATTCGAGGCAAGGACTAGCTTGACATGTTATGATAAAAACACTATTCTGGAGCTCCAACTCCACTTAGAACCAACTCCATCTGGATTTTTTGAGTGAAACTGCTTTGTCCGGAGTTGGAGCCATGCCAAACAGGCCCTAAGCTATGATGTGTTTGATTTAAGGAATGTGACATGGCATATTCTCAGTCATGAGACTAAACTTACAGAAATTTGTGCCGGATTAACCACAATTACACTACACGGTGGCAGTGCCCAACTATACATGTCCCAGTCCTGAACCCAAACAAATTTCCACAATCGATGACGGATGCGGAGGTCTTCTCAGTCTTTCTTCTCAGTCTTGCTCTTGAACGCAGGAGCAACTTCCAGTTAAAAACTTTCAACTCCATTGCAGCCACGCTAGCTCAGAACTGCGTCCAGCTCCCTCTGCATGGTCTTGCTATTCCTTCTCTTGCGCCGCGCAGTGCCAGGAGGTGCCTGAACAATGCACAATGTACAACAGTTCAGAAATCACAAAGTTCTCCAGGGAAACAGTTAGAAATATTCATACCATCAGAGACATTGTTACCTTCTCTTCAGCCTTGAGCGAGTCCATGAGATCTCCCATGCCTGCTATTGCTTCTTGTCCTTGCACCATAGTCATCAACTTCTGCATCTGAGCACGCATTTGGAAAAGCTGGGCAACCAATTGGCTCACCTAATAGTGGAAAATCAAAATGACAATCTTGTTAGCTCCACGTTTTGATATATAAGCATTGCAGACTTTCGAAGACTAGTGAAGTGGTGATATCATAAGAATAGAACAAAACCTCACCTCTTGTTCAGTCTTTCCAGACTCCTCAGCCACTCTTAGCCTCCTCTCACGTGATTCAGCCAGTAACTCAGGCTTCTCCCTTTCCTCTATGCAACCCAGAAAACATACAATTAGGCATCCATGTCCACAACTCATGTAAACATCCAATTAGGTTTCCTATATAGCTAAAAATCAGGGCAAACAGGTACCAGAAGTCATGGCATTGATCATTGACTCCACGAATGCAAGTCTTTTCTCAGCTTCTCGAATTTGTGCAGGAGTTATCTGTTTATCATATCAAGCTTAAACATGCTTGTTATGCATAGTAGTAAAGTTGGAGAACATGTTTAACTCCACATGGTCATGTACCTTGTTCATGCCTGGCATCATTCCAATAATGCGGCTCATGGAACCCATTTTCGCAACATTTTGAGATTGTTTTAAGAAGTCGTTGAAGTCGAATTTTGCACTCATGATCTTTTTCTGTAATTCTGCAGCCTCTTCTTGCCGCATCTATTTAAACCACATATAGAGTTGTAAATGACATAAGGGCGGCCCTGGTGCAAGCGGTAGAGCTTTACCGCCTGTGACCAAGAGGTCCAGGGTTCAAGCACCAGCCTCTGCACATTTGTGTGGGAAAGGCTGTCGGCTATTTCCCCTTCCCCAGACCCCGCAGTGTGGGAGCCTACGGCACTGGGTACGCCCTTTTAAATAGAGTTGTAAATGACATAAAATGCTCACAATATTACTTACAAAACAAAGGAGCAGTTTTACAGGAAGTTACTTACAACTTCTTGTGTCTTTTCAACAAATGAGAGTACATCTCCCATTCCCAAAACACGTTGTGCCATGCGATCAGGGTAGAAAAGCTCAAGGTCCTCCAATCGTTCCCCACGCCCAACAAATTTGATGGGCTTCCCAGAGACCTGCATGGTCAATTAAGCAGTGATGTTCTCTTATATCAGCTGAAACAAAAAAAAAAAAAAGTGTTTGCATACTAGAGTGCAAGGACATGACAACTGGCAGGGATTAAAGACTGCTGAAATTTATCCATGCAGTGCAGTCCAAAAGTTAGTTCGATATGTGATTTTTTTTTTCTTCATAACTGCAGCAAGCTAGAGAAAAAGAAAACTACAAAGATATATGCACATGGTGCGAAAGTTATGCTAGTGAAAAACTGCCATTAACACTATTGAACTACATAAGTACTGGTTATCAACTAGCAAAATAAAGTGAAGTTGAATAGTAAAATTGATAGAAATGATTTCTTGTAAATGACTACCTCTTTAACACTTAGTGCGGCTCCGCCCCTGGAGTCACCATCCATTTTAGTCAGTATAGCACCAGTGATACCAATCTCAATATTGAAGGTGGTGACTAGTGCTGCATATCAGAAAGAAATAGTTTATGTTTCTGTCACAATACTATATTGCTCACTGAAAATCCATCAACAGAACAAAGCCAACCATCCTGCGTAGAGCCAAGAACAATAAAAATTGTTCACAGATTTTAATAGGGAAAAAAAAACATTAGAGCAATAGCCAGTTTCCACATGCTTTTGCTGAAGTACCAACCAACGTTTACTAAATTTTGGCCCTTGGCACCATCCATGCTGCAACTATGGAAAGAAGAAACAGATGGATACCTGCAGCTTCTTGGCCAGTCATGGCATCAACGACAAGCAGAACTTCTGTAGGATTAACAGCTTTCTTCACTTCTTTCAATTCATCCATCATTGATTTATCAATCTGAATGGTAAAAAGGTCATCAGCTGGTGTCAGTGATGCTAGTTTGTATGATATATGAATTAAAAGTTTTGTATAAAGGTATGGGTAAATCAGGTTCGAGTAGAACTCTATAAGTTGGCACTTATGACTGAAATTAGAGTACAATGAAGATTAACCTGCAGTCTTCCAGCAGTATCCACCACAATGGCATCAATATTCTTGCTTTTGGCCTCTTCCATAGCATTCTTGGTTATTTGTGTAGGTTTGGCTTCTGTCCCTTCTGAATAAACCGGTACACCCATCTGTCAATGGTCAAAAGAAAAATAACCCAATGACATAATTGTGGTACTGCATTTCAAAGTAGATGTAATATAATTCCAAGTTTTGAAATAATCTGAGGGCATCTTGGCCCCTTAAGTTTGGAGACATATCACCTACAACTATTCAATCGCAAAAAAGTTGTTCTATGTGAAGGTTCAAGGGGGTTACCTGTTTACCTAGTATAGTGAGTTGATGAATGGCGGCAGGCCTATAAACATCTGCAGCAACCAGCATACAACTCTTCCCCTGTAACCTAACTCTGGTATAAGTATCTACAGGTTATCAAGCATTAAGTGCTATAGATGCACGAAAACCAAAGGGTGAGGGATGCACCAGTTTCTTCAAATAGAATGCAAGCTTTGCGCAAACAGTAGTCTTCCCAACACCCTGTAGACCTGCGAGCAAGATAACTGTCGGCCCACCTTTTGAGAATACCAGATCTGATACTTCTCCACCCATCAGTTGTACAAGTTCGTCATGCACAACCTGCAGCACCAGTCAGATTATTTTAACCTCAGCTAGAAATTAAGTAGCTCCAAAAGTTATTTGTGTTTTCATTTAGCATAAACATAAACTAATAATAAGTAATAACTGAACATTCCAGAGAAGACTGTCTATGCATGTTATAATATTTTTCTTTGCTGGTGTGATTCACTATTCCTCCAGAGAACAGGGAACTTAATACTAAGAAAATTTCTATGTATTAAGTTGTGGAGAACAACAAAGTCAAACAAATCAAAATGATTCTCCCAAGCAAAAGTTCATGCACTCATTATCTCTAATTCCTTGATGGCACTGTGACACAGACATACCTTCACTAATTGCTGGTCCGGTCGGATTCCTCTGATAGCATTTGCACCTAAAGCCTTATCACTAACAGATGAAACAAACCGTCTCACAACAGGCAAACTAACCTGACGAAAGCAGGAGAAACTTCAGCCCTCACACTATATAGGTATAAATGAACTGATAAGTAGAACTTGAAAACGCAAGTTACTGACATCTGCTTCCAGAAGTGCTCGTCTAATGTCCCGCATCGGTTCGGCAATGTTTTCCTTTGTTAGCACATCTTGAATGGAAACAGCAATGTGTTAATCATAATGCTCACTAGTTATTTATTAAAGGGCATACTTGATTTAGTTCCAGAAAAACTCAGAGAAGTTATACAGAAGTGTAGAACAAAGTAGTAGTAAGAGCATATCCAACAGAGTATTCAAATGATTATGTAAATCTAAATTTGGCTAATATAAGGAAAAAATCGTTTCCAACAGATTGTCTAAATGACTCTCTAATTTAGATAGCTCTCCATCCCGGAATTCTCGGTATCCAAAGATAGATAGCCTGGACCGCTCGCCATCCAGGCTCTGCATGCGTCAGCGAAGCTTTCCCGCCCGCCAGCGAAGCTTTCCTGCGCATGAGATGCCTCCTTCCCGCGCAATCTACGGGTCAGGATGCGCTGACGGTATGGTTTGAATATAGTGAGTCTCGGTTTTTAGATAATCTGTTGGATGAGACCATTTTTTTATGGTGAGATTTATTTTAGAAAACAGCTAATTCACTAAATATAGACATTCTTTTTGGAGAATCTCTTGGAGTTGCTCTAAGAAATTAACAAGCAGATACCAATAGTATTACAATCATATGGTTCGACAAGCAAACATAAAGAGTACACTAGAAATGATTGTGTAAGGGCCATTGGGTAATCATGTACTGAACTTGTATTTCAGTTCCTACACTGCCAATTCAAGTACCCAGGCCAGGCAAGAGCAGCACTACGACTGCCTTCAACAGTTCCGTACGTATGACAATCTCCTCTTCTAAATCTTTAAGCATGAAAAAACAACAGAAAAGACGCATTGACTGCAGGAACGAGGAAGAAGCAGAGGCACGCACCAACGCCACGCAGCTTGTTCCAGGCGGACTCGAGGCCGGTGGTGAGCTGGCCGAACATCTCCGCGCGCACAACCAGCCCGCTGCCCCTCCTCCGTGTCCTCCACACCTAAAACCCTCCAGAGTATTACGCCTGCCGAGCAATGCAACCTTCTTCCGCATGCAAAGACTGAATGAACCAAAGCTAGCTAGCGAACCGTACCGGAGAGCGGGCGGGGGTCCGGGCCGCGCGGAGGTGGACGGAGGAGGAGGACGCAGAGGGCCCGCCGCGGTGGAGCGAGGCGAATGCTGGCTTCCCTGCCGGGCGGCGCGCGGCGGCCGGGGACGAGTGCAGCGCGAGCGCGGGCGCGGTGGCCTCCATTTCCGTTCCGCGGAGGTGGAGAGCAGAGAAGAGGAGGGAGAGGGAAGCAGGAGCGGACGACGGCTTGCTGGATAAGAGCGACAAGCGCTTGGTTTGGTGGGCCTCCGATGGGGGGAATCCTGTGGGCCACAATGGTCCGTGGCCTGTGTAGCGCTCACTAAGCTAAACGGGCCTTTATAATAAACCGACCTTCTTAGGCGTAATGATCCCAGCAGGATTATTTGAGCCCATCGAGTGCAGAGCTCCTCTGGACGCGTTTTTTTAGACAAAGAAAAGAATGCAAAGCTCATTCTAAGAAAAAAATGCAAAGCTCATTTAATTCACAGCTTCCACTCAAAAATAAAATTTAATTCGCAACATTTTAATTTTAAAAAAATCAATTCACACCACTATAAATATACTCCCTTTGTCCTAAAATAGATGGTCTTCTCACTTCCCAATGCATATTTCTCTTTCTCACTACACTTTTTTTTTTTACTTCAAATATATCTTTATCTCTACTCCTTAAGGGGTATATTAAGCCTTCCTATGGCTTCACCGTGCGTTTTTGTGAGAGATTTTAAAACGTTATGTAATATATGGGATAGATATAGTATTAAACATTGTATCAATATTTTAGTGTTAAATAAAATAATCTCAAATGAAAAACTCACAAACTAGTGTTGAAAGTCTTGAAACGCCTTGAAGGAGTCACTCGATTCTGAAGTCAGTGGAGCTGAAAAAAGAAATTTCGTTAGTTTTTCTTTTACATTAGTTTCTCTCCTTTTTAGTAGTTCTGCCATCACCAATAGTTAAGAACTCGTGTCTGCATTTCCTCTACCTCAACAGTGGCACACATTAAATCATGATTGTGGGTTGGGAGCACAATTGTGGATAATTTCATCTCACTTGTATCAAGCATCAATGAAAGGCGAAGGAGAAATAAAATACAAAATTTTTCCACAATTGGTATTTTCGGAGACAGAGAGCACATGCGGACTGGTTAGCAAAAGGAGATAAAAATACAAAATTTTTCCACAATTGGTGCTCGAGAGGCGAAGGAGAAATAAAATAGGTAGACTAAAAAAGGAGGATGGGGTTGGGTGGAGAATGAAGTAGAGAAACAGGAATTTATCTCTAACCACTTTGTGCAGCTTTTCAGGGCGGGGGCAGTGGGCGACACACAACGATTACTCCAATCTGTGTCGCCCACTGTCACTGCGGAGATGAATGCTGATCTCATGCGGGCCTTTTCGCCGGATGAGGTCAAGCAAGCTTTGGAGTCCATTGGTGATCTTAAAGCTCCAGGACCGGATGGTATGCCGGCGATCTTTTATAAACGATTCTGGGGTACTATGGGAGATCAAGTAACCCAAGAAGTGCTAGCGGTGTTGAATGGAGGGGAGATGCCGGAGAGTTGGAATGACACAGTGATAGCGCTCATCCCCAAGGTGAAGAGTCCAGAAAAAGTCATCGTCTACGTCCGATCAGTCTGTGCAATGTAGTCTACAAGTTGATTTCTAAGGTACTTGCTAATAGATTGAAAACTATTCTGCCGGAGATCATTGCTCCTACTCAAAGTGCATTTGTTCCAGGGAGACTTATCTCTGATAACATTCTTATTGCTTATGAGCTCACTCATTTTATGCTTAACAAGAAGAAGGGGAATAAGGGGTTTGCAGCAATCAAGCTTGACATGAGTAAAGCATATGACCGGGTGGAGTGGACTTTTCTTGGCCAAATGATGAGTAAATTGGGGTTCTGCCCAGCTTGGATTGAACTAATTATGAAGTGCGTGACAACGGTCAATTATCGCATAAAGGTGAATGGGGCTTTGTCGGATAGGTTTGATCCAGAGAGGGGATTGAGGCAGGGCGATCCTCTATCGCCCTATCTGTTTCTATTGTGTGCAGAAGGTTTTTCAGCTCTGTTGTCAAAAGCTGAGGAGAACGGGCTACTTTCGGGTGTGAAAATTTGCAGGAATGCTCCTAGTGTCTCTCACCTTCTTTTTGCCGATGATTCTTTGATCCTGATTCAGGCAAATAGGGAAGATGCTAGTCAACTTCGAAGCATTTTGGAGTTATATGAGCAGTGTTCCGGGCAGATGATAATCAAGTCAAAATCAGCTGTTTTGTTCAGTCCCAATACTACAGATGCTAATCGGAGGGCAGTGAAGGAAACTATTGAAGTGGAAAAAGAAACTATGAATGAGCGCTATCTAGGATTGCCGGTTCATGTGGGTAATTCAAAGGTTAATACTTTTGCATATTTGAAGGAGAGGGTTTGGAAGAGAATCCGGGGCTGGAATGAAAGATTTCTTTCATGGGCGGGGAAAGAAATTTTGATCAAGGCGGTTGCTCAAGCCATTCCGACTTTTTGCGATGGGCTGTTTTGACATCACCAAAACACTTTGTGATCAAATTAGCACAATGATATGCCGGTATTGGTGGAACCAGCAGGAAGGAAAGCACAAAATCCATTGGATTAGTTGGGAGACATTGATAAAATCTAAAAAGGAGGGGGCCTTGGCTTCCCGATATTCATGGCTTTAATATGGCTATGCTTTGCAAGGTGCATGGAGACTCCCGGAAGCTCCACACTCGTTATGTGCTACAATTCTAAAGGCCAAATACTTCCCTCTCGGTTCATGTCTGGATGCTAAGCCTAGGGGTGGCATGTCTTATACATGGAGAAGCATTTTAAAAGGTATTGATCTGTTACAGCAAGGTCTTATATGGCGTGTAGGCCATGGGGAAAATTTAAATATATGGTCGGATCCATGGATTCCCAGGGACATGTCTAGGCGGCCTATTACTCCAAGGGGTGCTAATTTGTTACAGAATGTTGATGAGCTCTTTGATCCGGTGAATGGGGGATGGGATAGACAACTAGTTCGAGAAATTTTCTGGGAGGAGGATGCCAATCTTATTCTATCACTTCCAGTACATGAGGGCATGGAGAATAGAGTAGCATGGCACTTTGATAAGAAGGGTCTTTTTTCTGTAAAGAGTGCCTATAAAGTTTTCAGAGCAAACCATATCATTCATAGCGATGGAGGCGGCGCCTCATCGTCTTCCTCTAACACGGCTGGGGAAGGGGTGTGGAGGAAGATCTAGGATTTACAATGTGCAAACAAGGTGAAACATTTCATGTGGAGGTTCTGTTACGACAGCCACCCGTTACGCGTTAATTTGAGACGTCGCAATATCGAGTTAGACACAAAATGTGTTATGTGTGGAAGGCTGGATGAGGACGGTGGCCACCTGTTTCTCAAATGCAAAAAGTTCAAGCCAATATGGGAGTTGCTGGACTTGGCACAAATTGAGAGAAGAGTTAAAATCAAAGGCTTCAGCGAGGAGGTCACGTAAATGATCATGTCATCGAAGAAAGACCAACAGGCGTTGTGCTGCATCCTGTTGTGGTTATGCTGGGCTGAACGTAACAGGGTCCGAGAAGGAGAGCGAGAGCGTGACCCGGCTAGTCTGGTCCACGCCATCAGAGTGATTGCTGAAGATTGGCGTCGAGAAGAGAAGAAGGAAAGCACGACGGCTCCAGTGCATCGGGCTCGCTGGAAGAAACCTGAAGGCGATCGGGGTAAAGGGCAACTGTGACGGTGCTTTTGATTCGAGTAATGGCAACGGAGGATGGGGGTGTATCTTGCGAGATTCTGATGGAGATGTGTGTCTGCATCGCGCGGCAGAGTCGAAGCCCTTCTGAGTTCTATGCATAGTGAATTGATAGCATGCGTCCAAGGTGTTCAAGCCGCGATCACGGCCGGCGTGGGGAACCTGATTCTGGAGACTGATGCTACTGAGGTAGTCACTGCTGTCTACACAAATACTTTTGATCGTAGTCCATTGTTCAGTCTGGTTGATGAACTTCGCAGTTTACTGTCGTGGAATTTCATCACATGGAAGGTTCAGCAAAGTCCCTGTTCGTGTAATAGGGTAGCCCATGAGGCAAAGTTAGGTTGTGTGAGTAATCCGGATGAGGATCATGTGCTGATCTCAATCCTAGCTGATATTAACTTTGTAATTGCTGATGATTCAGCTTCGTTTGATTAATGGAAATTTATTTTCCCCTAAAAAAAAGCATCAATGAAAGGCCCAATGCACATCACTTTCGATACAAAACTGTAAATAATCTATAAGTATTACATATTGTTGTCA
Organism: Themeda triandra; assembly: GCA_018135685.1. Taxonomy (NCBI): domain Eukaryota; kingdom Viridiplantae; phylum Streptophyta; class Magnoliopsida; order Poales; family Poaceae; genus Themeda; species Themeda triandra. Next base: position 136,240 of record JAENPR010001039.1, on the reverse strand, counting down.
TTTACTCTTTGTGTTCATGTGATTGTTTTATAGGTGCGGAGGCTTCCATGTGGAAGATATCAAAGTAACTTACCCGACCTTTAACTAACAAAATTGATGACTCAATATAGTTTCATTTTTGTCGACCAGGAGTGGCTGATTTTTTTTTAAAAAAAACACATGAGTGCCAATTTGGCTGCCCAAATTTGCTAATCATCGGGCTCCCCTGCTCAATTGGCTCTGCCTTTCACACAACTCCAACCTAACAAGTTTCATATAATTTTATCTTCATCCAAGTTTGTATACAAAGTTTATGATTTTTTACATGGGCTAGCAGAAAAAAATCATGTATAGAAATATAAAATAAAGAATTCATGCCCAAACATAGTTTCATTTTGTGGCTCATGAGTAGACTTTTTTATTAACACATGAGCGGCTGACACATGGCTTGAATCATGCATGACTTAAAAAATGACACCATCGGTGCACACGACAAATGGAGCCAAAAATCAGAGTGAAGCTTCTTCGCGATACAATACAAAATACAGTTACGCTACGATTCTCATTCTCTATGGAGTTTCTATAACACGGCAAGGCAGTCAGAAAACCTTGGAATTTCTATTTGTTCAGAGGATTTTTAGATGCTACTGTGGCAGGGAATTTTGGAATTGCTATTAGACTTTCAGACTTCAAATTCCACTACAGATATTTCAGGTCTTCTAGAACATATATAGAAGTTAATGCCTCCCTATGGTTCAAAATAGTAGATGAAAAAAATGAAATGTAAGTATCGCTTCAGCCTACCTAACTGTATGCTCAACTTTGTACTAACGAAATAAAAATACTTTATCCTAAGGATCATTGATATAAAACTAGGAAATTGCGCAATTTTTTCCCATGGGTATTTGTTAACATGAAAAATTAATTTTTATCTTCAGTTTTTTTTTATCAACTTATCGTTCAACAATGTGATCCTTTTTTTTGAGATAAATGTGATCCTTATTTTCTTGAGTGGATATCGTTTAGTTTTTTTTAGCACTGGACAGCGTTTAGTAATGTGATGTAAAATTGTTTTTTTTGAGAATCATGTGATGTAATTTTTTTTTTTGAGGCGAAATGTGATGTAAAATTGATGAGCAGCCGTGGGCCTAAGGGCCCAGACATTATAACCTTCAGCACATCTGGGCCCATGTCAGCCCATTAACATGCCCCCTCCCACTCGCATTTGTTGACCGACACCTGAGTACCTGACCCCAAACCGTAGATACCAGCCGCCGTCGGCGACGGCCCTCCGGCGTCCTCTCCTAGACTCCTCGCCGGCGCCGCCTAGCGCGCTATCCGTCCTCTAGGAGATGGCAAGCCATATCCAGCGCCTACCCTTCACTGCTCCCAACTCCCAAGCGTGGCCATTGGTCGGGGGCTCGGTGCCAAACACCGGCGGCGGCGGCGTCCTGTCTGTCTTTCTCCACCGTCCAGTGGACTCCCCAGACGTGGTAAGTCTTCTTTGACCTAGGGTGTCGATTCCTTAAGCCAGTCGCTGTTTTAGTGGAGGTTCTGTGGTGACCAGCTATAGATAGAGTCTGCTAAAGTGCTATACAATCTGTCATTATTTGACCGTTATATGCTATAGGAATTAAGTACGTTGCCGGACTGTACCACTGATTCGGAACTAGTGAAATTGTACAAGTCTGTTTAGAAGTCAAGTGCTCATTAGTGGCATTCAGGTATTGTGCGCACCTGAAAAATAGAAGTGGCACATTCACCTCTAAATTCAGTATTTTGGTTCAGTTACAATGAGAATTTTAGCTGTAACTCAGTTGTGCTTCTGCAATAGATATACCATTTTAACCTTACCGAACTTCAGCCTTATCTTTTTATACAACAAATTCAGCATTATTAGTGTTGAACCTTTCAAAGAAAAGGCGAAAACACAACAATGATATTAATTAACAAATATTCTTGATGTGATTTACTAAATAGCAAACAAAGTTCAGAGCTATTCTGGATATATCCATCATGTTTATACTCTATTAGTCTATTTGACTTAGAAAGTTAGAATCACCTTCATTAATGCACTTCTTCATGGCAAAACACTATAACAGAGGCCAAGGCTGATGCCCCTATAGGTTTTGGGTCGCTTACTTTACATATAAATCTGTTGGCTTGTCTCCACAAGAACAAATTAGTAGCTCTAAAAGATTTGACTGAAGTTACTTACATCCATAACCTCAAGTTTTTCATATGCTTCTTCAGCCACCGTTCAGCCTAATGATGCTCGAAGGATTTCATTGAACCTGCAATAGTATGCCATTATTTAAAATTAAACCATACTCAGTTATTAAGAATTGTTTTCTTTCTTTTTACATCTCCATCCACATGAGTACAATTATTAAAGCAAAATAATTGTAATTGCTTGCGGTACTTGCAGATTCAAACTGCATAATAATCTTTTCCTGAACATGATAACTGATTAAAATTCCTTTTCATTAAGTTGCTTCAGGTTACATTGGAAGAAAGGTAGCATCATAGCATGCTCTTCTCTATGTCGATTATGGGTGCTTAGCTTTCTACAAAATAGCAGAGGCTCAACTAGTAGTACACAACTGATGAACTGAACACCATATTAATAAAAAAGGGCGTACCCAGTGCCGTAGGCTCCCGCACTGTGGGGTCTGGGGAAGGGAAAATAGCAAACAGCCTTTCCCACACAAATGTGCAGAGGCTGGTGCTTGAACCCGGGACCTCTTGGTCACAGGCGGTAAAGCTCTACCGCTTGCACCAGGGCCGCCCTTCGAACACCATATTAATAGCAGCAGGAATTTTCGATGAAACATTGAAAAGCATTTCCACAACACTTTTGGAGTTTGGATTTATTTCTGTTCATGTACCTTGCATCATTAGAAACGGCCTGACACTCACCGTCTATCTTGAAGGCACCGCACAACATGATCTGACCAAGCCATGTACTTTATAAAAGCAAAATGAGCTTGAACAGTCGTTCTGCTCACGTCCACAATAAAATGAATCAACTCAAAGGCGCCTGGTCAACCTGAACTCAGTTTAAATTAACCTCACACATGCATCTGTTGTAAGTTTGATGTTTGTTAGGTGGTGCTTGAAGTTGTGTTAGAGAAAAGGAGACACAAGGAAACTAGAGAATTACCTTCTTAAGTATGTGCTTTTGCTTGCTGCAATCAGTTTGTCGCTGTTGGTATGCAGGCTTGAGGACTGAACAATAGCGTTTGTGAATGAAATATATAATATATTAATATCTCAAAACTCTCCAATTCTCAAATGAGGGATGTGCGAGATGAGATTCCAGTCCTTCCCCTTCCTTCTCTCACAGCGCCTCTCTAGATCCGGGCAGCGAGAGATCTCCAGTGTCTGCGAGCGGAGGCTGTAATCCACTCCGCCAAGGATTTGATGCCTGGGCAGATGATGATCGTGAGCTGTTCAAGGGAGGTGAGGCAGCACATAGATTTAGGAACTGAAGTCGGCCCTGCAAGCCCCATATCTCGAATTTCCTTAGAGAGCGGAGTCCCCCGTGTTTCGGCAGTTGGCCAAGTGCCTTGCAGCGTCCTATTTCGAGCTCCCGGAGGGAGGTGAGGCACCCCAATGATGGGGAAGGCACCTCGAGCTCCGCAACCACCAAATCTTGAATATGCATAGAGAACGAAGTTCCCCAACACAATCGGGAAGTTGGTCAAGGGCATTGCGAGGGTGTATTTGGAGCTCCCGGAGGGAGGTGAGGTGCCCGAATGATCGTGGAAGAGTTCTCGGCTTGGGTAATTCTTCGATCCATAGCATTTGTAGAGAGCCGAGCTCCCGAGACATTCGACAACCGGTGAAAGTTGCGGCATCTTATTATTTTGAGATCCCCGAGAGAGATGAGCAACTTTGAATGATTGGGGAGGCTACTTATCTTTGTCACAACGATCAATCACGAGTTTGCAGAGACAGACAGCATAGGTCCCCCACCCGCCCACTGTAAAAAATATGCAATGATTTGAGGGCCCTCAGCGGCTGCATTGATCGAAGTGTTCCGCAAATCTGCATCGATTCCAGATGCCGGAGCTCCCCCAGCCACTCGGGAAGCATAAGAGCAGAGCACCATGAAATCGTTAGTGTTCGGAGGGATGTGAGGTTTCGTATGCTCTCTGGCAGCTCAATTAGGCCATCGGAGCTCCAAATCTGCAAGGACTCTAGTGCTGTCAAGTGTTGCACCAGTTCCCATCGGCATCCAGATCCGTACGACAATGCTGCTGGTGGTGGTGCTAGCATATCTTTCAGTTGAAGCTCTTTTAGGCAACTAAAACTAAAAGAAGGCAATCCTCCTGCACTATTTGAAGGCAAAGTGCATCCATGGCCTAGGCCAGGCAGTCCCAACAGCTGCACATTGCTATTAACCAAACACAATACCTTCAATGACAAAGGAAAGTATGGCAGCACCATCAGTTTGGGACACTCCTGTATAGTCACAACTGATAGACATTTGCCAATCTGCAATTGTCCCCATTCCAAATCAGCCAAGCTACAATCTGTTACTGTTACCATCCAAACCACTCCCAAACTTGGCATTCCATCCATAAGTAACTCCAACAGTGAAGGAAATGGACCTCCACTTATGCTTTTAAGAGCAGTCATTTCTCTGAGCACAAACTTCTCCAAACAAGGGAACTCCGTAAGCCCATCCAGACGTTCCAATTTTGGGAAATCTGATAGTTCCAACTTGGTCAACAGTCGAAAGCAGGGATGCCTAGCTACTTCCGCATCAACAGGCTTCAACATCCACTGCGTGGATTCCTGGGCAAAATACCTGATAATTTTTAGGTTTCTAATTCCAGACGGTGGTTCAAACCCTTCTAGCTGATTTTCACAGTTCGCCCCCATATTACTCGCACAAATTAGTGTCAGGCTTTGTAAGTTTGTCTTCTGCTTCAACCATTCCTTGTGTGCAACATCTGGGCCCATACCCTGTGCAATACCACGGATAGTCAGTTCCCCGATGATTTATTAACATTTCCAAGCTCCGTGATTTGTGCATCATTTTCATCCACTCCCATAACATATAATCCTAGCTTTTCTAGTCGAGTAAGCTGTCCAACCCCTTTTGGAATGGCTAGTAACATTCCACATCCTTCCAAGTTCAGAACAACAAGCTTCTTTAAGTTCCCTATGCCATTAGGTAACTCTACCAGCTCAGAACACCTATGAAGGTCCAAATACTCTAGATTTTCCAGTGTTGTAATACTTGATGGTAGCCTCTCAATTTTGGTACCACCAAGCCTCAGTACCCTTAGCCTTTTATTTCTGCTGATAGAGCTTGGCAAAGTTGCGACCTTCTCACAACCAAAAAGGTCTATGCTAGAAATCATGACACAGTTACCAATAGAATCTGGCAAACTTTTTAGCCTCCAACAGAATGACAAGTTGATCACTCTTAGCTTCTGTAATTTACCAATGGATTCAGGTAACCTGATGAGATCGCTTGACGTTACATGAAGAGACTGCAGACTCCAAATGTCTGAAATAACCTCAGGAAGTGTTTCATATTTCAATCTGGAAATGTTAAGGTACCTTAAATTTTTTGTCTTTAGTATGGCTGTGAGTGCCGATGTATGCACATCTTCCACAGTGATACTGCGCAAGTGTTTTGCATTCTTCAATGCTGTGCCAAATATGAAATCATCATCATTAGCAATATATGTAGCACGTGCTTTTCTAAATGTATTTTTGGGCGGACAATGTCTTGTGTGTTCCATTATAGAAAAATACCTGCAGATCTTTGTGACATTGGTTGCCTTCTTTGGCACAACAAGTGAAATCTCATCACCCACAATGGATCGGGCAAGATCATGCACCAAATCATGCATCTTACATTTTACTCTCCCATCCTCTGCTTCCTCCACATCTTGTATAAAGCACATTTGCACAAGATGGTTAAAGTAGTCATTGCCAATAATATATTCCAAGTAGTTAACACTGCCTTCTGGGATCATGTCCTGAGCAATCCATTGGTCAATCAACTGGTCTTTATCAATCAAGTGACCTTTGGGAAAAATTGAACATATTGTCAAACACTGCTTTAGATTAGATGGCATGTTAAAATAGCTCAACCACAAGCAGGCAGTTACTTGACGTTCTTTACCCTCAACATTTAATAAATTACTCTTTTTTACATTATGCCACTGTTCTACTTGTTTCATGGAACGGAGGACACCTGCAAGAACTTTAATTGCTAGTGGCACCCCACTACACTTGTTCACAATCTCTTTCCCAACCTTTTGAAATTCAGAGTCCAAATCTTTCACGGCATTTCCAAAGCTTTGCTGGAATAATTTCCAGCTATAATCCTTGGATAAGGATGGCAAGTCTATCAGTGTTGTAGATTCAACTGCTTCAGCAACTTTTCTACTACGAGTAGTGATTAGAATCTTGCTTCCTTTCGCACCTAGTGAATCATTCTTCACATGTACCATGAATTGCTCCCATTTAATACGGTCTTCAATCCAAACATCATCCAATACAAGCAGGAACCTATTGTTGCTCAACTTGTCTAAGATTTTATCGGCCATATTCATCAAGGAAAGGCCTTCAGGCTTCTCGTTAGGAATAGCGTCAAATAGCTTCTTGAGAATTTTTTCAACATGAAATTCCTGAGACACATGAACCCATAGTCTAACAGTAAAATGATTCTTTATAGTTTTTATATCATTGAACACCAACTGAGCTAGGGTAGTTTTCCCAGAGCCACCAAGTCCAACTATAGAAACTATGTTGATTCTATGTTGGTCATCTGTCTCTAGCAGCTTAGATATTGTATGGTGCATTTCTTGGTCTCTTCCAATTACTGCTGCTCCATCCACGAAGGGCAATGTTTGCTTGCTCACAGCTGTATCATTTATATGTCTAACAGTATCGTGGCCAACCACTGAATTCAGAACAGTCATTTGCTTCACAAGGTCATCAAATGTCTTCTTGATTTTCTTGATCTTTTTGGCAGCCTTGCATTGAAATATAAATGATTTTGGTTCTATGTGCAGGTATCTAGACACAGAACCACCACCACCATCAGCTTCATGTTTTTCAGCCTTTAGTTGGAACTCGTCCACAACGTCATCAACTGCGTAAACAGCTTCTTTTAACTTTTTGAGCGATGGAGCATCCCCCATAGCTCTGTCTCCTGCTGCTTCCAGGCGTTGATTGATCTCCAGAGCTAGATCTTGGAGTTCCCGGAGGTCCTTTTCGACACCCACTATAGAGCTGTACTCTTTGATAACCAGTGGAGCTAACTTGTTGCACACAAGATTCAACGTTCCAGATATTGCTGCAGACACTGCACCAGCTTCCATACCAACCATGTTTCTGTAAGTGCCCTCTTTTGCACAGATTTCCTAGAAGTCGAATATTCGAAATAAACAAGGATTTCAGTAAAGCAAAATAGTCGTGTATACAGTTCTAGACTGCTAGTACGTTTCTTGTGCAATTATATGTTTCCCATACCTGACCTGTGAAAACAGCAAGTGCAGCTTAGGCCCTTTAGCCTCTTGATGAATGCTGGTGAAGTGCTTCTTAATTTGCAGGCAAATAGGTGAACTCAGCGAGTGTTCCAAAACGAGAGCATGAGAACAGATGGAATATTCTTTCTAGGTAAAGGAAGAAGCTAATAGGTGAAGTCCCGCCTTGAATCGAATAGAGAAAGGTACAACTTTTCAGTAACTGCACAAGAGAAAAAGATTTTCAAGATCCAAAGGTCACAGAATCAGACTATCAGCGCAGATATTCTAGCTAGACAGGCCTTTTTAGATTCACAGCCAACCCCTGCAAGTATGGCTTGTACTTGCTCTAACAGAGCACATGTTCCTCAGTGCCCGTTACAGAACGCACTTCTGTCTGTAGTAGCCTTCAACTTTGTAAGGCTGTTAGCTTCATGCTGTTGAAATAAAAGTTGTAAGTCGTCCAAAAAAGGTGGATAAGTTAACGAGAGTAAGATGAACATATATACCAGATAGTGGAGTACACTAGAATCAGTTGGCGTCCTTCACTACCTGTAAAGAGTCGTAGAAATTACTGGTGTATAACCAAAAAGTGTAGAAAGCGCTGGTCTGATGTCCAAGTATAATACGTACTCTATAACAGTGTAATAATACCTGAATCTTAGATGAAGTATGCTGCTGCTTTTGCCTCTCAAACGTCCAAATGCTCTGAGTGAGATGAGATGAGATGAAATGAGATCAGATGAGTGTGCAAATCGAAACTGGATTAGCGAGGTGCAATTGAGATTACTTGAGCCTCTGGATCTAGATGGCGGGACCTCCGCTGGATTATCACAATTACCCTTTGTTGTTTCTCAACGCATAACCGCGGTCGGCAAAGAGCTAGTCATATTCTTTTTAAAATTCTCTAGTTGTAGAAAAGCAATTGAAAGGAACATATTAGCTAGTTAAGCCAGAATTGGACCTAGAGACACAGACTGTAAGAAGGCTCCGGTTTATGAACCACTAATAGTCTTGTTTTCTTGGTCCAGTAAGTCCAGTAGTCCGGTCAGTCAATCAGGTTTTCACATAGAGCATGCTAGACTTGGCGGACGCTGGGGCCTCGTACTTTCCTTAATTAATGTCAGAAAAGCAAGTGACGCTTCCTTGTGATTTGTGGACGAAGTCGCTAAGCAAGTGCAGGGCAGAAAAATGTGGACGGCTAAAGAAACGTCCCCAGGACGCGAGCAGCGAAATAAGAGCCAAGAGGAACTAGTGTGTGTTTTTTTTTTTTTTTTTTTTTTTTTTTGAGGAAAATGAACTAGTGATTAGTGACAGCCACCAAACCAGAGCGCATGCGTTCAGACTTCCAGGATTTTTACATTACCACAAAAATCTCTCTGGACTTTGGATAATTGTCATGAAAATTGATGAGCAGACGTGGGCCGAAAGGCCCAGAGACTCTTACCCCCAACAACATTCCATCTGGGCCCATGTCAGCCCATGCACCTGAGCCATCCCACTCCCAAAAAAAAAAAAAAAAAAAAACTGTATACGATGATCAGGCCACCCGCGACAGCCCTCCTCCGGCGGCCCGGCAGCCCGGCGTCCCGTCCCCGGCTCCTCGCCGGCGCCGCCTAGCGCGCTGTCCATAGTCCAGGAGATGGCCAACCATGGACAGAGCCTATCCTTCACCGCGCCAAGTGTCGCCACTGGTCGGGAGCTCGGGGCCAAACGTCCGCGGCGGCACCCGGGCATTTTGAGTTCCCCAAGAACTGGCCGGCTCTGTGGACGCGTGCTGCCTCCACTGCCTAGCCGACTCCTCGAGCCATGGTAAATGTTCTTTGATCTGGTGTTAATTCGTATCCAACAGACTGATTTCGATTGCTGACAGGCTGATTGCTCCCAATCAATCTGCATTCATAAAAGCTAGATATATCCTTGAAACGGTTGTAGCTGCTCATGAAATTGTGAATGGGGTTCATAGGAAGAAGGATAGTGGTGTCATCTTAAAAGTTGGATTACGAGAAAGCTTACGACCGAGTTAGTTGGAGTTTTCTGGAAAGTATGTTGAGATCTAGGGGCTTTGGGGCCAAGTGGATAGAAACTTAGTAGAAGATGGTTCCTTGTGTATTAGACTCAATGATGAGAACAAGTGCTTCTTTAAGCCAGGGAAAGGGTTAAGGCAGGGGGATCCCTTATCCCCATTGCTTTTTAATTTGGTTGCAGATGTGTTTACCAAGATGTTAATGAAGGCAGCAAAGCAGGGATTGATATCTGGTCTTTTGCCACAAGTAGTAGAAGGGGGGTTATTAGTCTACAATATGCTGATGATACTTTGCTCTTTTTAGAAAATGATCTAACTAAGGCTAGTAATTTGAAGTGGTTGCTGGTCTGTTTTGAACAGATGTCTGGCATGAAAATCAATTATGAAAAGAGTGACTTAATCACTATAGGGATAGATGAAGATGCCACTAATGAGTTTGCAAAGATTTTCTGCTGCAAAAAATGTGATTTCCCAATCAAGTACCTAGGGGTTCCTTTGCATCATTCTAAGTTGACCAGGGCTGATTTACAGCCAGTAATTGATAAAGTGATCAAGAGAATTGCAGGGTGGAGGGGCAAATTACTCTCTTATGCTGGTAGACTGACTCTACTTAGGGCTTGCTTAGCCAAAGATCCCCGTCTATTTACTCTCTGTCATCAAATTTTCTAGATGGGCTATTGATATGATTAATTCCCATATGGGATATTTCTTGTGGGGTGATAATGAAGATAAACACAAGTACCATTTGGCTAACTGGCCCTTGGTGGCACAGAAAAAAGAATTTGGGGGACTAGGAGTTCCAGATTTGAGATGTTTGAACATTTCTCTCGCGAGTGCTTGGATTTTCAGGTACCAAATTCACAAAAATGCTATTTGGGCTAAGATCATTAATTATAAGTATAAAACCGAGAGTCCAAATGTACTTTGTTGTCCTGATAAGGGGGCTTCCCCTTTCTGGAAAGGTGTGTGTTGGGCTATGCAGGCTGCTAAGCTAGGAATTCTTTGGAAAGTGGGTAATGGGAAGAAAATTAGATTTTGAGAAGATCAGTGGCTAGGAAACTCTAGTTTGGCCACCATGTATTGGCCCCTGTATGTCATTAATGAGCAACAAGGAGCAACTATACATGAGGTCTGGGATGGGGTCCAATTAAATCTAACTTTTAGGAGATCTGTGTCTGAGCAACTGATGAACATGTGGTTTGAGCTGGTAGAGTTGGTGGATTCTATTGATTTTTCACAGGAAGATGAAATGGTGTGGGCCTTTAGTGCCTTAGGAAAGTTTACTGTACAATCTCTGTATTCTTGTGTGAACTTTAGGGGGATTTCTCCTGTTTATGGTAATGCAATATGGAAACTTCACATTCCTCCTAGGGTGCATTTCTTCCTTTGGCTTTTGTCTAAAAATAAGTTACTTACCAGGGATAACCTAGCCAAGGGAAGGGAGTTGACTAATCATACTTGCCTGCTATGCTCGATAATGAATCTGTCTGTCACCTATTCTTTGAATGTTGTGTTGGCGAGATTATTTCGAGTGTTTAAACATAAACATGGGGTCTGACTTTGAATCAATTGCTCGGTTCTGGATTGCAAACAAGAAGCATGAAGTTACTAACACTGTTTCAGCAGCTGTTCTGTGGTCCTTATGGAAATTTCGCGATGAAATCTGTTTTCAGGGTCGGAAGTGGCTGGGACTGAAGGAAATCTTGCTAAAGATCGCCAGAATGTTAGAAAGGTGGGTGCCGCTGGTGAAAGAGGAAGGAGGGGAGAAGATGAAGGCAATTGCGAGGGAGCTGGTCAGAAGAGCATCTTGTCCACCTCCACTGATCTGGGACAGGATGGAAAGCTCATCTTCAAGGTGGGAACCATTGGAGAGTCGGCGTTCGGGCTTCAGCGCTGTGAGGACGAGCAGTAGTGTGGCGGCCGAAGTCTTGGAAGATGGTCAAGAGTTTTTAAATTCTGCGGAACTAGAACTTCCTGTGTTGAGCCTTGAGGCTGATGTAAGGGCGTTGGAGCCTAACTCAACCTGAACTTTTACGCTGTGTGCGCTTTTGCAATAAAGCAGGGGAAACCTATTATTGTAAAAAATTCGTATGCCAGTGGTGTTTTGGTGAAGGTTCTGTTGTGGCCAGTTTCTAGTCTCTGCTGAAGTGCTAATCTGTCATGGTTTGGCCGTTATATGTTAGTGGAATATAAGTATATTGCCGTAGCGCACCACTGATTTGGAACTAGTGAAATTATACAAGTCTGTTTAGGATTCAAGTGCTCGTTGGTGGCATTCAGGTATTGTGCCCACCTCAGAAGTAAAACTCATGTATCCCCTTCTGAATTCAGTTCTGCTACAATGGGGATTTTAGCCGCAACTCAGCTGTACCAATAGATACACCATTTCGACCATACGAAACTAAAAATCTAAAATAACATATAATTGCGCGACTGGCTTGCGGCAATGTTATCTTCGGCGAGCACGAGGGTCCTCCTCAACGGCCGCCCCGGCAGGCACATCTGCCATAGCCACGGCCTGCGCCAGGGCGACCCACTGTCTCCCTCCCTCTTCGTCATCGTAATGGAGGTCCTCAATGGCCTCATTTCGATTGCTGACAGCCGAGGACAGTTGCTGCCACTACCAGGACACATCGCGCGCTGTCGCGCGTCCATCTACGCTGATTACCTTGTCGTCTTCCTCAGCCCGGCAACGACAGACCTCGAGTGCATGCGCCAGATCCTCGACCTCTTTGCAGGCGCGTCGGGTCTCGCGACGAACATCCACAAGTGCTCTATTACGCCCATCCGTTGTTCTAAGAGATCGAGACGGTGTTGCAAACCTTCCTGTGCCGAGTACAGCCTTTCCCCTGCCGTTACCTAGGGGCGCCACTCTCCATCTCCAAGTTGCGGCGCGAGGACGAGCAACCCATCATTGATGCAGTGGCGGTACGCATCCCAACCTGGAAGGCCAATCTACTCAACGCGGCGGGTCACAAAACACTCGTACAGAGCACGCTGTCGGCCGTTCCGGTGCATGTCTCCATCTCCTGCTCTCTCTCTCTCCTTGGGCGGTGAGTGAGATTGACAAGCGTCGGCGGGGCTTCCTCTGGGCCGGCAAGGACTCTATGGTGGGCGGCAAATGCAAGGTTGCCTGGCCGCGGGCGTGCGCGCCCAAAGACCTTGGAGGACTCGGCCTCCCGGACCTTCGGCTTCAGGGTTTCGCGCTCAGCCTACGCTGGGAGTGGCTGCGTCGAGCCAAACCCGACTCCGCCTGGGCAACCTTGCCCCACAGGTCAGAGAGGATAGTACAACAAATGTTCTTAGCATCCGTACACTTTGTGGTCGGCAACGGCGACACTACCCTCTTCTGGACGGACTGCTGGCTGTCGTGCGGCCCCCTGTGTGCCGCCGCACCACTTCTGTTGGGCGGGTTAGCGTGCGCCGCCACAAGCGCACGGTGAAGGAAGCGCTGCACAACAGGAAGTGGACGCAGGATGTACGGGGCGCTCAAACGGTGACTTTCGTCACGCAATTCGCGCTTGTTTGGAACCTCACCGAGTCTGTGCAGCTAGACCCGTCCACGCCCAACCAGATGATCTGGCGCTGGACGCAGGGCGGCGTTTACTCCAGCGCTTCAGCCTACCAGGCCTTCTTCGTAGGCAGAACACGGATGGCGGGAGCTTCTGAGCTTTGGAAGGCTTCCGCGCTGCCGAAGGTGAAGTTCTTCTTCTGGCTTGCCCTGCACGGCCGGCTGTGGACGGCGGAATGTCGAAAACGGCACGGCCTGCAACAGCAAGACACTTGCGTCTTCTGCGACCAGTTCCCCGAGACCACGGACCACCTGCTCACCGGCTGCATCCTCATTAGGGAGGTTTGGTATCGCACGCTGCTGCGAGCAGGGCGAGCCGACCTTGTCCCGCTCGCTGATGCCGCTCTCTGCGACTAGTGGCTCCAGGCAAGGGAGCGGGTCCCTAACCAGTTCAAGAAGGGTTTCGACTCGTCCGTCCTCCTCGTCTCTTGGATGCTGTGGAAGGAACACAACAGGAGGACCTTCGACAGTATCCACAAGTCGGTGTGGGAGATCTTGGGTCACATCAACGACGAGGCGGACGCCTGGATGGCGGCAGGCTTCCGTAGTATCGCCCCACTGTTCGCGTCTTAGTGCCCACACTCTTCTGTCTTCACTGTCGCAAATAGGTTTCCTTAGAAAGTAACAACCTGTAGCGCCACCGTTCTAGCCGGTGCTTTGTGTTTGTGTGTTCGAGTCCTCCGTGGCAGCTCGCTGTTGGGGGCTCGGTTTGTCAAACTCTAACTTCCCTTAATGAAAAACGTGCCAAAGCACGATTTCGAAAAAAAAAGAACTATTCCTGTCAGACAGTGTAAGTCCAGTTTTGGGTACAATGCTATGGCCCATTTACACCAGTTCTAAATTATATCATCATGCAACGGTGGTGGTACTGGTTTGTAATATCATCACTTGTAGCTTCCATTTGGTTCTATTTTCTGCACTTGATATGTTTGTTTTTTTGTTGCTAATTCAAATATGCAATTTTTGAATTTCTATTACCTAATAAACCTTTTTTTCTCCTTATAGGTGCTAGTTTTGAATACTGATGGAGCCTTATGATTCCTTGTGTTCCATAGAGATCATTTATTGGTGCCTTCATGGATCCAGTCAGCACAATACCAGATGCCACTGGCATAAGGGGTGACAGCTTGTGGGAAGTTGCCTTTTTTGTCATCAGCCTTGGGACATCAGCTGTTCACCTTGTGACAATTGATACTGGTTCCTCTCTTTTCGGTTTAATGTCGACAATGACATCTGTGACATCCACTGCTGGCATTTGTGGAAAGGCTGGATTGATACTCAACCCTTTCAAGTCCTCAACTTACCAAAATGTCAAGTTCTCAACTGAGGTCTGTTGTGCCATGCACAAGAACTCTGGTATTTTTTTTTTCTGGCTGTATCCACGAGCAAGATGCTTGCCTCTACAGAATACAGTATGCATTGGGAGAATACTCAGTCGGGTACTTAGTCAAAGACAAGCTTCAGGGGGTAACCCCTATTACTTAGAAATTCTTTTGAGGAAAGAACCCTTTATTATTGTCACGACAGTTACATACTTCGTAAATACGCGGCTTCTCTACTTTAGTGCTTCATGCTCTGTTCAAGTTTAGTCTCGCAACTTTCCTGTCAAGCTATTAAAATTGTTTTGGCTGTCTATTTTAGAAACAAGATATGGCATTTTATCGTACATTATTTTGCACATCGAAACATGATATGGCATTTTATTGTACATTATTTTGCATTTTTTTTGAGAGCACGCTTAAGCGCATATTTCATTAAGCAGAAAAGAGTTTTCTTGGTATAAATTTAAGAGAGGGGACGGTAACCCGAGGTTACCGAAACCCTTCCGACACCAACTCACACGAGGTTGTGACTACATAAAAAGATTATTTTGCGACTAGGGGAACCCATGAACAGGGGCTACACCGAGTTGTCCTCCAGCCCATCCAAGTCCAGCGCCATGGATGAGATGTCGAGCCCCTGGTTCAGAAAGAGCTACAAGGCATGCTTCTTCTTCTCAGACATGTCCTGGAAGGCGGCCTTGAACTTGCTCTCGATCTCTAGATCGACAGGCTCCTCCTCGACTGCAATGCACATCTTTTTCAGCAAGACGATCCAGGCCTGCGTGGTGGCATCCCCCGCCCGTGGCCTGGCAGCAATGCGGCTGCTGCATCGCAGCGAGTGAACGGAGACCGGCGTCCTGGCGCGACACAGTCACGGCATCTTGATGAGTGGTGTTTGAAGTGGGAGGCAAACCGCGGCCTCCAACTCATCCTGCACTGGGTTAGTGGGAGCAGCAACACCATTCGAAGCCGACGCCCCGACATCCAGGGAACCCACCGGCACCTCGTCCACTGGAGTACCCGGGGCACCCGGAGCCACGGGGCCCGAGCCCTGGCTGTCAGGCACAACCGTGTCAGGGTGGTCGCCAGCAGAAGACTGTACTAGCGAGGTGTGGCCTGAGCCGTCCACACCCGGGCCAGAGAGAGGCAGGACCTCGGCAGCCGGAGCCTTGGTCACCGCCTCGATGACCTCCCTCGCTTCCTCCAAGGGGGCATCCCTGCAAGCGTCCAACGAGGCGGTGCGATGGCCACCGTGGTGGTCCGTGGCCACCCCCATGGACACGTTGAACCTCAAGGATAGGTGCGCCAAGAGGTCTTCCAGTGCAGTAGCGTTAGCGAGCGCAAGAACCACAAGAGGGGGGAAGGTCTCACCAGCCCTGGCGACGGTCGTCTCCACCCTAGGGACAGCGTCAACCCCAGGTGGCGAAGCCGGGTGCGACGTCATGGACGGCGAAGAGGACGACGCTAACGGCCGCCGGGTATAACGAGAATGATGCGGACAACCGTGACCCCGCGCAGGGGACGGCCCAGGCTTGCTGGGCAACCCACGGCGGCTCGAGCACGCCTTTGCCCGATGATCGGGGCATCAGCAACGAAGGCAATGCGACGGGGAGTGACATTGTGTAGCGATGTGGCCTTGCTCAAGACAGTTGAAGCAAAGCCCCACTAGCCCTGGCGGAACTGGGCGACGATGCTTGGGGTCAGCCCCTCCCGGCCGAACGACACGTCCCCCGCCTCCGGCCGACGCGTGCTGGTCGGCCGTCAGTGGTGGCCGCCTCGGCAGCACCCGCTGCCAGTCATCGGTGTCCGGTGTTGAGGCGTGACGACGTGGGCCTAGAAGCTTAGGAACCGAGCGACGCGCCGGGGCTGGGGGAGCAGCAGGGTCAACGATGGAAGGTGACGCCGTCGACGACGTCGCTTGGACCCCACGGCGGAGGGTGCCTGCAGGGCACGACGAGCCGCCTGCAGGAAGTTGAGTCCCTGGGCGGGTGAAGCCGCGGCGCTGCCCCCAGGCGTGGCGGAACTCGACGCGGAACCCGCCGCCCGGCCCCCCGAGGCGGCGTGGAGGCCGAGCACCGTCCCGCCCACGGAGACATGGGAGGTGGCCCATTGGCGGACGACGCTGCGGCGGGCGGAGAAAGGGAATTGCGTCGGTGGAAGCTCCTCAACCTCCTCATCCGAACAATCCTCAACGGTGACCTCCTCCCACCAATGCGCCTTCGACCTCCTGGAGGAGGCGGGGTAGAAGGAGGGGGCCGCAGGGGAGAGGGCCCTGGCAGCGGAGGGGGTGCTGGAACCGGGCAGCGTGGTTGGAGTCACGACGCTCACAGCCGGCGCGGCGGTGCCCGCGGCCGGAGCGGCCGTCACGGCGGCGCCCGCGGTCTACCCTACCGGCGCGGCGGCGCCCACGGCCTGCGCGGCCGACGTGGTGGTGCCCGCGGCCCCCCAGGCCTGCGGCGAGGCGGACCGCCTCCTACGCGGCGGGGAGCAGCGAGGCGGGGAGAAAACGAGGAGCTGAGCAAGGGAGGAAGTAGATCGGGGGTAGGGGGTCCGGGATCTAGGCTCGGCAGGCGCCGGCGCCGGCCGGGCCGCCGGCGCCACCGGCGGCGGCGGTGTGAAGGGGGCCAAGGAGGAGGCGCCCTGACCGGTAGCCTTCAGCCGAGTTACATATCACAGTTCTTCTCTAGTTTCACGCTTGTTAGGCTATTATAAATTTTTTTAGCTGTCTGTGTAGAAACACTGTACAACTGTTCATATATCCATATACAACATACGTGCCAGCTCCGGCCTTATTTTTATTTTGGAACAACTTCAGCATTATTAGTGTTGAACCTTTCAAAGAAAAATCGAAAACACAACAATGACATCAACAAATATTCTTGATGCGATTTACTGAATAGGAAAACCAAGTTCAGAGCTATTCTGAACATATCCATCATGTTGATATACTCTATTTGACTTAGAAAGTTAGAATCACCTTCATTAATGCATTTCTTCATGGAAAACACAGTAAAACATAGGCCAAGGTTGATGCTCCATATAGCTTTTGGTCGCTCACTTTACATATCTGTTGAGTTGTCTCCACAAGAACAAATTAGTAGCTCTGAAAAATATGACCGAACTTGTTTACATCCGTAGCCTCAGTCTTCATATGCTTGTTCACCCACCGTTTTATGATAGCCTAATGATGCACCAAAGATTTCATTGGGTCTGCAATAGTACACAATTATTTAAAACTAAACCATCTCAAATTTTCAGATTTGTTTTCATTCTTTTTTTACATTTTTATCCGCAGCAGTGCAATTATGAAAGCAAAACAATTGTAACTGCTCATGGTACTTGCAGATTCAAACTGCATAATAATCTTTTTCATGAACATGATAACTGATTAAAATTCATTTTCATTAAGTATTTCAGGGTGAAAAAAAAGTAGCTTCACAGCATGCTCTTCTCTGTGTCAATTTTGGGTGCTTACCTTTCTACAAAATGACTCTAAGTACTATCTATACCATACATATATAATCGGTGGCACCTTTTACTGTCCCGTGTACAGTAACGGGTTACCCGTTAGCGAACAGTAATATCCGTCAGTAAACAGTAAAACCGACCCGTTATAAACAGTAAATACCCGTTAACAAAACAGTAATACCCGTGAACAGTAACCGCCCGTTATAAACAGTACCACCCATTATGAAACCTGTACATATCCGTTAGCGAAACATCAATACCCGTTGTGAACAGTCCCTAACCCGTTATAAAACAGTAACACATCCATTACAAAAAACAGTAAATACCCATTAGCGAATAGTACAAACCCGAATAAACCTCTATGGAATAGTAAATACTCATTAATAAATAATACAAACCCGAACTACAAAATACATTACACATGTACATAATTAAAGCGCATTCGCTGCCCCGTGCGAACGCACGGGGGTACCTGCTAGTTGTGGTACACAACTGATGAACTGAAGCATATTAATAGCAGCAGAAATTTTCTAACAAAACATTAGAAAGCATTTCCAGAGCTCTTTATGAGTTCAGTTCAGGTTTATCTCTGTTCATGTACCTTGCATCATTAGAAACGACCTGACACTCAATCTTGATGACACCGCACGATGCGATCTGACCAAGTTATAGCACAATGAGCTTGAACTATCGTACTGCACACCTCCACAATCCAATGAATCAATACAAATGCCTGGTGTACCTGAAATCAGAATTCAAATTAATCTTGCACATGCATCAGCTGTTGATGTTTGTCAGGTGGTGCCTGGACCCTTTTGTGTTAGGAAGAGGCAGAAAAATTACCTTTTTGGAATGTGCTTTTGCTTGCTGCAATCGTTGGTATGCAGGCTAGCAGTAACAACAATGACGTTTAGAAATACAGAATAATACCTCAAAACTCTTGGTCTAAGTCAATCCTATTGGAATTTCGATAGCCATAATAATGTGCAGATATGCACAAAAGTTGAAGCACATGTAGACCTTGAACTATATCTCTGCAATGATCAAATAAGATGGACGAGGAATTAGGTTGGCGAATGAATGTGCACAAAGTAAAAGGGCTAATATTCAGAGTTTAGCAAACTCACCAGACGAAGTGCCAACAGGCATTCGCTTACCCAATCCTCAAATGAGGGATATGGGAGATGAGGTGCCAGTCCTTCCCCTTCCTTCTCTCGCAACGCCTCTCTAGATCAGGGCAGCCATGGATCTTCAGTGTCTGTAGAGCCGTGAGGCCTTTAATCCACTTTGGCAAGGATTTGATGCCCGGGCAATCCCAGATCATAAGCTGTTCAAGGGACGTGAGGCAGCACATAGAATTAGGAACGGAAGTCAGGCACGGCAATATGTATATCTCGAATTTCCTTAGAGAGCGGAGTTCCCCAAGCGATTCGGGCAGTTGGCCAAGTGCCTCACCGTTTACTATTTCGAGCTCCTGGAGAGAGGTGAGGCGCCCGAACGATTGCGGACGGCACGTGAGGCTCCGCAACTTCCAAATCGTGAATACGCGTAGAGAACAAAGGTCCCCAACACATTCTGGAAGTTGGCAAAGTGCATCGCAGGATTCTATTTTGAGCTTTTGGAGGGAGGTGAGATACCCCAATGATTCTGGAAGGCTGCTCAGCTTGGGTAATTCCCTGATGCGGAGCATTTGTAGAGAGCAGAGCTCCCCGAGACATTCCGGCAGCTGGTGGAACTCAAGGCATTTCGCTATTTGTAGTCTCGTGAGTGAGGTGAGCTGCCTGAATGATTGCGGAAGGCTACTTATGTTGTCACAATACTCAATCTGCAGAGTCTGCAGAGACGGAGAGCAGAGGTTCGTCACATGGCTCAGACTACCGCACCTGTAAAACTTCATGCTTTCCAGATAACGGAGTTCCCCCAGCCACTCGGGAAGCATACAGAGAGCAGAGCATGATTGAATCCACAGGGTTCGGAGGGATGCGAGTCCCCGCATGCTTTCTGGCAGTTCAGTTAGGCCATCACACCCATAAATATCCAAGGACTCCAGTGCTTTCAAGTGTTGCAGCAGCTCCCATTGACACCCAGATCCATACGATGTTGCAACTACTGGTGGTGCCATGTCACTCAGTACAAGCTCCTTTAGGCAACAATAATTAAAAGACGGCAAAGAGGATCCTTGGCCTATGCCTGGTTGTCGCAGCAGCTGCACGTTGCTCTCAACCAAAAGCAAGCTCTTCAGCGAGGAAGGAAAGTATGGCATCACCATCAGTTTGGGACAGTTTGATATAATTAGAACAGATAGACAACTACCGATCAGCACTTGTCCCCCTCCCACGTCAGCCAAGCTCCCCTCTGTTAGCATCCAAACCTCGCCCAAACTTGGCATTTTATTCATAGAAAACTCTAGTAGTGAAGGGAATGGACCACCCCTTATACTTTTAAGAGCAATCATTTGTTTTAGCACAAGCTTCTTCAAACAAGGCAATTCAGTTAGCCCTTCCAGACGCTCCAACTTTGGGAAATCTGATAGTTCCAACTTGCTCAACGATCTGAACCGAGGAAGCGTTGCTACTTCTGCACCTCTGTGCTTCAACATCCACTGCATTGGTTCCTGACCTCGATACCCAACAATTTTTAGGCTTTTAGTTCTAGATGGTGATTCCAATTCTTCTAGCTGATCTTCTGAGTTCACTCCCTCATTTCTCCCAAAAATTAGGGTTAGGCTCTGTAAATTTGCCTTCTTCTTCAAGCATTCCTTGTGTGCAGCATCTGGGTCCATACCATTTCCAATTCCACTGATAGTTAGTTTCCCGGTGATCCTGTTAACATTTTCAAGCTCCGAGATGTGTGCATCATTTTCATCGTCTCCCAAAACAAATAAGCCCAGAGTTTCTAGTCGAGAAAGATGCCAAATCCCTTCTGGAATGGCTCGTAACTTTCGACATCCTTGCAGATTTAGAACAACAAGCTTCTTCAAATTCCCTATACCTTTAGGCAACTCTACCAACTTAGAACATTCATGAAGGTCCAAACACTCCAGGTCTTCTAGCGTCGTGACACTTGATGGTAGCCTCTCAAATTTGGTATCACCTAGCCTCAATACCCTTAGCCTTTTATTCCTACCAATAGACATTGGTAAAGTTGAAACCTCCGTACAACCAGAAAGGTCTATGCTAGAAAGCATGACACAGTTCCCAATAGAATCTGGCAAACTTGTTAGATCCTCACACCATGACAAGTTGACCACTCTTAACTTCTGCAGCTTACCAATGGATTCAGGTAACCTGACAAGATCAAATGATCTTACATGGAGAGCTTGCAGACTCCAAATTTCTGAAATAACCTCAGGAAGTGTTTTATATGTCAGTCCTGAAATGTTAAGGTACCTTAAATTTTTTGTCTGTAGTATGGCAGTGAGTGCTGATTTATGAACATCTTCCTCTGTGATACTGCACAAGTGTTTTGCTTTCTTAGATGCCTTGCCAAATATGAAATCATCGTCTTCACCAATATACATAGCACATGCCTTTTTAAATGTATTTATTGGTGGAACATGTCTTGTATGTCCCATAACAAAAAAATACCTACAGGTCTTTGTAAAATCGGTTGCCTTCTTCGGAACGATAAGTGAAATCTCATCACCCACAATGTGTCGGACAAGATCATGCACCAAATCATGCATCTTACATTTTACTCTCCCATTCTCTGTTTCCTCCACATCTTGTATAAAGCACATTTGCACAAGATGATTAAAGTAGTCACTGCCAGTAATATATTCCAAGTAGCTATTTCCATCTTCCACGATCATATCATGAGCAATCCATTGGTCAATCAATTGGTCTTTATCAATCAAATGACCTTTAGGAAATATTGAACATATTGTGAAACACTGCTTTAGATGTTATGGCATGTTAAAATAGCTCAATAGCAAGCAGTCAAATACTAGATGTTCTTCACCCTCGACATTTAATAAATTACTCTCTTTTATTGCTTGCCATTGTTCTAATCGTTTCTTGACACGGAGGACCCCTGCAAGAACTTTAATTGCTAGTGGCACCCCACCACACTTGTTCACAATCTCTTTGCCAACTTCTTGAAATTCCGAGCCCAAATCTTTCACAGCATTTCCGAAGCTTTCCTGAAATATTTTCCAGCTGTAATCCTCGGATAAGGATGACAAGTGTATGGGTGTTGTAGATTCAACTGCTTCAGCAACATTTATACTACGAGTAGTGAGTAGAATCTTGCTTCCTGGTGAGCCATTCTTCACATGGACCATGAATTGTTCCTATTTAATACGGTCTTCAATCCAAACATCATCCAACACAAGCAGGAACCTATTGTTGGCCAACATGTCTGAGATTTTTTCGGCCATATTCATCAAGGAAAGGCCTTTAGAATTCATATTAGGAATAGCATAAAATACTTTCTTAAGAATTTTTTCAACATGAAATTCCTGTGACACGTGAACCCATAGTCTTAATGTAAAATGATTCTTTATAGTTCTTGTATCATTGAAAACCAACTGAGCTAGGGTAGTCTTTCCAGAGCCACCAAGTCCAACTATAGAAACTATGTTGATTCTCTGTTGGTCATCTGTCTCTAGCAGCTTAGATATTGTTTGGTGCATATCTTGGTCTCTTCCAATTACTGATTACACATCCACGAAAGGCAATGATTGATTATTCACAGCTGTCATGTTTATATTGCTAACAGGACCATGGACAGGCACTGAATTCAAAACTGCACTTTGCTTCACAATGTCATCGAAGGTCTCCATAATTTTCTTGATCTTTTTGGCAGCCTTGTATTGAAATACAAATGATTTTGGTTTTTCGTGGAGGTATCTGTACACAAAACCACCATCACCGTCAGCTTCATATTTTTCGGCCTTCAGTTTGAACTCATCCACAATATCATCAACATCGTTAGCAGCTTGTTTCAACTTTTTGAGCAATTGATCATCCCCCAAAGCTCTGTCTCCTGCTGCTTCCAGCCGATTATTAATCCCCTGAGCTAGAAGTCGAAGGTCCACGAGGTCCTTTTTCACGCCCACTATAGAGTTGTACTCGTTGATGACCAGTGGAGCTAACTTGTTGCATACAAGGTTCAACGTTCCAGATACTACTGCCTTCACTGCAGCAGCTTCCGTACCAACCTTGTTTTTGTAAACGCCTCTTTCACCCAGATTTCCTATTATAAATTAAATTTTGGAAATAAGCAGGCTTTTTTAAGGCAAAAAGGGTCATATAATGCTAATACTTTCTTGTGCAATTATCTGTTTCTGATATCTGACCTGCGCAAACAAGTGTAGCCAGCACTTTAGCCTCTTGATTGATGAATGCTGCTGAAGTGCTTCTTAATTAATTAATTTGCAGGCAGGCCTTTACGAGCAGCCTTCTTGTCCCTGCCATCACAAGGAGCCAAAAGGGGAAGAGATCAACGGGATTGTCACCAAAAACTTGGTGGTAGATCTAAAGAAAGGGAGAGCCCAGCGAGTGTTCCACAACAAGAGATCAGCGTGTTTCCAATCAGCAGCGTGTTTCAGAAAAAAAAAATGAATACTTGTCTTCAGATGGGATTTTCTTCTAGGCAATGGAGAAACATAAAAATAGAAATGATGATGAGAAAGGAGAGGCGAAGAAGTTAACGAGGGGAAGATGAATTGATGAACATACCAGTGTCAAGCATACAAGAAATCAACAGCGTCCTTGTAGTTGCACAGTATGTTCAGTACCTGTGAAGAGTTGGGAATTACTTTTTTTTTTTGTGATCTAACATTTTATTAAAAATTAAATATCATCCTTACAAGATAGTGACACAACCCACTCTGGAAAACAATCAATAAAAGACTCACACTCCCTAGACCTAGCAGCAAAACGTGCTAATTCATGCACCAAATTATTTTGGTTTCTACTAATGTTACAAACCCTCAAATGACACAATCGGTTCCCAACAGTGCGTGTATCCTCAATAGTTTGCCACAACAGTGAGCGATCACGCCCTGGAGCTTGAAGCTTGGCCATCACCGATTGACAATCAGATTCAAGGATCATTGGAACATCAGGCCACCTCTGTGCCATGTGAACGCCCTCCAAGCAAGCTCTAGCTTCAGCTTCTTCCGTATCCCTGCAATGCGATATAATGCGCCAAGCTGTTAGTTTCAAAACACCATTCCAGTCTCTGATCGCCACACCAACTGCTGCATCGCCCGTCTGTTGATTGAAGGCTGCGTCTACATTCACTTTGTAAGTGCCTGTTGGTGGTGGATTCCATCGTTTAATCTTGGGCTGCTTTGTTTGCACATTGCCATTAGAACTCATCAGACTGCGTTTCCCCTTAATATCTTCAGAATTCCTTTGTTGTCGAACCAATACCAGTGAATGCATATATCTTGTCGAAAAGTGACAGAGGCGGAAATGAAAGGTATAATCCCCTCATGTATCATCTTATTTCTGCAGTTCCAGATATGCCAAAAAGCATGAACAAATTTGCAAGTACCTCACTGGAATTATTATGGATTAGCATTAACAACCATTCCGGTCCAAAGTATAAATTAGCTCCTGTTCGACGGCAGAACCCAATGCTCTCTCATTGCCTGACGGAGAGCCAAAGCATGGGGACAAACTAGTAGAGCATGATAAGCATCTTCAGGTTGTTTCCCACATAGTTCACAGATGTCCTGCTTCTCGAGATGACGGCATTTCTTATTGACCCGGGTTGGTAAACCATTATTAACAATCTTCATGGCAAAGACATTGACCTTGGATGGCACTTTAACTTGCCAAAGCTTCTTCCATCCAGCTCGGCCCTGTTCTGAATTGTCACTGCCACCTATATTGCCAACACCGTAGTGGATATGTAGAGCAAGCCTATATGCACTACGCACGGTGAAGATCCCTGTTTTTTCATATTGCCATGCCACAAAATCGCTAGCACTATTCTCCGGCAGCTTCATATTAAGAATCACCTCCGCATCACAGGGATAAAAATACCTACGTATAGTTGTTTCATCCCAGGAACCGACTCATCGATGAGATGGTGGACCCATCTCAGCCGACACGTACGCCCGGGTCCAACCGGTTTCGCACCATATCCCCGTGGAAGCCGTTATCCCGCCATATCTCGTGTCCTTCTTCCATCCCCGATTCTACTTATGACACCCTGTTTTAGCAGCTCCAATCCATGCTCAATAGAACGCCAGTGTCTGAGAAGCATCACCTGCCGGTGCTCTGTCCAGAACTTTCCATCAGCAAAGTACTTGGCCCTCAATACCTTTGCACGTAGACTTTCGGGAAAGTAATGAGTCTCCAGCCCGCCTAGCAAGCATCGCCCGATTCATCAATCTCGAGATCCTTAAAGCCCATACCTCCAAAACCCTTCGGCATTACCAGCTTCTCCCATGGAATCCACCGTATTTTCCTTCGGCCATTCTCGCACCCCACCAAAAAGCTCACACCATCTTCATGAGATCATCACACAATGTCGGGGAAGTTTAAAAACACTCATAATGTAAATGGGTAGGGCCCGAGCAACAGATTTAATCAACACTTCCTTCCTAGCTGCTTGATAAATACTTCTCCTTCCATGCCGTCATTCTTTTGTGGAACCGTTCCTCAATTGGCCGGAACAACCCACGCCAAACACGACCCTCGGTGTCGGCAAGCCCAAATATTTAGCTTCAAACTCCACTCTCTCAACATTTAGAACCTCACGCACCCGGTTAGAGGTTGTCTGATCCAAACCTTCATTGACCAACATGGAGCACTTGCTTTGACTTAAGAGTTGTCCTGTACACTTCTCGAAAGTCAAAATAGCAGCCTTTATGCTTTGGGCCTGGTCAACAGTAGCTCTAAAGAATAACAAACTATCATCGGCAAAAAGCAAATGTGACACGCTTGGAGCTCACCGGCATACTTTGACCCCTTCTAGTAATCCAAGTCTTTCATTGTGTTTTAAAAGAGTAGAGAGACCATCAGCAACAAGCAAGAATAAATATGGTGAAAGTGGATCACCTTGCCGTAGACCACGTGACGGGAGAAGGAGTGCGAGGGCACCCCATTGAAGCGAACTGAATAGCGTACGGTTGAAACACAAGTCATGATCCACTGCACCCATTGACTCGAAAGCCCAAATGCTTCTCCATCAAGCATTTTAAAATCCCCAATCAACACGGTCATACGCCTTCGATAAATCCAACTTATACGCACAAAAATTCTTGCCTCTTTCTCTCTGTATAGCATGGATACATTCAAAAGCAATTAAGGCATTATCAGTAATTAACCTCCCCGGAATAAAGGCACTTTGTTCTACTCGATATAATGCTGTCCAAAATTGGCCGCATCGATTCACCAAACATTTTGATATCACTTTGTAGATCACGTTGCACAAACTGATTGGCCGGAAATCTTTAAGCTCCACAGATCGTCCCCTTTTGGAATAAGAACAATGGCCGTATCATTGACCCCCGGGGGCAAGTAACCATCACGAAAGAAACCTTGGACAGCAGCAACCACATCCTCTTTTACAACCTCCCAAAGTGCCTCCGAAAAAAGCATGCCGGAAAGCCATCGTGCCCCGGAGCTTTTAATGGACCCATTTGGAATAAGGCATCTCGAGATCTCCTCCGGCGTGAAGGCCCTGCATAAATCCTCATTCATAGAGTCGGTAATTTTTGGATCAATAAGTTGGATAAGATCACCCGGCTCCACATTTGGATCTGCAGTATACAAGTTACTAAAGAAATCCGAGGCCATTCGCTGCATTCGTTTAGGATCTTCACACCATTCGCCATTTGAATCTTTCAACTTTTTTATTTTATTCTTTCGAGCACGCCGGACCGCTTGCCTGTGAAAATAGCTAGTGTTTCTATCACCCTCTTTAAGCCACGCAATTCTGGAACGCTGCAACCACATCATCTCCTCTCGATACAAAAGCTCATCCATGCGATCTGAAATTTGGCGTACCTCGGCCTGGCTGCTTCCCGGATTAGTCTTAACCTCTTCTAATTTGGACCTCAGCACTTCCAGCTTTGCTGTGACCTTGCCAAAGTTTTGTTTGCTCCACGATCTCAAGGCATTCTGGACATGCTTCAAAGCTACTACAATACCACCCAGCCCCTCCCTGTTTGCAGCCGTACACCATGCTGTCTTGATCTCAGTAGCAAGAGACTCCAGACGCTCCCACATAATCTCATATCAAAAAATCCTTGGTTTATGTCGTTCCCAGTTTTCTTTTCTAATTGCAAGGAATAGATGATAGTGATCAGAGCGTGAGGATACCAAAATGATGGAGAATAGCAGCACCATACAAATCTCGCCAATCCGAACACGCAACAGCCCTGTCCAGTCTGACCTTTACATTGTTCTCAGCTTCTCTTCCATTATATTATGTGTACGGAAGGCCGGAGAAGCCCAAGTCCATGAGCCCGCAGTCAGCAAGGACATCACGAAATGCAGCCATCTGCCATTCTGGTCTCGGGCATGCTGAAAAGTGCTCATAGCCCCACATTGCTTCATTGAAATCACCAATAACCAACCAAGGCTCAGGCGATCGGCCATGTAACCTTCTCATCAACTCCCACATAACATGCCTTTGATCAGTACGTGGCTCTCCATAAACAAAAGTAATCTTGCTTCTGATGGATTCTCTCGTACATGGACATCAATGTATCTCTGATGTTTTTCAATCAGAGAAACATCAAGTCCTTCGTGCCAAAAGAGTGCCAAACCACCGCCAGTTCCCATACTATCCACTGAAATGCAGTTCTTCAACCCCAAACGCCACCGTAAATTTGCAACACGGTCACCTTTCATACGAGTTTCAGATAAGAAAACCATCCTGGGACTTTTTGCTCCAACTAGAGCAATAAGTTCTTGAACTGTCCAGGGATGTCCCAACCCCCGGCAGTTCCAGCTTAATAGGTTCATTGCTCCTGATGGTCGGCGGAAAACGCTGGACTTCTCTTTTCTCTTTACATGGGTCTAAAATTAGAATGGGTCCAGTAGAACCGCCAGCTCCCTGGAAGGCTGGAGAAACGTAGAACTGCCAGCTCCCTGGAAGGCTGGAGAAGCTCCTCAAGCACCGAGGAGAAAACCAACTCTGCAACTGCTGGAACAGCTGTTACCCAACTCTCTCTCTCTCTCTCTCTCTCTCTCTCTCTCTCTCTCTCTCTCTCTCTCTCTCTCTCTCTCTCTATTAGCTGTTACCCAACTTGTGGAACCTCCTAGAGGCCACCGGATTCCAGCTTCAACAACGGACGAAGGCGCAGAGACTTCGCTCCGCCTTCACCGCATGGATGCCGTGCCGCCTTCGCGTTGGGGCACGCCGCAGCGGGAGATGCAGAAGCTTCGTCCTCAGCTACTGCTGGCCTGGAGCGAAGGCCCGGCGGTGGCTTCGCCTGCGCAGAGACGGCGGACGCCCAGTTCACGGCGCGAGCGGTGCGGGACGGGCGCAGGCACTGGCGATGTTGGAGGATGAGGGGGTGCGACGGGGAACGACGGCGGCAGCGCTTGGCGGTGGAGATGCAGCGGCGGTGTGTGGTGGCGGTGGAGATGCAGCGTCGGTGTGTAGTGGCGGCGTGCGCGGTGGGACGCATGCAGGGGCCGGGGCGTTGGCGGCTCTGCAGCGAGGAAGATGGGCGCCGGGCCGGAGGAGACGGCTTCGGGTTGAGAGCCGCTCGGCAACTACCGCGGCGAGGCCGGCACCCCTCCACTCTCGGTGATGGGTACTTGTAACACCCGGTGTTACGATCTTGCTTACCTCAGAGTTAACGCCTAAGAGAAATCTACATAAACAAATCTCTCGAGTTCTTAAATTTTAGCCTACATGAGTTATAAACAATTCCCATAAAGGGATATATATACTCGTGTAATTGTCTCAATAAGCATTCTGCCATTATAAATATATATAAAAGCATACAATGGATATATGCATACGTATACGTAGATTAGTAGCAAGGAAATAATTATATTATAATTGCGTAATTATCTTCCATACGGTTTTGGTTTGGTTAAAAGAAAATGGGAAAACGGGAACACACTCACGCACCATACACTGCAGAGGCGCTGCTACTGGCCGCTAGTTCTGCTCGTGTGGCGAGCAATCCATGCCTCGCTGCACCCCGCCGCCGTGCTGTGCCTTCTATGCCCGAGCTCGTCCCGCACCCGACCGTCTTGGTCGCCGTGGACGCCGCCGTCGTGCTAGGGCCATGCGATCCGCTGCCGTGTGCTTGGCGAGAAGTGCTTCCTTTTCCACGCCATGTTGGACGCGTCCGAGCGCCATTATGGCGTGTGCCCGTGCTACGTATTGCTGCTCGAGTCCATGTGGCGTCCGTGTGGCCCTTCGATCCACCTACCACGGACTTGCGCCATTGCCGCCGCGTCGACGTCGTCGGACCCGGCCACAGTGAAGATGAGACGTCTCCCTGCCTGCCTGTGCACAGCTCGGGTTTGGCCGATTCATTCAAATGCTTCACGCCAAGTCGTTCCGTACCGTCAACTGCAGCACGTGTTCGCATTAACTTCCCTTGCCGGTCGAAGTTGCTCCATTTAATCTAGTCGCACTGCACGAGTGCCCTCTCCATGGCTGCGCTGAGTGCCGAGCCGGCCATCACTCTCCGCCTAGTTCGAGCTGCTCGCCCGATTCCTCGCAACAACGAGTATAGCTAGGGAAGCTAGCTAAATGATCCATGCATATCGAGAACCAGAAGCGCACGGAGGCCAGCTGCTTGTTGGCTTTTCGCTTGCCGCCGGCCGTACGTGCAGTATATTTGGGGGTAAGCCGTAGAGTTGGTAGCTAGCAGTTCAATTGCTCGTACTCGTGAAATCGTCGTGACCTCCTCTAGCTGGTGCTCGTGCTATCTTGGCCAGGGAGCTCGTCGACGGCGTGATGACGCGATGGTGTCCGTGGTGAAGCGCAGCCGACCGCGCTGCGTATACGTGGCCAGCCACCTCGGCACCTCTCCGCTTCAACCGTCACCTGAACCAGCATCACGGTGAGCTTCGATGCTTCTCCGACCTGTCGAGAGTGCGTAGGCTCGCCGGGACGGCCGCGCCGTCGCGTGCGGCGCGTCCGCGTGCTCGTCTGTTCGTACATGAGAATTAGACGAGGGAGTACGTATCTGATAGCTTTCTTTGGCTAAAAGTCATCAAACGTATTAAGAGCTTATAAATCCAGTTAAAAATTGTGTGGTTATCCAAAAGTTGTGAAACCAATTTTGTTAGATTCCTAAAATCATGATCTATCTATTAGTATATTTGTTTCATGTAGTTTAAAACGTTTCCAGGGTTGCTCTAATTATTTTGAAATGCTTAATTTCATTAAGATATAAATTTATGAGAACTTTTGCAAGAAAATGGTGATAGCGCAGCCTAGTACGTTAGTCTTAGACCTCGCTTGTTAGCTTGAGAGACGTAATCGTGTTTTATGCGTTGCGGTTGCCGATGTTGATTTATATGTTCTGCCATGTATCCACGAATATCATAATAGGAGCGACGATGGATCACGGAGTCATCTTGAATAGCTGAAAAGATGGTGCCTTGCCGATCGTGTCATCGTGATGGAACATTAACGTTTGGTTAAATCTTTTACCCAGGCAAGCCCCGGTGCATAACCCCTATTATTCTGCACTTTACTTTATGCTTGTGCATTAAGTTTTAAGGAGCTGAATGAAATCCACTTGCATATATATATCTTGATCCCATGAGTCTTACTAGTATGACAGGATCGTGTAGCTTGCTATGCTATAGGATTTTGGAAGAAGTCGAGTGATTGTTTCCCTCTCTTTCCACCTCAACTGGATGGAGGCGGGGTAGGTTGGAGGTCCTTGCACCATATTGAGGCCGGGCCTCAAGTATGGGGGGCTTGGAGTCCAAGTTTGGGGTGGGGAATTGGAAACCTTGACAGGAAGGCGGGAGATTAGTCTTGCTTGTGCCTAGGGTACGAGTGAGGCGTGTGATTCGGGGTACCCAACTGGGCTATATTGATTCGCGAATCGCCGATTGTTTCGGTAACGACTTGACTATGGTCTAGCACCGTAGTAAGAAGTGGAATATGGAAGATGGAATTAAGATGGATCTGATTGCTCAACCCTTGCTTGAAAGTAGAACAGTGCTTACATAGAAATGTTAGGTAATGAGCTTAAAAGATGGCTAATAATATAAAAGTAAGGACATACGTTTAGTAATGCTTCTTGCAAATGAAATTAACCCACAAGCCGATAGCCTTGCATATTCCTTGGAGTCTTTTACTTCCTCCCGACGGGTAAGTCTTGCGAGTACAATTGAGTACTCGGGTTTGTTCTACCCCGCGTTGTGACAGTGCCGCTTAAGCCGACTATGTGTGTGGAAACCTCCTAGTGGGCTCGCCGAGGATTTCCTTTACGATGCGGACATAGAGTTTATTTGTAACCTTCATCAAAAATATTTTTACAAAAGAAAGAATCAACTTTACCTTTCAGCCGATGAATACAAATATTATTATGTTAATATTTAACTTGTCTTATTCTGCGTATAATTGATTAAGATAATATACTAATGTTGTAATTAATGTGATGTAAGAAATGGCTAAAACTGTTGTAAGCTTTACTCTCTCATTTATGATCGGGTTGTAAAATGTGGATTGTTTCGAGTTCTCCTTCGGGTGTGCTCGACAGAATCATTTGATTTAGTACACTTTGGAGGTACTTAGTGTCTAGAGGAAGACAAGTACTTTGAAAGTGTATTATTTTAGGTGGTTCTGCCACAGTGGTATCAGCTCAATAAATGAGAAAATAAAGCTTGCAAAACTCTTTTCTAAATTAAAATCTGATAACAAATTTTTTAAAAAAGTTAGGGCATTTGCATACGAAGTATATAAGTAGCCCTATTATTATAGTTAACTATTGTGGTAAGTTTTGCTATGCCTTTGTCGATGAACTAACTCTAGAGCATTATACAATCTTCGATAGACGCGTTGTTCCTAAGTGCGAGTCGTCATGCTAGTGTTGCTTGTAGGGTGCCTGTTCTTTGGTCCCATTCTTTGCTGTCCATGAATAATGCTGAACCGTGGCTTCATACGTCGTGTTCGCCGTTATTCACGCTTATTGTGGCTCACGTCTTTCATACTCTCTTTCGGCGCCCTTGTCGGACATTTGCTATGCATCTCGTGTCAATCCTTTATGACTTGAGATGTTGTTTTTTTTTTAATCTTGAGCACGCAAGAATCCTTGTGTATAATGGTCCCCATGTGAGATTCACTGGTGAACTGCGCCAGGACCACTGGCCGCTTTGCCATTAAAAAGGGGGCAGCCTACCCACTTTTGTACCACCACTCGCTGCATTCTAGCTCTCCTTGTCTTCAACCTTGAGCAAGCTTCTCGCTCACTTCTCCTTCGCAACCACTCTCCACCAAAGATGGCAGGAGCCTGGGTGAGCAGCTACTGCCTGAACACCGAGGGTTTTCCCAAAGTTCTGCATGCCACCCTGCAGAGGCTCGGGGTTAAAGAGCGTCCGGAGTATGAGGGTCGTGAGTACATGAAGCATGGCACTGAGCGATGTGAGGTCACCGTCTACATTGGCAAGAGTGAGGATTTCCCTAATGCCACGGAGGCTTGGAGCATGACTGCAGCTGGGTTCCGCTTCGTCGACACCTACTAGATTGTGGCTCGCAAGGCCCTGCGACATCTCTGCTGGGTCTATGAAGAGCCCATTTCTAGTACCCCCATGCGGTTCTTTCCACCTAGGGACAAGAATCGGCGAGTATGGAAGGCTCGTATGGAGGCCTTGCATGGGCAAGGTCAGCAAGAGGACAACCCAACCGTGGTGCATCTGACCGCATACCTGCTCGCTTTGGATGAGCAGTATGACCGGCAGGCCACAGCATTGAAGGCATGCATCCATCGAGCCGAGGAGGCCGAGATCTTCTCTAGGATGCTCGAAGTGCAGCTTGCCGAAGCGCATGCTGCTGCGGCAGCCGCAGAAAGCTGTGAGGCCGCCAAGACAGAAGACCTAAAGAGGGCTGAAGACCGGCATGCTCAGGAGCTGGAGGATGCCTATCTTGCCACAAGGGCCAAGCGTAGAGCGCTTGCCGCGGAAGTGCAAGAACCCCAGATCTTGGAGGGAATTCCCATCCACCCTCCTGAAAGAAGGAAAGTCAGTTTTGCCGTACCACCAGCACTTTCACCATTGGAGACCTCACAAGAAGAGCCCTTGGTTCCCCTCACTCAGCCACCACCAAGAGAAGAGGCAGATCCTGAGCTGGAGCCCATGGGTGAAGCTCGCAGGTCTGGAGATGTAGAGTAGTTGTTCTAGGGGGTATGTATCTGTAGTTTGTGGTGCTTCCATCAATATCCTTCAGATTGTAATCTTTCCGTTGTACCTTGTCGTGGTTGTTGAGATCGCCTAGTCGCGAAGGCAAGAGATGTGTTGCAAGGTGCATTTTGCTTAATCATTGTGTTTGGATGATAGAGAACACTGTGTTGACTAATTGTGGATGTCCCAGTAGAACATTTGACTTAAATCCATTGTGGGATTTAAATTCCTTATTGAGTAAGGCATCCTTGTTGCCCGAATCTTCCCTTGCAATACTCCTCTACTCGTGGTCTCCGACCCCACTGCCTTGATTGCGTGTAAATGGGTAATAGTTGCCTAGTTGAAAGCTTATGGTGCCGCGACGAAACCGAGGGCCCCCGTGGAACAACATGCCACAGATGACGCTTTGCTCGGCACGCGCCGGTATCGAGGTTCTTGATCGATACTTTTACCAAGTTACACCACCATATTACTCTTGCAATAAAATATTCTCAAAAAAATATATTGTGTTCAATTGGGAAATCCACAATAAGTTGATGGAGTAGTGCTCTTTCAAAGTGACTAGGTTAACATGGTTTTTGAAAAGGAGAGAGATGGCCAAAAAAAAAGTTGCCCTTGAAGTCTGAAGTGATTGAAGCATCTAACATGACATAGTATCTCGTGCATGTCGGTTCGTTGTCGCCGTGTCCGAGGGACCCACCCGTGACCCACTCTCGCGTGGCTGCGGCCAGTGCCGCACTTCGCCGCCCTCGCACGGTGCGCCCCTTCTTTTTTCCTGCACCCCCGTCGGCTCTCGATCCTCGCCCTCGTTCCGGACTCCGACCCCCTCCCCTCTTCTTTCTTTTGGACACGCCGCACGCATGCCTCCTTGTCGAGCGAATCCCATTCCCCTTTTCCCTTTCTCCCTGTTGACGCACAAAATGTCCAATGGATGTCAACATGATGTCGAATGGCTCAAAGGCGAAGAACGAGCGAAGAGATGGTGCAGACAAGCGCCGGACGCGTCCGGCGCCCACCAAACGTGACGCAGCCGACCAGAGGAGACGCGAGCGCGCGGACGCGCCCTCGCGCCGGCGTCGGACGCGTCCGGACCGTGCGGATGCGGCCGAGCCGTCCTCGGGCCGCGCAGCGCTGGACGCTGCGCCACGGAGCGCCGGACGCTTACGCCGGACGCCGCGTCCGAGCGCCCGGCCAGCGTGAAGCGCCGAGCGCGGACGCGTCGTCCGGCGCCCGACGGACGCAGTCCGCCCCGTAAACTTTTTTCGTATGCACGAACAGCGGACGCGAGGCGCCGGACGCGCAGGTTTCGCGGGCGGACGCGTCCGACGCCGTGTCGGGCGCGACCGACTCCGACCAAGGTCGCGTTTTTGGTAATTTTTAACGTGGGAAACTTGTCGTATTGATTCCGGAGTTGTTTCCCACGGGATAAGACCACCCCCCTATAAATACAAGGGGATCATGGCCGATTGATCCCATCTATCAATCGAATCAAACAACTACAACAAAACTATCTCCTTTGCCCTGATTCTCTCCTCAACCCTTCTAGTTGTTGTCCGACGGCTATCTCCGCGATTTCCGTTGGCTTTCTAGGTGCCATCCGCTGGTCCTAGAAGATCCTCCACGTGCTCATCCCTGACGGATCCTTCCGGGAGCGAGTTCGGGAGCTTTATCGGTCAACTTCGAGCTCTACATCGGCTAACCGATCTCTAGATTGGTTTTTGCCGGTCACGTGTCGAAGGCACCGCGTTGCAGGTCGCGAAGGCTACCTCGAGGGCGTCCAAGGCCCACGTGTGGTGTGTTAGGCGCCGGATTACTTTTCGGCGTCAACATACTTTTTGGCGACTCCGCTGGGGAAATCTAGGCGTAAGCTCAAGTTTTCTTCAAACGGTGATATGGCGGGTGAAAATTCAACACGGACAAAAGCGAAGTCCATGGCGGCAATATCATTCGACCTACCTCCGTGGAGGAGCTATCTCCGAGTTGAAGGCCCAACTAGAAGAGAAGATGGCGGCTTTTCAAAGAAGCATTCCCGGACGGTTGCGTGAAAGATCGTCATCAACGGATAATTCTGAGGAAGAACCAAAGTTCGATGACTTCTTAGGAGCATCGGCAAGGAACAAACCTCGAAACTAACGTTAAATATGATGAGGGTCCAATTGATCAAGCCGGTGTAGCTAAGATGTTGTTAACTCGAATATTGCTCTAACCGATATGATTAAAAATCACATTATTCGTTAGAAGCTCGGATAAATAAGATGATGGGTAAGAAGACCGAACCGAGAAAGTTCGGGCGTCTTGCCACAACCTGAATTTGGCATGCCACGGGGATTTTATAAAGATCGATCATCTTATTCGATGCTAGCAAATTGAAATCGGCTCCACTTAGTGGAACCGGTCATCCCGGAGCTAGCACATCGGGTGGTGTTCCTAAATCGGTTCCATTATGAACCGATCATAGGGCATCAAAGGATTCAGAGGGAAATAAGGTTTTACCTAACCCACCGAAGTCTCCTAGCCCAATTCCTGATTTTGAGGGCAAAAACACTTATAATCCTCCTTCTACCGATTTTGATGACATGTTGAATCGGTTTAGGGATGATTTTACTAAGTCCCTCGAAGAAAGTCTAGGTATCAACTTGAAGACGGTTAAGAATTTGTATACTAAACCGTATCCTCATGCTTATGATTGCATGAGAAATCTTGAAGGGTGGAAGGTACCTGATTTTCAGAAATTTAATGGTAGTAATAAAACTACCATGGAACATATTAGTATGTATCTTGCTCAATTAGGGGAACAAAGTGCTCATGAGTATATGAAAATTCGTAATTTCCCTTTATCATTGACTGGTCCTGCTTTTGCATGGTTTACTTCTCTAGCACCATGTTCTATTAATTCTTGGGCTCAATTAGAGGAAAGGTTTCATAATTATTTTTATACCGGAACCCAAGAAACTAGACTGCACACCTTACCGTCGTTAGGCAAATGCGTGATGAAGCTTGTGTAGATTTTTTCACTAGAGTTAGAGAAATTAAGAATAAATGTTTTCATCTTAGTATTTCGAAAGAGATCTAGTGGATATATGCTTTAATGGTTTGAACTCTAGGATTCGTGAGAAACTAGAGAATGTTCAATTTACTAGCTTCAATCATCTCATGGAGAGGGCCGTTTTCGGGAATCGCGCCTTAAAGATTCTCGTGAGACTTATAAGTCACATCGTTCGAATACACATACTTTTGATGCTTTTTCTAATATTCGGATGATGATAACTATGAGTGCAATGCTTTGCTGAAATTAGGTGGCCAGCGAGAGAATAAGCAAGTTACTTGTCCTTCTCTCAAACCGATTCAAAAGAATCGGTATGAAGAAGTAAAGTATACTTTTGATACTTCTAAATGTGACCGGATTTTTGATGAGTTACTTAACATCGGACACATTAGAATCGATTACACTATGCCTTCGCCGGATGAGATTAAGAAGAGAGCTTATTGCAAATATCATAATTCTTATTCTCATGCAACTAATGATTGTAATTACTTTTGTCGACAGATACAATCGGCCCTTAATGAGGGACGATTGAGCCTTGCTGATATGGAGATCAAGAAAAATCCTTTTCCTACAAATACCATTGAAGCAGGGAAGCCGGCTATCTTGATTCGTCCTCACCAAGCCGATAAAGCTAAAGGCAAGAATGTAATTATCGGTGAGCCACGTCCCGCACCGAATGTCCAAAAGAATTCGGGGCGACAAGTGGCACTTGAGAAGGATGATCAAGGCAAGAGCAAACTTATAATCACCGCTAGTTCAGTGGAAGCATTGCGAAGGCAACGGTGGTATGAGCATCAAGCGGCGCAGCAAAGACCAGCTCGGCCCGTCCCTCCAGCTGACCGGGTCGACCCAACCATTGAGAGCAAAGAGGCGCCCCAAGGAGAATAGTCCACCGATGTTTCTACAGCTGCAAAGTTGGTTAAATCGATTGTTGCAATCGGTCAAATTGACTCTCAAATTCCAGAGAATTCCATTGCTTCCGGTATTCATGTGACACGCACCTTTATACCACGCAAGCCGGAGATTGGTGTATGGAAGCAGCAAGAGCAGAAGCCTAAGAAATTTGTGGTTAAGCCACTTTGTACTTTTGATCGACTTATGGCGAAGTACAAGCAAGAGAAGGCCGATTCCAAGATCCCCATAAAAAAAAGAGAGTCTACACACCTAAGAGAGAAGCTGAAGATAAGAAGCAAAAGGGTGTAGCTCAATCGGTTGGTTCTTCTATGCAGGTTGTCCGTTCTCGTCCAACTCGTTGGGGGCCACCGGTTATTTCATCTCCACATGAGTTACCATTGCCACAATGGGGAACTCAAGGTGTGTGGATTCCATATCCTCAAGCTCATATTCCAGTTCATCAGAGGTTGGAGGATGTGAGGCACCTTGTCTCTAGCCGATTGGAATTTCAATCAAGCTCTAGCAAGGTGTATCAAAAGAAGACGATCAAGGCACCAACTCAGCAAGTATATGTTCAGAAGAAGGTGCAAGAACTTGAAAAGTCTGCCACCAAGAATACTCCATCACCTAGCATCACTATCCAATCAATGCTGGCTCCTGTAGTTGTCGACAATGAACCGATTGTGATTGATAGTAAAATTCCAGCAAAAAAGCAAGAGAAAGTTGCAAAAGAAGTTCTTTGGAGAAGAGGTGAAGGAGAAACCGCCAAGAGATCCTAAGTACATGCAGCCCAAGTGGTGTCCACCAAACTTGGACAAAACTCAAAGGCGGAAATTGCAGCGCGCCGGGCAAGGAAATTGAAGAAGCAAGCTCTTGAGAATTCTCAAAAAGTGCACCGAAGAAGAACGTTGCTGCAGAGCGGTACCGGCCAAACCGATTGAAGAATCGGTCAAGCCGGTAGAGGTGACTCAAGAAACAATGGAGCATGAACTGACCAAACCGATTGAAGAATCGGTTAAGCCGGTGGATGCTGAAATAAGCGTTTCAGAAGTTGTTGAATCGGTTGCAACTCCTCTCAAAGAGACGGAACCGATAACGATGGTTTCTGAGAGTATTGGGGAGAATCCCAAAGATTTTGCTGCTATGATTGCCAATGTGCTAGGTATGGAAGCTCCGGAAGAACAAGATGATGAGATGGTGGACTATGAGCCATCGCCGGAGCGGATCAATGTGGTGTATCTATCTTCGGATTACTATGTGATCCACCATGATGAGGAGGAACCACTAGCCGCAGAGCTTGTGTTTGCAGTGGAGGATGCTGTGTTCAAGAATCCAGGAGTTAGAGTGGATCATCTTCGTCCTCTCAACTTGAGAGGTCACATCAATGGGACTCCGGTACACAGCATGCTTGTGGACAGCGGTGCTATTGTTAATGTCATGCCTTATTCGTTGTGCCGCAAGCTTGGGATCAAGGAAGAGGAGTTGATCAAGACCAACATGACCATTACGGGAGTTGGCGGAGATGCTCCAATTCCAGCTAAGGGTATTGCTAACATTGAGTTGACCATCGGGAGCAAAACCTTCGCTACCACTTTCTTCGTCGCCGACATCAAGGGAAGTTACAATGTGATACTTGGGCGTGATTGGATACATGCTAATGAGTGTGTTCCTTCTAGTCTACACCAGTTTCTCATTCAGTGGGTAGGCGATGCTATTGAGATTGTCCATGCGGATTCATCGGCTGAAGTTGCAGTTGCCAATTCGTCCGAACCCGGGGGGCATGGCACTTTTGGTTGTTTATCAGGAAGAGATTTATC
Source organism: Themeda triandra (assembly GCA_018135685.1). Taxonomy (NCBI): domain Eukaryota; kingdom Viridiplantae; phylum Streptophyta; class Magnoliopsida; order Poales; family Poaceae; genus Themeda; species Themeda triandra. The sequence continues at coordinate 97,328 of JAENPR010001039.1, read as the reverse complement.
TACTTATGATTATGTGGATTATGCTAGAGGTGGCTTTGTTCCTGTATCTCTCAAGCCGATTGACAATCGGTTAAATACAATTGTTTAATGGATAGTCACGAATGGTTAAAGCGTCGATTGGAGGAGTATCGGGCTGAAAGGACCGATGCTTATGAAGCTATTGATGACTTTGATGAGCTCAATAAGTTGGGCCAAGGTTTCACGTCGGCTGACCCTTTAGAGCAAGTTGATATTGGGGATGGTACTACACCGCGGCCGACATTTGTGAATCAAAACTTGGAAGCCGATTATAAAGCTGAATTAATCGCGCTTCTCAAAGAATATGTTGATTGCTTTGCATGGAACTATACCGAGATGCCGGGATTGAGCCGAGATCTTATTGAGCATCGGCTCATTCTCAAAAAGAACTTCAAGCCCGTCAAGCAACATCCAAGGCGCTTCAATTCGGCCATCCATGACCGAATAAAGGAGGAGATCGAAAGGTTGTTGCGAGGCAAAGTTCATTCGTCCATGCCAATATGCGGAGTGGGTCTCTAATATTGTGCCGGTTGAGAAGAAAGACAATGGCAAGATTAGAGTGTGCATTGATTTCGAGATTTAAATAGGGCCACTCCCAAAGATGAATATCCTATGCCTATAGCCGATATGTTGATCAATGATGCTTCGGGACACAAGGTGATTAGCTTTCTTGATTGTAATGCGGGATATAATCAGATTTTTATGGCGGAAGAAGATACATCAAAGACGGCTTTTGTTTGTCCCGGATTCGTCGGTTTGTTTGAGTGGATTGTGATGACCTTTGGGTTGAAGAATACAGGTGCCACCTATCAGAGAGCAATGAATTTGATTTTCCATGATCTAATTGGGGTGATTATGGAAGTATACATTGATGATATTGTGATTAAATCGGCTGCCCATAGATCTCATTTAGCCGATTTACGTCTTGCTTTTGAAAGAATGCGTCGCTATGGTTTGAAGATGAATCCATTCAAGTGTGCTTTTGGAGTATCGGCTGGGAAATTCCTAGGCTTTATCATTCATGACAAAGGCATAGAGGTTGATCCCAAGAGGATTGAGAAGATCAAGAAAGTTCAACCACCTACATGCAAGAAAGACATGCAGAAATTCTTAGGGAAGGTGAACTACTTGAGAAGATTTATTGCTAATTTGTCCGGGAAAATTATTTCTTTCACTCCTATACTCAAGTTGAAGGATGAATCTGAATTCACTTGGGGGCAAGCCAACAAAGGGCATTCGACAAGATAAAGGAATATTTGTCGTCACCGCCCGTTCTTCGTGCACCAAAGAGAGGAGTACCATTCGAACTTTATATTGCTGCCGAAGACAAGGTTATTGGGGCTGTTATGACTCAAGAAGATGAAGGGAAAGAATATGTGATTGCTTATCTTGGTCGCCGTCTTCTTGATCCCGAGACAAGGTATGCTCATATTGAGAAATTATGCTTATCGCTTGTACTTTGCATGCCAAAAGATGAGACATTATTTGCTGTCAAGTACATGTGTTGTAGCATGCCAGTGATGTTATTAAACACATGTTGCATCGGCCGATCCTCGGTGGGAGGTTAGGCAAGTGGGCATACTCTTTAATTGAATATGATTTGGTCTTTGAGCCGTTGCGAGCAATCAAAGGTCAAGTTCTTGCTGATTTTATTGTTGAGCATAGCATTAATCTTGATGATGAAATCAATTATGTCACTATTACTCCATGGAAGCTATATTTTGATGGATCGGTTTGCAGAACGGTCGGGCGTTGGAATTGTTTTAATCTCTCCCAACGGTCTTGTAACCGAGATGTATAGCCGGTTGGAATTTGATTGCACCAACAATCAAGCCGAATATCAAGCTTTGTTATTCGGATTGATCGTGTTAACTTCTATGGGAGTGCAACATGTTGAAGCCTATGGCGTACTAGATCCTACAAAAGTACAGCATGTTGAAGCTTATGGTGACTTGTTGTTAGTGGTTCAACAAATTAATGGGGAATATCAATGTTTAGATGAATCATTACGTTCTTGTCTTGATACTTGTCTTGGTTATATTTCTAAACTTGCTGAATTCAAGATTCGGCATATTCCTAGACATGAGAATTACAAGGCTAATATGCTAGCTCAACAAGCATCCGGCTTTGATGTTGGTAAGCGAAACTTTCATATACAAACAAAGCCGATGCATGAAGATATAAATTTTTGTTGCGCAGGAACAAATGAATTGGTTCAACCGTTCAATATGATCGGATCAACTAATTCTTTGGAAACATGTGCTATTGATGATGTCTCAAATCGGTCTAGTTCAAATAATGATTCTAATACCGATTTAGAGGATTGGAGAACTCCCATAATGAAATATTTGCAGGATCCTAACACTAGAGTTGACAAAACTATCCGACGGTTTGCATTCAAGTTTACAATGCAAGGTGATGAGCTCTATAGGAAGACTGCTGATGGGTTGTTGCTAAAGTGTTTAGGGACTGATCAAGCAAGAGTGGCTATGGGAGAAGTCCATGAAGGTGTGTGTGGTACGCATCAATCGGCTCCTAAGATGAAGTGGTTATTAAGAAGGGCTGGTTTCTATTGGCCTACCATGATAGCCGATTGCTTTCGTTACTACAAAGGATGTGAAGAGTGCCAACGGTTCAGGAATATTCAAATGGCGCCCGCTTCGGAGCTCCATTCTATCACAAAGCCGTGGCCATTCAAAGGTTGGGGGCTTGATTTCATTGGCCAAATACACCCTTCATCTTCAAAAGGACATAGATTCGTCTTGGTTGCTACAGATTATTTCACTAAATGGTGTGAGGCGGTCCCATTGAAGAATATGACACATACGGAGGTGATTGATTTCCTCAAAGAACATATAATTCATAGATTCGGCATACCTCAAACATTGCATACGGATAAAGGCATGTCTTTTATGGCTAAAGAGGTGAGGGCTTTTGCCGAATCATACAAGATTAAGGTTGTTCATTCGTCTCCATATTATGCTCAAGCTAATGGCCAAGCTGAAGCTAGTAATAAAACCTTGATCAAGCTCATTAAGAAGAAGATCGAAGAGACTCCAAGGAAGTGGCACGAAGTCTTGTCAGAAGCTTTGTGGGCGTATCGCATATCAAAGCATGGTGCTACAAATACTTCTCCCTTTGAATTAGTTTATGGTCAAGAAGCTATGTTACCTGTTGAAGTGAATTTGGGTGCATTCAGGTTTGCTAAACAAAATGATTTATCTCCAACAATGTACCATGATCTCATGATGGACAACATAGATGAAGTGACCGATAAGAGGTTGCAAGCTCTTAGGGAAATTGATAAAGACAAGCTGCGTGTTGCAAGGGCTTATAATAAGAAAGTGCGGAGCAAATCATTCCAAGTGGGAGATTTAGTGTGGAAAACCATACTAACTATTGGATCGAAGAGCAATGAATTTGGCAAATGGTCGCCCAATTGGGAGGGTCCTTTAAGAGTGATCAAGGTGGTGCTCGGAAACTCTTATGTGCTAGAGACAATGAAGAAGGAACATCTCGACAAGGCAATCAATGAGAGGTATCTTAAAAAATACTTCCCAAGTGTTTGGCAAGAAGCCTAGTGCTCTTCCAGATAACGGCCGATACATGTATCGCCCTTAGAACAAAAATGGCCGATGAATACATCGCCCTTAGACACCGGCTGGCCGATGTGATGGGTATCGTTGCTAGTTGGTTACAGGTGAAGGATTATTTTTAGGTTCGTCGTTTGATTCACCTGAAAACAGGGGGGCATGTGTTGACGCACAAAAATGTCCAATGGATGTCAACATGATGTCGAATGGCTCAAAGGCGAAGAACGAGCGAAGAGATGGTGCAGACAAGCGCCGGACGCGTCCGGCGCCCATCAAACGTGACGCAGAGCCGACCGGGAGGAGACGCGAGCGCCGGACGCGCCCCTGCGCCGGCGTCGGACGCGTCCGGACCGTGCCGACGCGGCACAGAGCCGTCCTCGGGCCGCGCAGGCGCTGGACGCTGCGCCACGGAGCGCCGGACGCTACGCCGGAAGTCGCATCGAGCCAGCCGCGCGCGCGCTGAGCGCCGGACGCGGGCGCCGGACGCGTCCGGCGCCCGACGGACGCAGTCCAGAAACTTTTTTCGTACGCGCGAACAGCGGACGCGAGGCGCCGGACGCGCAGGTTTCGTCCGACGCTGTGTCGGGCGCGACCGACTCCGACCCAGGTCGCGTTTTTGGTAATTTTTAACGTGGGAAACTTGTCGTATTGATTCCGGAGTTGTTTCCCACGGGATAAGACCACCCCCCCTATAAATACAAGGGGATCATGGCCGATTGATCCCATCTATCAATCGAATCAAACAACTACAACAAAACTATCTCCTTTGCCCTAATTCTCTCCTCAACCCTTCTAGTTGCTGTCCGACGGCTATCTCCGCGATTTCCGTTGGCTTTCTAGGCGCCATCCGCTGGTCCTAGAAGATCCTCCACGTGCTCATCCCTGACGGATCCTTCCGGGAGCGAGTTCGGAAGCTTTATCGATCAACTTCGAGCTCTACATCGGCTGACCGATCTCTAGATCGGTTTTTGCCGGTCACGTGTCGAAGGCACCGCGTTGCAGGTTGCGAAGGCTACATCGAGGGCGTCCAAGGCCCACGTGTGGTGTGTTAGGCGCCGGATTACTTTTCGGCGTCAACACTCCCCACTCGAGTTCACGCCGCGGAAGCGTGCCATGGTCGACATTCTTCCTGTTCGGTGACTCGTCGGCAATTCTCTTCCATCCGTCTCCACCTCCGCTGTGCTGCATCACCACCTCTGCCCACCTAGCTATAAGAAGCCACCCTGCGTGCTTCATTCCCATCCCCAGATCTGAAGTAGTGCTCGAGGTGGAGAAACTCGAGAAGCAACAAAGTTGGAGGGAAGAAGCAAGATCGAGTTACAAGATCTAGTTGTTGCTCGTGGATCTAGAGTTGCCAACTTGAAGTGAAGAAGCGATATGTTTTTCATAGAAGAAGTTCTGATTTGCCTTGTGTTAATTTTCGTGATAGGGTACACGATGGTCGAGTTCACGCCCTCTCGTTTTCTGGACCCTTTGGGCATTCGCCATGTTCTCGATAATCATTTTCTTGCTCCTTCTTCACCGTCCCCGTCTTAATCGCTTTCTAGATTAAGTCGGTGGTTGTATTGGTTGCTCGTAGTCGTGTTCTCTCTAGATCCCGAGTGGCTTAGCGTTCGAAGTTGTGTAATCGTCCGTGTAATTCTAGATCTCGTGAAATGTAATCACGTTTTTTCCTTTTCCCTGTTCTTGCTTCGAATCTCGGGACGAGATTCTTTTAAGGGGTTGATTGTAACACCCCGGTGTTACGATCTTGCTTACCTCGAGTTAACGCCTAAGAGAAATCTTCATAAACAAATCTCTCAAGTTCTTAAATTTTAGCCTACATGAGTTATAAACAATTCCCATAAAGGGATATATATACTCGTGTAATTGTCTCAAAAAGCATTCTCGCCGTTATAAATATATATAAAAACATACAATGGATATATGCATACGTATACGTAGATTAGTAGCAAGGAAATAATTATATTCTAATTGCGTAATTATCTTCCATACGGTTTTGGTTTGGTTAAAAGAAAATGGGAAAACGGGAACACACTCACGCACCATACACTGCAGTAGGCGCTGCTACTGGCCGCTAGTTCTGCTTTCTGTGTGGCTAGCAATCCATGCCTCGCTGCACCCAGCCCGCCGTGCTGTGCCTTCTATGCCTGAGCTCGTCCCGCACCCGACCGTCTTGGTCGCCGTGGACGCCGCCGTCGTGCTAGGGCCATGCGATCCGCTGTCGTGTGCTTGGCGAGAAGTGCTTCCTTTTCCACGCCGTGTTGGACGCGTCCGAGCGCCATTATGGCGTGTGCCCGTGCTACGTATTGCTGCTCGAGTCCATGTGGCGTCCGTGTGGCCCTTCGATCCACCTACCGCGGACTTGCGCCATTGCCGCCGCGTCGAGGTCGTCGGACCCGGCCACGGTGAAGATGAGACGTCTCCCCGCCTGCCCGTGCACAGCTCGGGTTTGGCCGATTCATTCAAATGCTTCACGCCAAGTCGTTCCGTACCGTCAACTGCAGCACGTGTTCGCATTAACTTCCCTTGCCGGTCGAAGTTGCTCCATTTAATCTAGTCGCACCGCACGAGTGCCCTCTCCATGGCTGCGCGAGTGCCGAGCCGGCCATCACCCTCCGCCTAGTTCGAGCTGCTCGTTCGATTCCTCGCAACAACGAGTAGAGCTAGGGAAGCTAGCTAAATGATCCATGCATATCGAGAACCAGAAGCGCACGGAGGCCAGCTGGTTGTTGGCTTTTCGCTTGCCGCCGGCCGTACGTGCAGTATATTTGGGGGTAAGCCGTAGAGTTGGTAGCTAGCAGTTCAATTGCTCGTACTCGTGAAATCGTCGTGACCTCCTCTAGCTGGTGCTCGCGCTATCTTGGCCAGGGAGTTCGTCGACGGCGTGATGACGCGATGGTGTCCGTGGTGAAGCGCAGCCGACCGCGCTGCGTATACGTGGCCAGGCCACCTCGGCACCTCTCCGCTTCAACCGTCACCTGAACCAGCATCACGGTGAGCTTCGATGCTTCTCCGACTGTCGAGAGTGCATAGGCTCGCCGGGATGGCCGCGCCGTCGCGTGCGGCGCGTCCGCGTGCTCGTCTGTTCGTACGTGAGAATTAGACGAGGGAGTACGTATCTGATAGCTTTCTTTGGCTAAAAGTCATCAAACGTATTAAGAGCTTATAAATCCAGTTAAAAATTGTGTGGTTATCCAAAAGTTGTGAAACCAATTTTGTTAGATTCCTAAAATCATGATCTATCTATTAGTATATTTGTTTCATGTAGTTTAAAACGTTTCCAGGGTTGCTCTAATTATTTTGAAATGCTTAATTTCATTAAGATATAAATTTGTGAGAACTTTTGCAAGAAAATGGTGATAGCGCAGCCTAGTACGTTAGTCTTAGACCTCGCTTGTTAGCTTGAGAGACGTAATCGTATTTTATGCGTTGCGGTTGCCGATGTTGATTTATATGTTCTGCCATGTATCCAAGAATATCATAATAGGAGCGAGGATGGATCACGGAGTCATCTTGAATAGCTGAAAAGATGGTGCCTTGCCGATCGTGTCATCGTGATGGAACATTAACGTTTGGTTAAATCTTTTACCCAGGCAAGCCCCGGTGCATAACCCCTATTATTCTGCACTTTACTTTATGCTTGTGCATTAAGTTTTAAGGAGCTGAATGAAATCCACTTGCATATATATATCTTGATCCCATGAGTCTTACTAGTATGACAGGATCGTGTAGCTTGCTATGCTATAGGATTTCGGAAGAAGTCGAGTGATTGTTTGTCACTCGCGAGATATAGGAAACTATTATTGTTATTATTATCTTATACTATGATATGGAACATTTATATGAATGATAATTGGAGACCGGGCGGGACTGCATTGGAATTGGATTTAGACTCGGCTTGGGCAATCTGAGCGAGGCTCTGGTTGCATTTGTCCCGCCTGTGTCGATTAAGGACCGTCCGTTGCTGTGGATGGTAGTCAGGTCATAGACTTATTATCCTGATCACATACTTGCGCATGGGAGCGGGAAGACCTGTCTCTTTCGTGTCTTGGTTTCCCTCTCTTTCCACCTCAACTGGATGGAGGCGGGGTAGGTTGGAGATCCTTGCACCATATTGAGGCCGGGCCTCAAGTATGGGGGGCTTGGAGTCCAAGTTTGGGGTGGGGAATTGGAAACCTTGACAGGAAGGCGGGAGGTTAGTCTTGCTTGTGCCTAGGGTACGAGTGAGGCGTGTGATTCGGGGTACCCAGCTGGGCTATATTGATTCGCGAATCGCCGATTGTTTCGGTAACGACTTGACTATGGTCTAGCACCGTAGTAAGAAGTGGAATATGGAAGATGGAATTAAGATGGATCTCGATTGCTCAACCCTTGCTTGAAAGTAGAACAGTGTGCTTACATAGAAATGTTAGGTAATGAGCTTAAAAGATGGCTAATAATATAAAAGTAAGGACATACGTTTAGTAATGCTTCTTGCAAATGAAATTAACCCACAAGCCAGATAGCCTTGCATATTCCTTGGAGTCTTTTACTTCCTCCTGACGGGTAAGTCTTGCAGAGTACAATTGAGTACTCAGGGTTTGTTCTACCCTGTTGCAGGTGACAGGTGCTGCTTAAGCTGACTATGTGTGTGGAAACCTCCTAGTGGGCTCAGCGAGGATTTCCTTTACGATGCGGACATAGAGTTTATTTGTAACCTTCATCAAAAATATTTTTACAAAAGAAAGAATCACCTTTACCTTTCAGCTGATGAATACAAATATTATTATGTTAATATTTAACTTGTCTTATTCTGCAGATAATTGATTAAGATAATATACTAATGTTGTAATTAATGTGATGTAAGAAATGGCTAAAACTGTTGTAAGCTTTACTCTCTCATTTATGATCCGGGTTGTAAAATGTGGATTGTTTCGAGTTCTCCTTCGGGTGTGCTCGACAGAATCGTTTGATTTAGTACACTTTGGAGGTACTTAGTGTCTAGAGGAAGACAAGTACTTTGAAAGTGTATTATTTTAGGCGGTTCTGCCACAGTACTGGCCGGCAAGACCGTGCCGCTCCGGCGGCGGCGGCGCTCCCGCGAGGATTGGGGAGGCGCGGGTGCCGACCCAACGGAAGAGTAGGGCGGCAAGTCGGGGTGGAGAAGGGCTTCCGGCCGGAAGGATGAAGGAAGACGGCGGACCGGCGAGCCAGACGACGGAAGAGGGAGGCGCGGGCGGAGGGAGGCCGGCCGGGAGTGGTGGAGATGGCACGCCGTCGGCGGCGCACAGTGGAATCGCAGAGAGGATGGGTAAAGGACCCTAGTCGCCCAGGGAATCGCCTCGAGCCGCCGCAGCGCCGAGGAAAAGGTGAACACGGCACTGGCCGGTTCGAGTTGGGAATTACTGGTGTAAGCAGAAAGAGAAGATGCTGGAGTGCAAACTGTAGTTCATAGTATTCAACTAGAATAGTGTAAATACCTGGATCTCAGACGAGATGTGCTCTTGCTTTTGCCTCTGAAACCTCCAAATACGCTCCTCAGCTGAGTGAGGTGTGTGTGCAAGCAAATCAAAACTGGATCTGCTGCACAAGGAAAAGGGCCCGGCGCAACTGAGCTTACTTGATGTACTCTTTGTCATAGTATTCAAGTAGAATAGGGTAAATACCTGGATCTCAGACAAGATGTGCTCTTGTTTTTTGCCTCTGGCGCAACTGAGCTGAGCTGAGCTGAGCCTTTGGAGTCTGGATACTGCTGCTAGTTTTGTGACGACGCTCATTCGACTCCACAAGGAAGCTGCTAAGCAAAGGGCCGGGCAGGAAATTTAGGAGGTTCGATCAGATTTCAGTCTGAACGGGATGCTGGAGTCGCCGAGTTGTTTTTTTTTTACGAGGAAACCAGAAAATATATTAGCAGCAACAAGCTGCAATCAAGTTACAATGTCCGATGTGCACAGCTCTGAGAGCATTAGCAAAAAGGCAGTCATGCCCATGGAAAACATTGGTACAGAGCACTACTGCTTCATTACAGACATCGAAGGAGGATCTAAAAGCCTGGATAGCTAGCAAGTGCGAAGCTTCATTTTGATCTCTTCTAATTTTGAGGACTTTAGAACCTGATTGGATTGAGTTGTTGATGAACACTTGGGTATAGGGCTTGGCCCTCCAGTCAGGAGGGGATTGATGATCAACACCTTGAAGGAAGCTAACAAGGGCTTGATTGTCATTGAAGAACAAGACTTGGGATAGCCCCAGAGCTCGCGCTAGATCAGAAGCAGCTGCCAGCGCCATTGCTTCAGCAACCATCACAGAAGCACAGTTGAGCGCCTGTAAGCTGACTTTGATTCTCATGTTGGAGGCTTGGTCTACAAAGTAGATCCCAAGGCTTGCCTTCGTGCTAGTGTTGTCATCTTGGTCTGGTATTGTTGAAGCATCAGTGTAGCAAGCCACACTTGTGCTTCTTGAACCTGCAGAAAAAACATCAGAATTTGGGCAACGATTACAGTCATCAGGATCGCCCCTGTTACTTGTAGCAACAACTCCTTCACCTGGAGCCAGCATCATTGCCCCAATGTGAGATTTGACTGCATATTTAACCTGCAAAACATACCATTTTGTTTTCCTGAAAACGAAGCTCATTTCGAGCTTTCCATAAGTACCACAAGGTCATAAGTATGTGGATCATGACATCTTGATCAGCACAATTGGCAAGTAACGTTTCAAAGGCTTGTTCCACACCATCCTGCTCTAGTGGCAGAGAATCAGATCTTAATGAAGGAGTACCTGCACCAAACAACTCTTGAAAAGCAGCAATGAAAGAAAAGATGAGAGTCATTCTCCAAAGATCCACAGCGAGCGTAATTCCTGTCAATATGGGAGGAGAGTTCTCCAGCTCTCTGGCCCGTTGGAGTCGCCGAGTTGGAGGCTTCCTCTTGCTGTTGTGGTGTCAAAGTCGCGAGCGCCGGACGCAAAAGGCAGTGCCAGAGACGTTGGTGGAGTCAAATCAAGTCGCTGGAGCACGGTACGCTCCTCACTGGCGCAGTGCTATAGTAGCTGTTGGCAATGGTGCGTTGCGTCAGTGGTGAGTGGACAGATGGTGACGATGCATAATGTGTTGTCCTCTAGCACCAATGATGCGTCGTGTTAGCACTGCTGCCAATAATGCTGCAGGCCTGCAGCGTGCCGCATCATTGGAATACGCTTTTTTTTTTTTGACAGAACATTGGAATACGCTTTGATTCTGAATCAGCGGTGTACAACGGGTTTTAACTGAAATTTGCGTCCATCGTGGTAGTCCTCTACGATCAGAAGAAACTGTGGCAGCTGTATCAGACCCAGTATATGTCGTCATCCGCGGCGTGCGACGAGACGACAGCGGCGCGAACGACTTGAATCTGTTGCCAATGGGCGGGGGATCGGACGTCGGTATGTGTATGTACGTACTCCGTACAATGAAGCCACCACAGGGAAAAAAAATTTCGGCGAAATTTCACCAAAATTTTTGAAATTTCGCTTTTATCGGTGAGTACCGAAACGAAAAAAATAAATATCATTTTTTTGTTTTTTAGCACAAAATTAATTATTTAAAAAAATGCTACAGTGATCACCAAAATTTCTGAAATTTCCGAAATTTTGTTTTTATCGGTGACCACCGAAAAATTTTTCTAAAAAAAACCTTGAGCCACCTGCCAGCGTGTGTCGGAGGCGATGCCCCAGGCTCCTCTAGGCGGCGTGCCTGGTTCAATGGCTGCAGGACGCGGGGCACCGGGCACGTGATCTAAGCCCTGCATTTGCCAAATCGGATGGTAAGTTGGGCAGCATGCATCTGCCGCCAGCCTGTGGCTTGTCCAAGTTGGCAAACAAAGGCAAAGTACTAGTAATTAGTACTTCTGGCAATCTCAAAACTCAAACACTAGCAGGATATCTGCAGATGCATTTTTTTTTTTAGGAAATGCAGGTGCATGTTGTACATGGAGCAAGATAAACACGATAGTTAATTTAAGTTGCATGAACCAACTCGGAGACGGCCTTGTCCACTATGTGTTGGAAAAGCTCTCAAATTCTTCGTCTGCAACAACTGAGCAGAGCATAGCAGAGCAGCGTTTTCTGTTGTATATTGTTTTCTGTTGATTCAAGGGAAGTATGGAAGTTGGAACCAAAGCAAACATGGCAGGTTTAGAAGCGCAGCACGCTCGGTCCCGTACGGGCCGCTCCATCCCTCTATTCAGGTTCAGGTTGGCACGACTCTGGATCCTATCCTGGAGCAACAGCCAGCCAAAGAATTGCACACGACGGCGAGCTCGGTTTGTCCATGCCAGTAGCAAGTTTTCATGGTTATTGCCCTAATGGACGTATCTTGACTAGCCCGAAGCACCCCATAAAAAAATTGTAACGCTCGTGATACTTGCAGAATGAAACTGCACAATAATATTTTCCTAAATATATAAAAAAAAAAGCTTCAGAGGTTGCATTTCTGTATGTAGATTTCAGGTACACAGCCAAAATTTATTTTTTTAGATAATGGAATAAAGTTCCAGCCTCTACCATCCATGGATGGTACACAGCTGAAGGTCATAGAAAATAACAATGCCATAAGGCTTACAAGTCTAGAGAAAATAAACAAAGTTCATCCCAACTAGTGGATATAATAATGAGCAAAGCAAAACATTAGGCTTCAATACAATTCATCGAACTTCGCAAAGACGGCCATGATCAACGTCTCCCATCTTCTGCATCCCTCAAAGAACATTGGTCTCTCCTCCTCCCTGTGCAACATGGACCACTGTCGTATCCAATATGTCATCCTAAAAATTACCTGCATTAGTGTATTAGGTTTAGCTTTGTTAAATACCATATCATTTCTATTCAACCAAATTGACCAACATAGTGCCGCAGCTCCCAGCAAAATTTGGTTTCCAAGTTTTAGGCTTAAACCATGTAGCCAGGAACCGAGCAAATTGGTGAAACTAGTAGGAGGCTGAATTCCAAATGTGATATGCACAGTATTCCAAACAAAGCGTGCAAAGTAGCAGTCAAAGAATAAATGTTGAATAGTTTCAATCGAACTACAAAGACAACATTTGACACTTCCATGCCAATTTCTCTTAGCTAAATTATCTTTCTTCAGGATTACCCCCTTTTTTAAATACCACATGAAAATCTTAATCTTTAGTGGTATCTTTAAGTTTCAAAGAGGACTTTTGTCTGAGGGAATACCCTCCTGGATAAAATTTGAGTACATGGTTCGGATTGTGAATGCACCTTTCTTAGTGAGATTCCATCGAAAAACATCCTTTTCATCTGTGAGATGGACTTGTACAACTTTTGACACTAGGTCGAGCCAAGCCATATGGTTTGCATTAATCAAACCACGTCTAAAAGACACGTTAAGTGGTACAGACCTAAGGACATTTGCAGCCATGGCCGAAGGGCCCAGAGACTCTTACCATGACAACATTCCATCTGGGCCCATGTCAGTCCATCCGTCACGCCGAGTATAGCCCGCGCGTTGTCGCGGGATTTTTTTTTAAAATAAAATCAATTATATACATAGTATAATATTACTAGGTATTCTATATTATGTGTATACATATATATGGATTTGACTTACATGTTATTTAATAAGTAAAATGCACTGTATGCTCATTAACTTGCATCACTGTCTCAAATAAGTCCGCCAACTACGAAACCGGACATCTATCCTATAAAACTTTAAAACCGGTTCACCGCAGACCCAAAGGGTGAAACCAGTCTGTTTTTGGAGCGCTATTTTTTAAAAACACCCCTCCTCCATCTCCTATCTTACCCACGTTCAAGTTCAAAAATTATACTCAATAATATCACAATCCAATTCAAGCAAAATCAATCTTGCATTGCACATCGATGGATCGATCAGATCACAAATTCACCATACAACACACTACACTGGCACGAGTTGTGCTGTCCACGCACTGACTAGCTAGACGCATCTGACCGGCAGGTCAGCTGCGGCGCCGCCGCCGGCGGCACCGTTGGCACCGGCCGGTCTAGCTTTCGCGGGGAAGAAGCTGACAGGGCTGCAGGAGACCTTGATGTCGTAGAGCTGCGTCCACGCGACGCCGACCCTGAACCTGGCCTGCGCGGTGACCATCACGGAGAACCGGCTGGAGAGCCGGCTGGTCATGTTCCCGGTGAAGGCCAGGATCCAGGCCGCGTCCACCAGGGGCACCGTCGCGTCGATGGCCGCGGTGCGCACGTGCTGCCGCAGCGGCATGCGCGTCGTCACCGTCGCGCGCACCCAGTTGTCCCACTGCGCCCCCGGCCCCGCCGTGCTGTTGCTCATGTCCGTCACCTTCGCGCGCCGGCTCGGGTACGTCACCTTCGCGCCTCCGCGGCGAGGCCTACGACCATGACGGCCTCACGCCTGCGACCCTCGCTTCGCCGCCCTGTGTAGCGACCGGATGGTCACGGCGGTCCCGTTGGCGAGCGTGCCTCGGTACATTTGCCCGTGCGCGTCGTGCCCCATGAGCCGCGACACCGCGAAGTCGTTGGTGGCCGCCTCCAGCTCCACCATCGAGAAGCTCCGGTACGCCGGGATCCCCACCGCGCCGTGCAGCCCGCGAGCTGCGCGCGCCGGAGAACGCCGCTCGGTCGCCGCGAGCGCGGGAGCACGGCCTGGCCGGCGCGGCGCGCGCCGCCCGGCCGCCGTGAGCGCTGGGAGCACCGCCCCGTCGTCGCCGGCATGCACGCGAGCGCCGGGGAGCGCCGCCCAGCCGCCGCGCGCCTGCCCGCGAGCCGCGAGCGCAGGAGCACCGCCCGGCCGCCGCGAGCGCAGGGAGCACCGCCCCGTCGCCGCCGGCGTGCGCGCGAGCGCCGCCACTCCGCCGCGAGCGCGGGAGCACCGCCCCATCGTCGCCGGCGTGCGCCGAGGAACGCCGCCCGGCCGCCACGAGCGCGGGAGCACCGCCCGGCTGCAGCCGGCATGCGCCGCCCAGCCGTCGCGCGCCTGCACGCGAGCCGCGAGCGCGGGAGCACCGCCCCGCCGCCGCCGGCGACTGCCTCCCGGCCGCACGTTGAGGCGCTCTAGGAGGTAGAATGTCAGTGACCCTCACCCAGGAAGCCCATCAGCAAGGCGGCCCAAGTCTTCAAGACGTCGCGCGGCGAACGCAAGGTTTAATGGGCCGGAGTGGGCCTCGCATCGCGTGTACGTATGCCCGATCGATGGCTGATTTATGTACCGAGTGAGGCTTCGAGAGGGAGATGCTTGGAACACAATTCATTTCCCGTTATTACTTTCCTTGTAATAGAAGTAAGAAGAGGCCGTCGCCGAGTTCCGGTGCCGGCGAACTCATCTCTTTCGTCTCCGTTCAGCAAGTTCGCTGACAGTGGTATCAGCTCCCTCGATCCGGCCGTCTCGCTCGGGATCCAGACCCCGCGTTCCATTCGCACTACACGCGCCTCCAGCGAAGCCGCGGCGCCATGGATCCTGTCGTGAACTCGAAGTTCGACGAGCTCCTTCGCAAGTTGGACGACCTCCGGGGCGACTTCCAGTCCACCACCGAGCGGATCGAGCGGCGCGTCGCCGAAGCAGAGGAGATCTGCCAGCAGCGAGCTACGGCGGTGGATGTGCGCTTCTCCTCGCTCGAAGCGTACGCCACCGAGCAGTACACCGCCGCCGTCGTCGCCGACAACTGGGGCGGCCACTTCGAGCAACGGCTTCGCGACATCGAGCTCCGCGTCGACTCGCTGGAACAGGTGCGCTACGACGACATTCGGGACGAGCGCGACGCGCGCGTCGCCGATCTGGAGGCCGCCGCAGCTGAGTTCGTGGAATGGCGTCCCCGAGTGGAGAATTCCATTCTCTTCCTCCGCGCCGAGATGGACCGCGTGCTTCGTCCGGGTGATCGATTTGCCGAATCGGCCCCGGAGTTGGTCACCGGCCTAGCTCCTGCCGGATTCACGACCGACTGGCCCAGTGGGCGCGGCGAGGCATCGACTACCCGGGATTCGGGGCATGGAGCTTTCGCTTCCATGGCCCCGTTCCCGGCCAATGGTACGGCACCTCTTCCTCAACCCTTCCGTTCATCTGTACATGGTATAGATCCTTTCCAGCAGCAATCTCCACCGATTCACCAGCCTCCGCCTGTTGCCGCCGTTTATCCTCCGCCGCCACATACCACTTATCCCCCTCCGCCGCCGCATACCACTTATCCCCCCCGCCGCATATCCCACCTAATCCCCACCCTTCCCCAATTCCTCATCCAATTCACCAACCCCACAACCCAATTCCTCCGCCGCCCCGCCCAAACTATCCTCCCCCATATCCACACCCATATCCCCCACCTCCTGTCTACCCTCCGTTGCCGCCCAATTCATCCTCAATTCCTGATAACCAGCAATTCCATTATCATAGTCCCCATTCACACAATCATCATCTAGGTCAGATGCCTAAGCTTCAGTTTCCGACATTTGATGGCGATAATCCCAAACTCTGGCTTACCCGTGCCACAAATCATTTCAAGCTCTATTTCGTTCACCAATCGATGTGGATTCCTGTGGCCACACATTACTTCTCCCAGGCTGCTGCCCGTTGGTTACAGTCTGTTGAGCCCCAAATTCAAAACATCTCATGGGAAGCCTTCTCAGCTATGCTCATGGCACGTTTCAGTAGGGACCAGCATGAGCTTCTCACTCGCCAAATGCTTCACATCCGCATGACCTCCACTGTCACCGATTATGTTGATCGGTTCACCGCTTTGGTCGAGCAACTAGCACCCTACCAACCCCATCCTGATGCCATTTCGCATGTTCAGCGTTTCATTGATGGACTGCGCGAGGATATACGTGCTGTACTTCTTGTTGCTCGTCCTCCAAACCTCGATACTGCGTGTACATTGGCATTGTTACAGGAGGAGGCGTCTGATGCGTCCGGCCGACGCGATGCTCCTGCTGGTGGTGGAGGTGGTGCCGGTGGAGGAGCTGCTGCGCCTCGACATGTTCCAGCGCGCAGTGTCCCAGCCCTTCCAGCTCCGCGCCGTCCGGGGGTTGATTCAGCTCCAGCTCCTCGCCAAGCCGACGATCGCCGTCCAGCTCCACGCGGCACTTCTGTTGACAATCGTCTGGCTACGCTACGGGACTACCGCCGGGCGCGGAACCTCTGTGTGCGCCGTGGGGATCCGTGGGTGCCGGGACATCGCTGTGCCCCCGTTCCTCAAGCTCATGCGCTTCAAGAGGTTTGGGCTCTTTGCTCGGATGTATTCGATGATGTGGAATCTCCCAATGCCACGGACCCTGAAATTCAAGAGGAAGCAGAACCAGATCATCAGGTTTTCATGATTCTGTCTGTTGTGGCTGAGACTCCTCCTTCAGCTCCTAAAACCCTCCAGTTCATTGGTCAATTGGGAGGCCGTTCGGTTCACATTCTCTTGGATTCGGGCAGTACACATTCCTTCATCAGTGCAGAATTGGCAGCTCATGTACCAGGCTTACGTCCTCTGGTGCCACCAGTTTCTGTCCGAGTGGCAGATGGCGCTCTGATTTCTTGCACGACTGTCTTACCTGACACAGAATGGATGATTCAGGGATTCAGTTTCCACTCTTCTTTCTGGGTTATCCCTCTGGGCGGTTATGACATGATAATTGGGATGGACTGGCTTCAGGTGTTCTCTCCGATGCGAGTCGATTGGCAGGCTGGTTGGATCAATGTTCCGTACGGCACAGGTCATGCTAAATTGTTTACTTGCAATTCTGACAGCGACGATCCTCTTGCAGTTCAGCTTTTGCATATTGATGATATGAGTTCGACTGCTGAGGGCGTTCTCCTTCCTGAAGTTCATGACTTGGTTGCTGAATTTGCTGATCTGTTCAAAGAGCCAAATGAACTACCTCCCCGTCGCCAGTGTGACCATCAGATCCCTTTGGTACCAGGAGCCTCACCTGTCGCCATTCGTCAATACAGGTACAAACCAGCCCTGAAGTCTGAGATCGAGAAGCAGGTCTCTGAGTTGTTACAGTCAGGCATGATTCGGCCTAGCTCGAGTGCTTTTTCTTCTCCCCTGCTGTTGGTGCGCAAGAAGGATATGTCATGGTGGCTTTGTGTTGACTACAGGATGCTTAACTCCTTGACTGTCAAATCTAAATTTCCCATTCCAATTGTTGAGGAACTTTTGGACGAGCTGACAGGAGCTCAGTGGTTCTCCACTCTGGACTTGCGCGCTGGCTTTAACCAAATTCGTCTGGCTCCGGGAGAAGAACACAAGACCGCCTTCCAAACTCATTGGGGGCAGTTCGAGTACACAGTTATGTCTTTTGGTCTCACAGGAGTGCCCAATACCTTTCAAGGAGCCATGAATTCTACTCTCCATTCTGTTTTGCGTAAGTTCGCTCTGGTGTTTTTCGACGATATCCTCATTTATAGCAAGACGCTAGAGGAACATCTTGATCATCTCTGGCAAATCTTCTCCTTACTGGCTGCTGATCAGTGGAAGGTCAAATTTAGCAAGTGCCAGTTCACCCAGCAATCGATTTCATACCTGGGACACATTGTGAGCAACAAGGGCGTGTCTACGGACCCTGCTAAGATCCAGTCAGTTCAGACTTGGCCTCCTCCTAGAGATGTGAAGGAACTGCGCAGCTTCTTGGGACTCGCTGGTTATTATCGGAAGTTTGTGCGGAATTTTGCACTGCTTGCTCGCCCTCTCACTGATTTGCTCAAGAAGGGCACCATCTTTGTCTGGACTTCAGCTCATACTTCTGCTTTTGAGGCTCTGAAGTCGGCATTGGTTTCTGCTCCCGTGCTAGCGCTCCCTGATTTCAGTAAGCCCTTCCAACTTCAAACTGACGCCTGTGATTTCGGCGTCGGGGCAGTTCTTCTGCAGGGTGGACATCCTCTGGCCTTTGTAAGCAAGTCACTGGGGCCTCGATCAAGTGCCTTGTCTACCTATGAAAAAGAAGCCTTGGCCATTCTGGTTGCCATGGAGCAATGGCGTGCGTATCTTCAACATGCCGAGTTTGTCATTTTCACTGACCACCGAACCTTGACTCATCTCTCAGACCAAAGGCTGAATACACCTTGGCAGTTAAAGATGCATCATAAGCTTGCAGGGCTACAATTTCGGATTGTGTACAAGCCGGGGGTTTCTAATGCAGCAGCAGACGCCCTGTCTCGGCATCCTCAGCCACCTTCTCAAGTCTATGCTATTTCTTCTGCTAAACCATCTTGGTTGAATGATGTTGTTCAGGGTTATTCATCTGATCCTGAAGCTATCAAACTCTTGCAAGAGCTTTCTGTTGATTCTAATGCTCGCCCGCCGTTTACTCTTCAAAGCGGAGTTATCAGGTATTCGGGTCGCGTGTGGTTGGGAGCTCACCCTTCCTTGCAGCAGCGAGTTACAGCAGCCCTGCATGACAGTGCTGTTGGTGGACATTTCGGGTTTCCGGTTACATATGCCAGAATGAAAAAGCTATTCTACTGGAAGGGTATGAAGCAGTTTGTCAAGAACTTTGTGGCTAATTGTGCCGTCTGTCTCCAGGCCAAACCTGACAGGTCCAGGTATCCCAGTCTCCTGGCTCCTCTTCCTGTTCCTTCTAAAAATTGGGAAGTGATTTCAATGGATTTCATTAGTGGTCTTCCTACGTCGGGCTCGGCTAACTGCATACTAGTAGTTGTGGATAAACTCAGCAAGTTTGCGCACTTTATTCCACTCCACCATCCCTTTACTGCTCACAAAGTCGCCCAAGCTTTCATGGATCACGTCTTCAAGTTGCATGGACTGCCCTACCATATTATCTCAGACAGAGACCCAATTTTTACCAGCGCATTCTGGCAGGAGCTTTTCACTCTAGCTGACGTGCAATTGGACATGAGTTCCTCGTATCATCCTCAATCGGACGGGCAAACAGAGCGCGTTAATCAGTGTCTTGAAACTTTCCTGCGCTGCTTCGTACACTCCTGTCCTCGGCGGTGGCTCAAGTGGCTGTCAGTGGCTGAGTTCTGGTATAATACAAGTCCACATTCGTCTTTGGGCAAGTCTCCATTTGAGGTACTCTATGGCCGGTCTCCACGACATTTTGGTATTCCTGCTGATGCTGCTGTGCCGGTGTCCGATGCTTCCGTTACCTGGGACGAACGCACCACTATGATGGCTTCCGTCCGTCAGCATCTTCTTCGTGCTCAGCAGCGGATTAAGGCTCAGGCGGACAAGCATCACTCTGAACGGAGCTTCGAGGAGGGCGACATGGTGCTCCTGCGTCTCCAGCCTTATGTCCAATCTTCATTGGCGCCCAGGTCACACCATAAACTATGCTTCAAATATTTTGGTCCCTTCAAGGTGCTTAGCAGGATTGGCACGGTGGCGTACAAGCTTGAGCTGCCTCCCACATCGACAATACATCCAGTCTTCCACGTATCGTTGCTCAAGCCGGCTCCACCATCTGCTGTCCCTGTCGTGGCTCAGCTTCCGGATTGCGACGACACGCTTCAGATCCCTGAGCGTGTTCTATAGGCTCGTCTTCATCATTGTGGCAATCAGGCAGTTCAACTGCTGCTCATCAAGTGGTCTGGCCTCGACGAAGATCTGGCCACCTGGGAGGACGCTGAAGCCATCAAGCAACGCTTCCCGGCTGCTCCGGCATGGGGTCATGCCTCTACTGAAGGAGGGAGGACTGTCAGTGACCCTCACCCAGGAAGCCCATCAGCAAGGCGGCCCAAGTCTTCAAGACGTCGCGCGGCGAACGCAAGGTTTAATGGGCCGGAGTGGGCCTGCATCGCGTGTAACAGAGAGCCGATCGATGGCTGATTTATGTACCGAGTGAGGCTTCGAGAGGGAGATGCTTGGAACACAATTCATTTCCCATTATTACTTTCCTTGTAATAGAAGTAAGAAGAGGCCGTCGCCGAGTTTCGGCGCCGGCAAACTCATCTCCTTCGTCTCTGCGGGGAGCCCGTCGCCGAAGCGGTTGCCGCTGAGCACGACGCTGGCCACCTTCCGCCCCAGCCGCGGGAACTCCAGGCCCAACGAGTTGTTGGCGAGGTCCACCTCTTGGAGGTTGCGAAGCGCGCTCAGGTCTGGCACCGCGCCGGAGAGATTGTTGCACGCGAGCGTCAGCGACCGCAGTGACCCCATGTCGCGGACGGACTCCGGCAGGGCCCTTGCAGCGAGTTGTTCCAAAGGCTGAGCACCGCCAGCGACGGCAGCTTTCCGAGCCACCCCGGGAGCTCGCCGGAGAGCCCCACCTGGAGCCGGCTTGCCCGCGTCGGCGGCCCGCGCACGTGGCGGAGCGGCGGCTTGCCCGCGGCGCGCGGCGCGCGCTCGAGGCCGGCGGCGGCCCGCCCGCGTGGCGGAGCGGTTGCTCGCCCACGGCGCGGCGGCGCGCGCTCGAGGCCGAGCGGCGGCCAGCACGCGTGGCGGAGCTGCTGCACGGCCGCCGCGAGCGCGATCAACGCCGCGGCCTCGCCGGCGCGCGGGAGCTGCCCCTTCGCGGCCTCGCCGGCGCAGGCGCGAGCCACACCGCGCCGCGGACGCGCCGCCCCGCCGGCGAGCTCAACAGGACCGCCGGTGCTCGCGAGTTGGAGAGGCGAGGCGGAGCGGACCGGTTGCGCACAATACTGACGGAGGCGGAGCGCATGTGCACAACAAGCAGAGCCCAGAGGTGGGATAGAAGATGGAGGAGGGGTGTTTATGAAAAATAGCGCTCCAAAACCAGACTGGTTTCACCCTTTGGACCTACGGTGAACCGGTTTTAAAGTTTTATGGGATAGATGTCCGGTTTCGTAGTTGGCGGACCTATTTAGGACAACGATGCAAGTTAATGGGCCTACGGTGTATTTTACTCTTATTTAATTATATCAAATCTAGTAAAAAATGACAAACTAAAAGAAGAAAAATCAATAAAATGTTTGATTACATTATAGAAGAATGGATGATGAAACAAATAGCGTAGGTAGATGAGTTATATTTTAATAGATTAAAGTTAAAGTATTTCACATGATAGTAGAAATGATATGGATATTTTTTTTAATTAATAAGAGATGATATGAACTTGGTGGAGAATTGTGTGGACATCTTGTATTGAGAGATGAAACATTTAGTAATATCTAGTGGGGAATGATTTGGACATCAGCATGAGAGAAATCATCTGGTAGGGTTTAACTTTATATAAGAGTTATAGGTTACCATTACCTAGTCGCTTGCCACGGCCCTCCTGCGTTCCCTCCTTCTCCTCGCTGGCGCCGCCTAGAGCGCGGTCCATATTCTAGGAGATTGCTGGCCTTCACCGCGCCCAAGTGTGGCCACAGGTCGGGGCTAAACATCGGCGCTCGGGGGCACAGGGCAGTTTGATTTCCCCACGAACTGCGCGGATCTGTGGACGCGTGCTGTCTCCACCGTCTAGTCAGACTCCCGAGCCGTGATAAGTGTTCTGATCTAGGTGTCAATTCCTTAGGCGAGTTGATGATTTAGTGGAGGTTCTGCTCTTACTTGTCTCTAGTCTCTGCTAAAGTGCTAATCTGACATTGTTTGGCCGTATTAAGTACATTGCCGGACCGTGATTTGTAACAAGTGAAGTTATAGAAGTCTGTTTAGGATTCAAGTGCTCGTTGGTGGCATTCAGGTATTGTGCCCACCTGAGAAGTAAAACTGATGTATTCCCTTCTGAATTCAGTTCAGCAACAATGGGGATTTTAGCTGCAACTCAGCTGTACAACAGATATAATCATATGACATTTCAACCTTACGAAACTAATAAAACTCTAAAAGAACGTATAATTGGCTATTTGAGAACTGTGCCTGTTGGATAGCTTTATTTTTAATTCTTCATTCAAAAGGGAAACAAAAGCTACACCGTTTCAGCACTTTTTTCTTATTTCTGCCTGTCAGACAGTGCAAGTCCAGTTTCAGGTACAACGGTAGCTGTCGTGGTTTGTACTATCTTCATTTATAGCATCCATTTGGTTCTATTTTCTCCACTTGATATGTTTGTTTTTGTTGCTAATTCAAATATCCAATTTCTCAAATTTTATCAGTTATCACCTAATAAACCTTTTCCTTGTCGGTACTAGTTACAATACTGATGGAGCTTTACGATTCCCTGTATTCCATGGAGATCATTCATTGGTTCCTTCATGGATCCAGTCAGCAAACATACTAGATGCCACTGTCATATATAAGGAGCAACAACTTGTAGGAAGTTGCCACTGAAGGACACCCTTTTTTTTTTGTGACTTGTTGTGGCCATCAGACCTGGGACACCAGGCGTGTTCATATATACTAGTAAGTTGTGCGCGCCATTGCGCGCGTCGGCAGGCAGGCAGGCAGGCAGGAAAAAACTGGTCATCTACACGGTTACTGTTCATATGTACGGTATTGTTCATACATACGGTTACTGTTTGTACGTACGGGTACTGTTCATGCGTGCGCCACTGTTTACGTGTATGCCACTGTTCATAGGGCGACGTGGACAGGCCGGTTTCCTCCCGAGCGGCGCTGCCTTAATAAGAAGAAATATATAGGAGTATATAGTCTTGTAACAATTGACACTGATATTGGCAAAGTGGAATGGCTCAAGGCTAGACTGATATTCAATCCTTTTTAAGTCCTCAACTTAATTAACCAGAATGTAAAGTGTTCAACTGAGGTCTGCGGTACGCCGGTGCCACCCATGCACATGAACGCTGGTATTTTTTCTGGACACGTATGCCTACTGCTGCATATCTCGCTGAAAATAATGGTATGGTATGGTACGGTACACGAAAATCTGTCCCCAGTTTGGGCCACTCGCGTTGTTGCCACACAACCCTTTCGACGCCGCCTACGGCTACGAACACTCCACTCAAGATCTTCGCTTTCACCTATCGCAGGATCTTCGCTTTGATGGAGCAAGCTCGGCCGAACGCCGTGTCCATGTGCCCCGCCGCCGAGGCAGCTGATGCCATCGCAGAGCTCATCAAGAGGATGCCGCAGCATCAAGAAGCAGAGGCGCTTTCGTCACCTTCCGGCCGACCGAGGTGGTGCGACTCGCAGGTAGCCTCGCAGCCGCCGGGGCCCCGGAGCCCGACTTCGCTGTCGACCTTCCGGTCCCGTCCCCCAAGGTATGTGCCTTTCTTCGAATTTGCCAGTTTGATTCACTCGAATAATTTATTTTGTATTGCCATCAACAGTCATGAGAATCATTGGCGTTGTTCTACCGCTGTGGCTGCTCAGTGATGTGAATTTTACCTTCGAAATCGCTAGTGTTTTGATTTCTGTCAAGTTCAGTGGATAGGAAGCCTTTGTTGTTGTTTACTTTTGCTTGCTAAAACGTGCCTGCTGCCAAACAAACCTCAGCAATTCGGGTGCTTATATTCCAGTGCAGTTCTTATAGTCAAATAAACTGAAGGGGAGGCTTTAGGTCTGCTCGGCAGGTGCTCGACGCAATGTCTAAAGGGTTGGTAAACTCACTATAACAAAGCCAAGGTAAGCACACTCAGTCCAAGCCAGGCAACCAATCACAATCTAACTGTCTAGCCTAGCCAGGCGAGTTTAGACCACAGACCAGACAAAACCATTGAGACCGGTCTAAGTTGAGTAGCTAGGCAACCAATCACTACTGTATAACTTATGTCCACATGCAACAAGAGATGTTGTTTTTAACCCACACTTGTTTAAATTCGCTCCCGTGTGGAGTCGAACCCAAGATCTGGGCTGCTATATGAGCCCCACTAATCAGTTAGGTAGCAGACCTGTTTGCGCTGAAGCATATGAAAAGCAGCAGAAATTTTTCAATAAAACATTGCAAAGCGTTTTCACAGCACTTCAGTAGTTCAGATTTATCTCTGTTATTGTACCTTCCATCAATAGAAATGGGCTGAACCTATAGCTTCGAAGACACTGTACAACAACGTGATCTGACCAAGTGTACTTCATAAAAGCAAAATGAGCTTGAACCATTGTTCTGCACACCACCACAACAGAATCAATTAATATGAATGCGCCTAGTCTACCTGAAACCAGAGTTTAAATTAACCTCGCACATGCATCTGCTGTAAGTTTGATGACCCTTTTTTGCCAATAGAGGGAGGGAGGGAGGGAAACTAGAGAATTACCTTCTTGAAATGTGTTTTGCTTGTGCAATCAGTTGGCGCTGTCGGTATGCAAGCTCGATTACTATCAGCAATGGCGTTGAGAAATATATATAATACCTCAGAATTCTCGTTGCAAGTCAATCATACCGGAGTTTGGCAACCCAAACTCCAGACTGTAAGAGTGTTCACATATGCACAATGCGCAGACAGCACACACCCAAAGCAAACTGCATTACAAAACCTGAAGCACACATGTATAACTTGAACATCTCTGCAATGATCGAATTAAGATGGATGAGGAATTAGGTTAGCCATTGAATCTGCACGAGGCAAAAGGGCACCAAACGTCAGAGTTTAACAAACTCACCAGATGAAGGAATAATTGGCATCGGCTTTCCCAGTCCTTAGATGGGGGATGTGGGAGATGAGATGCAGTCCTTCCCCTTCCTTCTCTTGCAGCACCACTCCAGACCAGGACAACCAAAGATATTCAGTATGTGCAGAGCGATGAGGCCTTTAATCCACGTTGACAAGGATTTCATGCGCCGGCAATGCGTAATCGTAAGCTCTTCAAGGGAGGTGAGGCAACACATTGAATTAGGAAAGGAAGTCAGGAACGGCAACCATGATATCATGAATTTACTTAGAGAGTGGAGCTTCCCCAGTGATTCGGGCAGTTGGCCAACTGAACCGCAGTATCCTACTCCGAGCTCCTGGAGGGAGGTGAGGTGCCCCAATGATTGGGGAAGGCACTTCAGCCTCGGCAAACCCAATATCTTGAATATGCGTAGAGAACGAAGTTCCCCAATACAATTGGGAAGTTGGGCAAGCGCATCACAGTATTCTATTCGGAGCTCCTGGAGGGAGGTGAGGTACCCCAATGATTGTGGAAGGCTGCTCAGCCTGGGTAATAACTCGATGTGTAGCTTTTGTAGAGAGTGGAGCTCCCCGAGACATTCTGATAGCTGGTGAAAGCCATGACATCTTGTTATTTTGAGATTTGTGAGTGAGGTGAGCATCCTGAATGATTGGGGGAGGCTATGCCATCACAATCACCAATCACCAGAGTCTGTAGTGACGGAGAGCAGAGGTCCCCCACCCACCCACTGTCAAAAAAGTGATTTGAGGACCTTGAGTGGCTACATTGATGGAGCAGGGCGCAAACTACCGCCCCCTAAAATGACCATCGTTTCTAGATACCGGAGCTCCCACAGCCACACGGGAAGCATACAGAGAGCAGAGCAGGATGAAATCCTCAGGGTTTGGAGGAATACAAGGCTCTGCATGCTCTCTGGCAGCTCGGTTAGGTCCTTGCTGCTCCAAATCTCTAAGGACTCCAGTGCCATCAAGTGTTGCAGTAGCTCCCATCGACATCCAGATCCATACGGCGCTCCTACTAGTTGAAGTTTCTTTAGGCGGCTATAACCAACAGAAGGTAATCCTAGCAGTCCCAACAGCTGCACGTTGCCATTAGCCAAACTCAAGTCCTTCACCGACAAAGGAAAGTATGGCATTACCATCAGTTTGGGACACTCAAAAATACTTAGAACTGATAGACGATTACCAATCTCCATCTGCCCCCCTTCCACATCAGCCAAGCTCCCATGTGTTACCATCCAAACCACTCCCAAATTTGGCATTTCATTCATAACTAACTCCAACAGGGAAGGAAATGGACCTCCGCTTATGCTTTCAAGAGCAATCATTTTTTCGAGCACAAGCTTCTCCAAACAGGGCAACTCTGTTAACCCCTGCAGACGCTCCAATTTTGGGAAATCTGATAGTTCCAACTCGCTCAACAGTCGAAAGCGAGGAAGCCCTGCTACTTCTGCACCAACATGCTTCAACATCCACTGTGTGCATTCCTGACCTTGATACCTAATAATTTTTAGACTTTTAATTCCAGACGGTGGTCCCAGTCCTTCCAGCTGATTCTCAGAGTTCACCCCCACATTACTCTCACAGAGTAGCGTCAGTCTCTATAAGTTTGTCTTCTGCTTCAACCATTCTTTGTGTGCAACGGCTGGGTCCATACCATGTGCAATTCCACGTATAGTTAGTTCCCCACTGATCTTATTAACATTTTCAAGCTCTGAGATTTGTGCATAATTTTCATCCTTTCCAATAATAAATAGTCCCAGCTTTCCTAATCGAGTAAGCCGCGCAATCCCTTTTGGAATGCCTCGTAACTATCGACATTCTTGCAGGTTCAGAACAACAAGCTTCTTCAAGTTCCCTATGCCTTCAGGCAACTCTACCAACTGAGAACAGCTATGAAGGTCCAAACACTCCAGATTCTCCAGTGCAGTGATACTTGATGGTAGCCTCTCAAGTTTGGTATGACCTAGTCTCAGTACCCTTAGCCTTTTATTTCTGCTGATAGAGCTTGGTAGAGTTGCAACCTTCTTACAACCAAAAAGGTCTATGCTAGAAATCATGACACAATTGCCAATAGAATCTGGCAAATTTGTTAGACAGAAACAGTAGGACAGGTTGACCACTCTCAACTTCTTCAGATTTCCAATGGATTCAGGTAACTTGATAATATCACTTGAAGTTACATGAAGAGCTTGCAAACTCCAAGTTTCTGAAATAACCTCAGGTAGTGTTTCATATTTCAGTCTTGAAATGTTAAGGTACCTTAAATTTTTGGTCTGTAGTATGGCTGTGAGTGCTGATCTATGCACATATTCCATAGTGATACTGCGCAAGTGTTTTGCATTCTTCGATGCCTTGCCAGACATGAAATCATCATCTTCAGCAATATACATAGCACGTGCCTTTCTAAATGTATTTTTAGGCGGAAGGTGACTTGTGTATTCTGTTATAGAAAAATACCGGCACATCTTTGTGAAATTGGTTGCCTTCTTTGACACGACAAGTGAAGTCTCATCACCCAAAATGGATCTGGCAAGATCATGCACCAAATCATGCATCTTGCATTTAACTTTCCCATCCTCTTCTTCCTTCAAATCTTGTATAAAGTACATTTGCACAAGATGACTAAAGTAGTCATCGCCAATATATTCCTAGTAGTTAACACCACATTCTGGGATCATATCATGAGCAATCCATTGGTCAATCAATTGGTCTTTATCAATCAAGTGATCTTTAGGAAAAATTGAACATATTGTGAAACATTGCTCTAGATGAGATGGCAAGTTAAAATAGCTCAACCACAAACAGGCAGATACTTGACGTTCTTTACCCTCAACATTTAATAAATTACTCTCTTTTATGGAATGCCATTGTTCTAATCGTTTCTCGACACGGAGGACACCTGCAAGAACTTTAATTGCTAGCGGCACACCACCGCACCTGTTCACGATCTCCTTCCCAATTTCTTGAAATTCAAAGTTCAAATCTTTCACAGCATTTCCAAAGCTTTGCTGAAATATTTGCCAGCTGTAATCCTCAGATAAGGATGGCAAATTGATTAGTGTTGTAGATTCAACTGTGTCAGCAACATTTCTACTACGAGTAGTGAGTAGAATCTTGCTTTCTGGTGAACCATTCTTCACAAGAACCATGAATTCTCCCCATTTATTATGGTCTTCATTCCAAACATCATCCAATACAAGCAAGAACCTATTGTTGGTCAACTTGTCTGAGACTTTATTTGCCATATTCGTCAAAGAAAGGTCTTCAGACTTCTCATTAGGAATAGCGTCAAATAGCTTCTTCAGAACTTTTTGAACATGAAATTCTTGAGACACATGAACCCATAGTCTAACAGCAAAATGATTCTTTATAGTTTCTACATCATTGAAAACCAGCTGAGCTAGGGTAGTTTTCCCAGCGCCACCAAGTCCAACTATAGAAACTATATTGATTCTCTGTTGGTCATCTGTCTCTAGCAGCTTAGATATTGTTTGCTGCAACTCTTTGGTCTTCCAATTACTGCTGCCCCATCCACGAAGGGCAATGTTTGCCTGTTCACAGCTGAATTGTTTATATAGCTAGCAGGATCACGGCCCACCACTGAATTCAAAACAGTTATTTGCTTCACAATGTCATCAAAGGTCTTCTTGATTTTCTTGATTTTTTTGGCAACCTTGCATTGAAATACAATTGATCTTGGTTTTGTGCGCAGGTATCTGGACACAACCACCATCAGCATCAGCTTCATATTTTTCGGCCTTCAGTTGGAACTCATCCACAAACATCCTCAACCTCGCAAACAACTTCTTTCAGTTTTTTGAGCGATGGAGCATCGCACATACATAGAGCTCTGTCTCCTGCTGCTTCCAGCCGTTGATTGATCTCCAGAGCTAGATCTTTGAGATCCCGGAGGTCCTTTTCGACAGCCACTATAGAGCTGTATTCTTTGATGACAAGTGGAGCTAGCTTCTTGCATACAAGCTTCAACATTCCAGATACTGCTGCAGACACTGCAGCAGCTTCCATGCCAACCATGTTTCTGTAAGCGCCCTCTTTCGCACAGATTTCCTATAAATTGAATTTTCCGAATAATCAGGCTTTTTGTAAAGCAAAAGAGTCCTGTATACGGTGATAGACTGCTAGTACGTTTCTTAGGCAATTATCTTTTTCCCATACCTGAGCTGCGCAAACAAGTGTGGCCAGTCGCTGCCTTTTAGCCTCTTGATGAATGCTAGCTGTGAAGTGCTTCTTAACTTGCAGGCAGGCACTTGCAGGGTTCAAGGAGACGAAAGGTGAGAGAGATCATGGATTGTCATGATTCAGGAACACTTGGTACGACTGAAGGAAGGGAGAACTCAGCCAGTGTTCCAAAACGAGAGCCTGATGAGAACAGATGGAATATGCTATGTAAGGAATAAGCTAATCGGTGGAAGTTCCGCCTTGAATCGAATAGAAAAAGGAAACGTGAATAAGTTATTTTTTTTTAGACTGCATCGTTACGCGTTTTTCATTAAGTAGAAGAGTTTAGCAATACACCCCAATCGAGAGCCAGTAACCAAGGTTACCAGGCTCTCGTCACCAACCACCCTCGGCCCGCACTAAGATGAACATATTATATAGCAGAGCGTCGAGTACAGAAGAATCAGCTGGCGTCCTTCACTACCTGTAAAGAGTCACGGAAATTACTGGTGTATATATGAGCAGAGCCGCTGGTGTGTAAATTGGATATCATATTCTTGGTTATAATATAATAGTGTAAATAATACCTGGATCTTAGTGGAGGTGTGCCTCTGACATCCTCCAAATGCTCCGAGTCCCACTGCTCTGCGTGAGATCAGATGTGTGTGCAAATCGAAACTGGATAAGCACAGGGCAGGTGCAGCTGAGCTTATTTGAGTCTCTGGATTTAGATGACCGGACCTCGGCTAGTGCCTCATGCTAGTTTTTGTGACGCTTCCTATCGATTTGTGTACGAAGTTGCTAAGCAAGTGCAGGGCAGAAAATGTGGACGGCTAAAGAAACGTCCCCAGGAAAGCAAGTCAGGACCTGGAAATATCTTCCCTCCGCTGGATGCCTGATAAACGCCAAGGGGGGAATAGTGATTAGTGCCACCAAAGCCGCAAGGCAGAGCAACGACAAGAAGGGACATCGAGAGCGTATGCGTTCATACTAGGATTTACATTACCAGCGATATTTCCAACCGTGGGCCATAAGCATTTCTTGACATGAAAATTCTCTTTGGATAATGTGATCAAAATGGAAAAAGTCCTTTATAAAAAAAAAAAAAAAAAAAGGAAAGTCCACTTTTCCTCCCTAACTTTTGTGAAAGTCTGCTTTCCTCCCTGAACTTCAAAACCAGGCAAACCAGCTCCTCAAACTTTTAAACCATGTGTTTTACCTCCCTGGAGCAGTTTTAAAGGTGGTTTTATCTTTTATCTTTTTTTATTTATTTCGGCTAAAACTTTAAAAAATCATATTAAATCACTAAAAAATATAAAATAAAAAAAATCTAATTTTGTTGAACTCCACATGAGTAGATCTACACAAGGAATATATAATATGGTATACTTTAGTACGAAGTTTTTGTTGTAGATTTAGATCTATGATTTTCTGTAATTACTTGGAATAATTTATAACTGACGTTTCTATAGTCCAATTGTGCTGAAATTTTTATAGTGACCTAATTATTATATGCTTGAACTGTAGTAAAAATTTCATACTCATTTGATCATGTATAACTTAGTTATAAAATTGTTTAGATCCAATGAGTATGAAATTTTTACTATATTTCAAGCATACACAAATTGGGCCACCATAAAAATTTCAGCAAAATTGGACCATAGAAACTGCAATTATGAATTATTCCAATTAATTACAGAAAAGCACAGTAAACACTTTGTACTAACGTATACTATATTATATATTCATTGTGTAGATATACTCATGTAGAGTCCAACAAAATTAGATTTTATATTTTATTATTTTTCTTGATTTACTTTGATTTTTTAAAGATTCAAAAATAAAAAAAAGATAAAACCGCCTTTAAAACTGCTCCATCGAGATAAAACGATAGTTTGAAAAGTTGAGGGAGTCGGTTTGGCTGGTTTTGGAGTTCAGGGAGAAAAATTAGACTTTGATAAAAGTTAGGGGAGAAAAAGTGAACTTTTTCTGATCAAAATTGATGAGCAGCCGTGGGCCAAAGGGCCCAAAGACTCTTACCTTCACAACATCTGGGCCCATGTCAGTCCATGTGGCCGAGCCTTCCTACTCGGCCACCTGTATACGATTATCAGGTCGCTTGAGACGGCCCTCCGGCGTTCCCTCCTCGGCTCCTCGCCAGCGCCGCCCAGAGCGCTGCCCAGCTTCTAGGAGATGGCCGGCCATGGCCAGCGCCTACCCTTCACTGCGCCCAAGTGTGCCCACCGGTCGAGGCTAAACATCGGCGGGGCACTCGGGCAGTTTGATTTCCCCAAGAACTGGCAGGATCTGTGGACGCAGAACTTGCAGGATCTGTGGACGCGTGATGTCCCCACTGTCCAGTCGACTCACGAGCCATGGTAAATTTTCTTTGATCTAGGTGTCAATTACTTATACTATCCGCACTCATCAACCTCCATTTCCATACTCTATACGTCCTGGTCATCAAGATTCTCTCCTCCATATAGGTTTTTTCCGCACTGATGAACCTCTATATCTCATACTCCATTTCAACTACCAAAACCGGGCTCACTTGTCACTTTATCTAAATATATTCATGTGAGATTTAGTTTTGAAGGATTTATTGAAACGAATTCAATGGTGCAATCGGAATTTAATTTGGCTTTTTAGCTTGTGAGTTATAGCATTTTTTGCTTGAAATCGTGGGGCCCGCTCTTACCTCTCTCCTCTCTCTCCCATGCATGCTCTGCGCGCGCGTGTGGGGCCTGCCACAAGTGGATAGCGCTCGCACGCCACAGGCCGGTCGGTGCACCATATATGGCGTTCGGCCGTTGATTCCGGATCATTTTCAGTTTGCTGTTGCAGCTCTTTCGGACGCAATCTGGGACGCCATATCTGAGGTGGCAGGGTACCGGTTGGTTTTCCAGGCACCGCTGCGGAAGGTCTTAAGCCAGTTGATGTTTTAGTGGAGGTTCTGTTGTGTTGTGGCCAGTCCCTAGTCCGGCTAAAGTGTTAATCTGTTATTGTTGGGCCGTTATATGCTATCGGAATTAATAAACATTGTCGGACCGCACCACTGATTTGGAACTAGTGAAATTATATAAGTCTGTTTAGGACTCAAGTGCCCACTGGTGTCATTCAGGTATTGTGCTCCACCTGAGAAGTAAAACTGATGTATTCCCTTCTGAATTCAGTTCAGCTAAACTGTGGATTTTTGCTGCAAATCAGCTGTACAATAGATATACCATTTGGACCATATAAAACTAAAATTCTAAAAGAACGTATGGTTGGCTATATGAGAACTGTGCCTGAGCCCTGGGCCCAGCTAAAGGCCCAAGCTTCTACGCCGCGACATGCGACACTGCAGACTTTTCCCATCATGATGAAGCAGCGTGTGGTTGGAACCTACGTATATGCACGTGCAGCTGCAGCCGTCCATCCCCAGTCGAAAACAGGGTACGGAGCAGCTAGCTGGGGAAGGCGAAAACAGTTCATATTGTTGATTCCTCAAAAAAAAAAAAAATCTAGGTTTGTCCAAGTGGCAATGGTTAGAGAAGATTTCCAAACACGTGCACTGTTGAACTATTTGCGTTCCTGAGATGGTCGGAGAGAACATCCAAGCAACCACAAGGTATATAAGAAGAGCATTGGATTCGACTCTCTTATTCCTAGCTAGTAACCCATTACATGCGATGCAAAGGCGTACTGCTGGGCCTTGCTTGTCACATGTATAGACTGAAACTATATTTAACTACTGTCATAATCTTAGTGTAAACTAATTAATGGCTATAAAACATGCTGGATAATCCCGTAACCTTCAAAAAAGAGGGACCAAAGCTATTATCTTGTCTTTTCCAATTTCGTTCGAGCAAATTAGTTTTGTTGTGCGTTAGATGTGACCATAGATCGATAGCAGTGTCCATTTTGATGGGAATCCTTGTGTCCTCAGGTTACAACTTCAAGCTCTGATTCACAGGTTACAACTTCAAACCCCTGACGTTTTATTAAGAATTAAAGCATGAACTTGCCAGTCCATCGCATAAGACTGAATTATACTTCCAACTTCACACAGAGATTATATATTTTTTTCGGCAATATCAATGACACATGCTAAGGGGACACTAATTAATTCTAAGATATTAATATTTTATGATTTGAATGACCTGATAAAGCAAACTGGAAAAAGATAGGTTATTATGACATTTTTAGAAGAAATAAAGTTCTTTTTACATTTATATTATATAGTTTTGAGTAGTATTTATCTCAAGAAATACTATCCTTGTGAATCATGCACATAATGTTACCTTCTGATTTCTGCACATTGCAAGAACGACATATTAATCCCTAGTTGTTTCGAGTAAAGATATTTTCCAAGAAATGTTATCGCCAAAATGTTGTTGCAAGGTGAAACTGTTCAAGAGCACAAGATGCACTAAGACAATTTAACCACAGTTTTGAATATCCCTACTCCACAGTTATTTTCACCAACCTGTAGGCACAGATTCAATTTGATATGTCTAGGATATAATAATCTTGCAATAACAGTAGTGTACTTAATAAGCAAAAATACAATCATTTGAGTGACACAAGGTGCTATTGCTACTCTGGCAAAAGGTGCGTGGTTTTAAGAACTGATAGACATTGATTCATCTTTCTAACTAAAAATTCCCATATATATCAACCTTGATATTCAAGACTGATGCTATGGAAAATGGGTGCTTCGTCCTAAGAAGGTATAACTTGTAGAGTAATATATGTAAGCTTGGTCCACATGAGAAACTAAGGGAATAAAAGGACAAGTTTTACAAGACAAAGAAATTTTGAAGACGGTGCTTCTATCCACAAAAACTCTTCTCTTAAATCAGTTATGTCATTTTATTACTGAGTTGCTTTCTCAAGTCCAGGCATGTAGCCATCTCATCCGGAAAAAGAATAACTTCCTGTAGCTGTCATTCAATTGTTAAATCCTCGACTCGAAGACAAAACGAGCCAAGAAAAGATATAAAATAAGTAAAATGAGTCCGGTAAGAAAACCATACCTTGCATTGACTGGTGCCATAAAAGTAACTTATGAGATAATTTCTCTAGTCCAGGTACATAGGCTTGATTTCCACACATTGCTAGCTTAGGCAACCATAACACGATATGGACTTTGTTCCATATTTCTACGTTTCTAATTTCTATATACATTTTTCTACAAGGTCACTGAGTTGTGATATCAAAATAAAATTTATTTCCTAAAAAAATGTAGCTTCATATATAAAAATAGGATTACCATGCAGATGGTGTCAATTAGTGAAAGCCAAGAAATTGTGCAACTATTTAAATACACAATTGACTGATGTCAATAAGACTACTTCTTGTAGTCACAAAAATTAACTTTTGGGCGTGGGCGTGGCTCCAAGTACTACTTCATTTGACTACAACATATATCGTGGTATTACAATGAAACATCCAGAGTAATTAACCGAAGCATAGAAAATTTGTTTGCGATATAACGTAGCCTTAAATGATCATGCGTACAGGAAATGTTTCGTAGGATCCAAATGGAGATATAAATGCACGGGCCACTGTTTATGACGCTGACTCCTCAAAAAAAAGGCAAAAATGTTTTTGTCAAAGGCTCCATCTTACTTCTTTGGACGGTACTCCCCCGACCTGTTACTGTAGCTTTGCTTTGGCTAAAGGTAGTATGACTTGAGCTAAACCATCCAAAGATAGCTTGTGAATGAAGAATTTCCCTAACAGAACAGAGCATATGTGTTTCTCTTGCATCTTGATCATCGATTGTTTTAGAAAAAAGTGCTCTAGCTAGGTAAAAATCTTCACTTTATTCTGATAAAGAACCACAGAAAGTTATGTGCCCACGGAAGTATCTCTGAATGCCATGGCCAAGAAAGAGAAACTATGAACGACCAAAGAATTTTGGCCTTGTAATCAAACTCTTATGATCATATGCCTTACGGAAACTGGCCTATTCCCTCAATCATGAAAGTCCAATAGCTGCGAGTTGTCAAGTTCTTCTATGTAACCGCCAACCAGCGCCGTGTTCCGTTGACTCATGAAAAGTACTCCTGTTGTCACCCTTCAAATTATGTTCTGTTGCTCTGCCACCGTGTATGTGTCACATATTAGTTCGTTACATTAATAACAATTATCATGCCTTTAAATACTGCAAATGCTATACTTGGTCCAACTTTATGAAACTAGGAACATATACATTTTTATGTAAAGATACATTCTATTGCAATGTTCAAATACTATAAGTAGCTTTAAAATGTTTTACAAGTTCTCTTAATAATGGATGCAGAAGCCATTGAAGCTACTGGGCATCACCTGGCAATCACGGGCGATATCACTCAAATTAGCTCTTCCATCCTGTGACTAGTGAAATCAAATAGTAGCAATATATTAGTTGCAATCCTTTGCAAACTCCATCCCTTCAATTAAAAGCGGTAACACACGCAACTGGGAAAAAAGTCTACGCACAAAAGCCAATCCGCTTCTGTTTATGGATAACTTGGTGCTCCCATTCTTATCACAATTGCGACCTTTGATGAATACATAAGACGCACGTGTCTGAACGGTACGAACCCTCGAATGAAGCTAGGCTACCTTACGTGTTCCAACTAACTTATCAGTGTATTCAGTCAGCCTCATCATCGTCATGCATTGATCTCTCCCTATATATTGAACTCCATGCCGACCCTCTCATATGCGGGCATGTATTCAATCAGTTGCATAACAGTTCTCTTCTCTAACAACCCAATCATATCTTCTTCCTCTTCATCAGCTAGTCTCTGTGTTGTTGGTCGTCGTTGATGAAGAGAGCCATGGCCTGGCCTTGGTTACTGCCTTTCTGCCTCTTTTTCGTTGCCTCTGTTGCTCAAGCTGCTGTTGTGGAGCACACCTTCAATGTAATCCACATGCGCATATACAGTTTTTCTTTTCTACTTCATATCTCTTTCGTTGGTCGCCATGCATATATAGTATCTGTTTAATTACGATAGTTTGTTCTGTTATGCAAGCACCATGTATATGTATATATGATAGTTGCTCACATATGGTTTCATATATGCATGCATGCATAAATATATTGTTTCTAATGATGTTTATGCATCTGTAGTATTTCTTGATTCTATTGGCGGCGCATCATGCACATGTCAAGTTTACTAGTGGACCACTCAATATTTTTTTTCACATTTTTAATCACTCGTGTGTTTAATTATCACCAGGTCGGGAACCTGTCTATAAGCCAGCTGTGCCAGCCGACGATCATCACCGCGGTGAACGGGCAGCTCCCCGGTCCGACCATCGAGGCCCGGGAGGGCGATACGGTGGTTGTTCACCTCGTCAACGAGTCGCCCTACAACATGACCATCCACTGGTAGCTAGCTAATCGCTGTCAAAGCTACTAGTACACTTTTTTGTGCATCAATGCCTATTCGTTTGAACTTATTAGCCTTTCGCTTATCAGTCACAGATAATTTTTTCTCTCACAACAAAACAACATGTAAGTCTCTAGCTTATTAGCCGTAGAAACCGCCAGCCGAACAGCCTCTTGTTTTTTATCAGTCACTTCGGCGCACTAGCTACCTAGCTGCATGAGCATGAAGTAACGCCCTGTTCGTTTGGTCGTTTTTGG
Source organism: Themeda triandra (assembly GCA_018135685.1). Lineage (NCBI taxonomy): Eukaryota > Viridiplantae > Streptophyta > Magnoliopsida > Poales > Poaceae > Themeda > Themeda triandra. The sequence continues at coordinate 60,517 of JAENPR010001039.1, read as the reverse complement.
CTACTGATTTTCACATTGCTGATTTATTGTGAGAAAAAACTTTGTTAATCGGGTCCGAAATAACATAAGTTCAAATGAACAGGGCGACATCATTTGTAGACGGATAAAGTCTCGTGTAAACCAGTGCAACATCAAACATAGCAAAATCCTGCATACCAAGATGCGGACGCCGCCACCTAACAGAAAGAGGTCTCCTCGTTGACGTTTCAGGTTCCGATCCGTGCAGTGAATAAAACACTTTAATAAGCTTTAGACGTGTCAAAATTACCTAGCTAGGTCGTAGCTTATTGCTCATCCCGAAGGGTACTTTGCTTGCTAACACCATTACAGATAGCTTCGATTACCTCTTGGTACATAGCTGAAAGATAATGAAGTTAAAAAAACTGTCTCCCAATGCAAAGCATGCCCATGGTGCAGTGAACGGTGGTTAATTTGTTCTTGTGACGACCAACCAACCTCGCAGGCATGGCGTGTTCCAGCGCGGCTCGCCGTGGGCGGACGGGCCGGCGATGGTGACGCAGTGCCCCGTCAAGCCGGGCGCCAACTACACGTATCGCTTCAACGTGACGGACCAGGAGGGCACGCTGTGGTGGCACGCCCACATCTCCTTCCTCCGCGCCACTGTCTACGGCGCGCTCGTCATCCGCCCCCGCGGCGGCGCCAGCGCCTACCCCTTCTCCCCCAAGCCCCACAGGGAGGAGACCGTCATCCTCGGCGAGTGGTGGAACGACAACGTCTACGATCTGCAGCAGCAGGTGTTCCTCACGGGGGGCCGCCCGCCTATGCCGCCCGCCGACGCCTACACCATCAACGGCAAGCCGGGAGACTTGTACAACTGCTCCGCCGCTAACCGTATGTTAATGGCTAGATCACTGATGTTTAATATAAATTAAAGCTCATGCTAATTACTGATGTCTGAAGCTGATGTTTATTTGTGTGTGTATATATATACGCGCGTGCAGAGACTTACAAGTTCCGGGTGCGGAGCAACGAGACGTACCTGCTCCGGATCATCAACGCCGCGCTCAACACGCCCATGTTCTTCAAGGTGGCGAACCACACCTTCACCGTCGTCGGCGCGGACGCCGCCTACACCACGCCGTACGAGACCGACGTGGTGGTGATCGCGCCCGGGCAGACAGTGGACGCGCTCATGGTCTCGGGCGCCGCCGTCGGGCGCTACTACATGGCGGCATCCCCGTACGACAGCGCCATGCCGCAGGGGCCGCAATTCAGCATGACCAACGGCACGGCCATCGTCGAGTACGCTGGATCGGCTGGGGAGGAGAAGCCGCAGCTGCCGCCGCGGACGGAGTACAACGACACGGGCACGGCCTTCCGGTTCCTCTCCAGCCTGACGGCGCTGGTGCTTCCCGGCAAACCGACGGTGCCGCTGTCCGTGGACACCCGCATGTTCGTCACCGTCGGGCTCGGCAACGGCGACTGCCAGCCAAAGCAGACGATGTGCAACGACACTACGGGGACGCGTGCCCGCATCTTCTCTGCGAGCATGAACAACGCGTCCTTCCTTCTCCCCGACGCCGTCTCCATGCTCCAGGCGCACTACGACGAGGTCGACGGCGTCTACACCCGCGACTTCCCCGACCGGCCGCCGGTCATCTTCGACTACACCGCGAACGCCAGCGACAACAACGACACGCTCAAGTACACGACCAAGTCCACCAAGGTGAAGACGCTGCGGTACAACGAGACGGTGGAGATGGTGCTGCAGAACACGCGGCTGATTGCCAACGAGAGCCACCCCATGCACCTCCACGGCTTCAACTTCTTCGTGCTCGCCCAGGGCTTCGGCAACTACGACGAGGCCGCGGCGGCGCCGCGGTTCAACCTCCACAACCCGCAGGAGCGCAACACCGTCGCCGTCCCCACCGGCGGCTGGGCCGTCATCCGCTTCGTCGCAAACAACCCTGGTAAAGAATCTGTACTTTACATTATTTTTCATAAATCATAATTATTTATTTGCATCGATTGAAATATACTAATAAGGATCAAATCAAATTGTGTCTATTATTTTGCAGGGATGTGGTTCATGCACTGCCACTTCGACGCCCACCTTGATCTGGGGCTGGGAATGGTGTTCGAGGTTCAGGACGGGCCGACGGCGGAGACATCGGTGCCGCCGCCGCCATTGGACTTACCTCATTGCTAAAATCGTTGTCAAACTTGATTCTTTGAATCCGGTGATGGATTTGTCAACAGAAAAAGTGTACAAGCTTATGTTGTGATTCTTAACTATTGTTTGTCCGATCCCTTACAAGATTATTGTTCTACAGGCATGCATAGGGAGCACACGCATTTTTATATGTAATGTAAAAAGTCGAATCATGGATCTGATTGTTTGAGTTTGGTGTATAAATAAATTGGATACGTACGTCAACACGTGAAGCAGCCTGGATAGGAGTTATTATTCGGTCATGACATTTGACTAGCTAGTTGCTATACTTATCCGCTCGTATATATAGTCGCAAAAACCATATCTACAAATCTCGCTATTTGTAAATACTCCCTCCGTTCCAAATTATAAGTCGCTTTGATTTTTTTTAATACATCTATTTTGTTATGCATCTAAATATAATAATATGTCTAGATATATAGCAAAATGGATGACAAAAAAAGTCAAAGTGGCTTATACTTTGCAATGGAGGGAGTATAATACTCCAATGGTGAAGTTTCGCTTTATGCGACAAGGTTGTGACATTAATTTGACTATAGTTAGTTGGCTCACAAGTTAACCCAGCACGAGTTTCTATCTTCTAGTCTAAGTGATCTCGTTTTCGCTGACGGGCTAGGCCACAAGAAAATAGCAAATCCGTGGCCGCCCGGTTCGATTAACCATCATGAATCTACCATACTAATGCACCAACATAAACATCGCTAAGTCTACACCATATAACCTCCCCCACTGAGATAGCCCTCCTCCACGTACCTAAAATAAGGACCTGTCTATTCAAAACACGTGTATTTTGAAGGGAAACAGCACACGTGTGTTTTCACAGAACAAAACACACGAATTCCATACATAAAAAAAATCGTGTGTTTCTTTGTAAAGTAGCACATGAATTTGACCAGCCTAGCTAACACCCAAGTCCGACTTTACAAAGGAAAAACATGTGTTTTTTCCCTAACAAACACATGAATTCCATGCTGGGAAAAATTCATGTGTTTTACAACAAAATAACACACGAATTTTGTTGTAGTTGTACTTGTAGTTGTAATCTCTTGTAGTTGTACTTGTATTCTGTCAGAGAAGAAAATACAAGGACTAGATTAGTTGTTGTAAGTTCTGTTCAAGTGAGCCCAATAAATATGTGCAACAGGCCTATAACAATGAGGACAAAGAGGCTTGTTTTAACAAGTGCAGGCCCATGACCCAACCAACATGAGCGAAGGAGAAAAATGAGGACTCACCTTGACAGCAAAGGTTAACATCTCTATCTGCTCCACAAACAAAGATCCTTGTGTCTCTAAGAAGTAAGAACCTTGCATCTCTATCTGCTACACAACACAAGTAGTAAATAAGAACCGAAGAGTCTCTAAGGAGAACATGCATCAGATATGTTTGCACCAGGTATCTAAAAATCAGAGGAAGTCATTAGACTGTTCAGTCATTAGCCTCACAGTAGCAGAAGGGATTTGACCTAACAACACCAAAAGGGATCAAGAAATGGCAAGAAGCAATACATTGTTCATGTACCAAACAAACCAGCATGCATTTCCAAATCCTATGTTGACAAATCTATTACAAATGAGTTTCAATGACACAAATGACAACAGTACCAAAGCAAGTAGCAACAACAGTTCACTTCAGCAATACTCACTGGATCTGAAGTCGGTCCTTCAAATGCTATCACACACAAGAGGGTGAGCAAATCAATCTTTGAGTTTTATTTCAATGTTGCTTCTTCAAATGTCTACATTTCTATGTGTGTGTGTGGGTGGTGGGGGGGTAACACTCAACTTATGTTTGAACAAATAACGAACTCACAAGAAGAAAATGATCAAGCTCACATGAGTACATAGGAACAAAATTACAGTACCAACTTGTGCAGATTACACTATGCATTCGTTGTAATTTCAGCATAATATGAATGTAATTTGAAAATCATGCTTACAGACTACACAACTACATGATGGGATGCAAGGATCATTGACATAGAAGTTTAATGGGAGTAGCTCATTAGCTTAGCCAGCGTGCGCACCCACAAAACCCCACATCCTCCCTGCCAATCACACTGCACGAACCTTGCCATTTCTTATAGTTTGTGTTCTCTCAAACTACAAGATCCCTAGGCAGATCTCAAAGTGGCAACAGGAACACATGCAACAGGCTACAGTGAGGTGGCAGCAACACCCATGGACAAATCACAGTATACAAATCCGAGGAGCTCAATCAAATAGCGAACAACAACTCAACATGGATAAACAAGGATATGTGGTGTGTGCTAACACAAATCATAGTATACAATGAACAAGGTGAGTTAGCACAAATCACAAACCGAAATCTGAGTACTTCCCTCACAGAAACAACTCTGACACAAGTTTGTGCAACTCAACTAACAGTGCTTTTATTGTTGCTTAGCGTTACAAACTGGTAAATTTAGTCATCAAGCAAACAGCCTAAACTAGCACACTATAGTTTATTATGTTCCAAAAGAAGCAATAGTGCAGTCCTAATGAAATAATCTCTAGGACACGACCCAGGCCCAGGCCCCGTGGTATGCACGCCAATAATACATGTCTAACAATAAACAAGGCATAATATATGATCTTGAAAAATTTATAGAACAAATATATGAAAATTGCACATTTCAAAAAGTGCAAGTTGTACTTCTAAATAATGCAATTATACTGTATATGTATATAATTACAGAATCCAATTCATGAATGTGGAGCTCAAGCTAATAGCAACTGATAGAGGACCTGTGCTAAATTGTTCTTAACACTCATCATTAGCACTGATAGAGGGACAATCTACCTCAATTGGATTTTTTATATTTTAATTAATTAACTAACCAATTTACATTAATCACTGATTGTAAATATAGATATTTTACGTGTTTTGCAGCATTGGATTCAGAGAGAACATATACAGACCCTTGGGTGTTGGAGGCAATGAGGTTGTGGTGGAAGGGGACGACTCCAGCTCATTCTGAACATCATTGATATCCTGCAGTAGCTCAATTGCGTCACCAAGAATGGAGGCCATGTCCATCTACCAGTTGTAAACAGAAACAATCAGTTCATTGCCCGGTCAAAAGCAGAAAGTAACACTAGTGGTGTCTATGAACATAAAGAAGGATGTACTAATAAGAATAAAGCTGAAGTACTGAGCATAGAACAGATTACTGAAACTAGTCATGCAGAAAGCACTATTACACCATGACATATACCTTTCTGTTCTATGATGGAAAAAAGAAAGAAAGAATCCAAACCTCAAATTGCAATTGATGAAAGCTACAATTGCAGTAGTAGGAACCAGCAATTTACATTATTGGTTTTTGCAATCACTGTAATGCATGCATACTAGTTTGAATTGAAAAAAAGTTCTTAATTTGAATACAACTATACCACAACCTTTGAGTAGCTGTATGAACTGAATGAATGGTGGAGGAAGAATTTCTAGGCATAAGTAGTAAATTTCTTTTTGGAGAATCTCTAGGGAAAGACATGTGGTGCTAATGGGTATATGAAAACTCAAGAACTGTCTGCTAGTTCTAGTGTAGCTTAACATAGATCTCCACATAATGACACTAAAGAAACATAGCTCACCTTCACAATTTCCATTATGATGCAATTAGGCTCCCAAAGCACCCTTGCCCTTAGACTTCAAGCTCTAGCTCAAATTAAGCAGCAGTGGGCATCCGGGTTTGAGCCAAGGTTAGCATCTTGCTTAAAAGCACACCTGCAAAAACTGAACTAGTGCTTGATCTCTAGATAATGTTTCCGTTAGTTGACCAACATGAATGTTTCTCTTTGTTCCAAAATGTGCAGCTGAAAAGGTAGTTCTTGGATTGTGTTCTGAGCTTAAAATAAAAATTACCAAACACAAATAAGGATACTGCACATTTCAGATAGTGCAAATATTACATGTTGTTAATGCAATTATATTATATATGTATATAAATACAGAATATCCAACTCATGAAATGCAGTGTTGCGGACTGTACAATGTTGCATGGACAGAGGTGCCTAAGAACAAGTGGGGACTAGTAGCAGCATACATACTTCTACAGTACATACTCAGTACACATGGAACTGAAGCAGTAGTCTCATCATGTGCATACTAAAGTTAGAAGCAGTTACCTTGCAGAGACAAGTTTAATGGTGGCATTGTGCTAGATTAATGAAGAAGCACTAGCAGAGCTTTCACAGCTAGTAAGCATGGCCTCAGACTGCCTCTTCTCTGTAACAAAAGAAAAGAGTCAGCTAGTAATGAATGGGTTTCTTTTGGAATTATTGTATGCCTCTTCATTTTAGATTGGTAAACTTCATTGAAAAAGAAGTATTCATGAAGTAACCTGTAGAGTCCCCACAAAAGGAATGCACACTCTGCATTTATTAGCATGTCCAACAGAGAAGAAATTTCTGCAAAATATAGACAGATAGATATGATAAGAGATAGGAAAATTTGATGGTAGTATATAACAGAAGCGGACATGTATATAAACAGAGAGCACTAGACTGAATGGTTGCATATTCAAAAGCGTGTCTGAATAAAAAACTCTCAAAGAGCAGTAGTATAGCTACTCTGCCATTTCCCAACAGTAGAAAGAAATAAAGTTATTTGTGGCACTGTCAGAGACTAAAAATAGAAACAAATAGGACTGTGTTGACCTAGCTCACAAATAACAAACTTTAGGATGTGTTATCACAGAGGACAATGAGCAATTTCTTTTTCTATGGAATGACAAGGACAACATAAGAGATGTGAGCTTCCACAAGTCACAAATAACAAAATTTATGATGTGTTATCACAGAGGACAAAGACAATGGCAAGTAACATAACATATCAGAGCTTCTTTGTTATTCAAAATAGGTGTGTTTTTTTTTTTGCATCATTGGCCATTTCAAAATATTTCATAAATATAATAGTACCAACCAAACATAAGCAGTAGCAATTAATTTAAAAAGCAATTATAGAAAACAAAGCACCATACAAAAATACAGACCAAAGGACAGAAATGACAATTATAGAGGACAAATGCAGATAGACAATATTTTTTCTATAGAAAGACAATAGACAAAAAGCACTATACAAGTGGAGATAAAGGAAGGACAAAGTTCAGAGGACAAGTTACAAAAATGCAGACCAAAGGACAGAAATGACAATTACAGATGACAATTACAGAGACAAGTGCAGAGAAACAATTACAGAAATGACAATTAAATATAAGAAAAGTGCAGAGGGAAAATTACAGAGATGACATTTTTTTCTATAGAAGGACAATAGACAAAATTAGGACACTATATTGTAAACAAGCACAAGGGCAGATAAAAAGAAATGACAAGTACAGAGGGACAAGTGCATAGTGACAATTACAGATAAAAATAAATGACAAGTACAAAGGCCCAAAAACATAGACCATGAAACTGATTTAGAGACATGGCACCTTGTCTCAACTATTTGGATTTAGAGTTCCAGATTTAAACCCTACCCAACGCCAAATGCCTAATGACCAATTCCCAGTTACACAGAAAACATTAGGGATCCCTTAAAATGTTACTAGGCAAAAGGTATCCCTAGTCCAAAAACAAAATGGGGTTTTCATTATCAGCACCGGTAATTGCACATTGCACCTATAGAATTTGCACCAAACAAAACCTACAATTATAGCAGATAATGTGTGCAATAACAGTGGCTTGTTGTTATAGTGCAGAGGATTAAGTTGGTTTGACAAAAGTGACTTGCTACTACAAACACCTGCTGTTGACTTACATGATAATAGAGAAAAAATTAATGTGACTTCAAAGTCACAAGTCACACTTCTGAAATTTTTCAGGTAAGAAAATGCATTTAGTGATCAAGATTTATCTACCATACAAGCACAAAAACTGATGCTCACATGGCTAAGCTTACAATGGCTAATTAAGTGTGATACCATGAACTCACTGATTTGTACAGAACATAGCTATCCACTAATGAAAACAATTGATGGCGTAGATCCTTGAGACACGTAATTCAAATAGTTCAGTAACTCATTTCTTTTCAGTAATTCAGTACCTACAGTTTGCAAATCGAGTAGGTAAAGATCATCAAAGCATGTAGATCCTTCTCTATGTAACCTACTGCATATATTAGCAAGGTCCCAAGTAAACCTGTGTACCAATCAAACTTACAAAATCAGCAAGGGTCCAAAGTAAACATGTGCACCAGTTCACTTAGAAAATCAGTTTGTTTTTAAGTGCAGAAGAAAGGATTCTAACAACAGGCAAACTCTAGTTTAGGCATCCCAAAGTCACAAAGCAAGAAGACAAACCCACAAGCCTGATACTCTCCTTGCATCACAAGTAGTACTATACACTTATTAATACTATTGCAATTATAGTGTCACTGATATGCTGACACTCAAACAAGAGGTGTTAGTACAGATTTTGATCTCATGTACATATTGAAACAGAGTAGAAAGATAATTTATTTTGAAGTAGACCAATGGTGTTAGTACATATTTTGATCTCATGTACAGTTTCAATATTGTGTCATTGTGTGTATAACAAAATTAATGCAGAACACAATACTTTCGGAAAAGTAAATTTCCGAATGTAGGAGAGTTTTTCAAACAACAATTATTTTGCTAAATTTAGAATGTTGCTGACCACAATACTAACTACAGAATGCAAATGACAAAACCTGCAATATGCTCAAGTGACAACTACAGAATGGATGCAAATAGCTGCTATCAATCAGAATATTATTTATATGTGCTTCAGCTATAGTCCAATAGAAAACACTGACTTCGGCTTCAATATAATCATACAGGATCACACTATACACATGTGGACACATTTTTCTTGTTCAAACATAGAGAATGACAAAGAACGTAGTGAAATAAAGACAAAAGGAAAATTATTGAGACTAGAATGCTCAATCTGATGCCCTCCCATTAATCAGAAACATTGCTATTTGAAATTGTTATGCACATCACTCCCTTCTAGAGAAGTGAAAACTGATCATAGATGAAGTTATGGAACATTTGACTAGTGCCCCGAGATATCAAAATGAGTTATTAAAAATAAAATAAAAGAGGACATTGGTTTCTAGACAGTAGTTAGCTTATCACTTTTGAATTCTAGAACTAAATCTGGTAGTAATGTATCAAATTTCTAAAAATAGGAATAGTAACTATCGTGAAGTTACAGTCAATTATTTAGCTGCAAAAAGAAAGCAGAGCATGCAAGGCATCCCAGAAGCCTACTAGTTAAGGTCTTCAAGCATCAGCTCCAAAAGGATGAAGATCATGTGAGATAGCCACGCATTGGTTCCAAAAGTTGCACACTAGTCATATTTTAGCCTCCTTTCTCAAAAGAAAAGGCAACCTGTAACTTTCCGAAGGAACTAGATAGTCAAATGAAGAAAAATATGGTTGACCCAAATGAATTTGGACCAAAATATAGCACCATGTTTACACTCTTAGGAAATGAAGAGATATATCATATATCACAGATGTTAAATCCTATTCACTAAAACTAGTGAAACTTTTGACATCACAAAGCTTCACCAGATACTGAAATGCTCGAGAAGCACCAAACCAACAGCCTATAGGTAGAAATGCTCACAAAATAAACATGAAAACACATAAGCCTGGGGTTTATGGTACCACATGTGCAACTATCATATTGCTAATAATCCTGTTCCCCAAGTACTGAATTACGCCTAATGTGTCTACATTTACAAATCCACGAATCCAAACATATCAAGACAAGCATCACAATTACTAAATCGCCACCTCATCAACAATATATTCAGAGACAAAGAAGAGTATGCACTCTCCCCATCTTCTACAACAAGCACGAAAAGAAAAAAAAGAGAACACCATTAACAACAGTGCCTGCAGTAGTGGATAGGGTGGCACCTTGCTGAGTCCATCACCACAGATCTGTGCCCAAGCCCAGATCTAGGCCACCAGCTCAACATCATTCAAACCATGAAGGCTATTATCCTCTTCAGAGTTCATTTCAAACCATGAAGGCTATTATCCTCTTCAGAGTTCATTTCAATCTCATCACCACTCAACTCATACGCAGACCCAACATCATATAAATTTTGATCAGGATCCATGGCTGCCACATCACAACAAGAACAATAAACAACATTATTTTCATCAGGATCCATGTCTCTGCACTACAAAATTGCCACTACTAGACACTACAAAGAAAAAGTGACTGAACACGTATCAGTCACTTATTAATCATAACTACCACAAGCAATGGGTATATTACAAAAATACCACACTGGCCGAAACCAAAATTGGAAATGGTCTTACTTCACGTACAACAGTCCTATTTATTTCTAGAGCCAAAATAGCTTTGTTTGTGTGCAAATCAAAAGCTATAAAGTGTTATTCTAAATTAACAGAGGGGACATCTCAACACAAAGGAGATACCAATATTTTAAGTTCTAGTTTCACAAGTTTTATAAATGCAATACCAAAAAATGAGGCCTCTAAAATTCATTATATACATCTGAACAATCTGACATGGTTAAAAATGAAGCCTCTAAAATGTGATTTGAAACTTTCTGCCTTTACTAAGGTTAACAATCGGAGGTTGTATCTCCATTTATTTTGTCCTTGTTCTGCAGCACATGGAAAAGATGCAGACAAGGGGCTGGTTAAAATCTCACCCTCAGCCCTCAGAAACTTCACAAATGCAAACAGAACAGAACTAATATGATCCTTTACCTATATGCAGCGAGAGTAGATGGTCCTGAAAGCTCCATAGCCTGAAAGAGTATCACCACTGGTGGACACCATGACCGGATCCACAACTAGAGCTGCTTTCAGAAGCACAAGTCACAACAAGTAAATAAATGAGTTGGCATAATAAGATTTCATCATACACTCCCAGCAGTGTAGCATACCTTTGACTGGAAACTTCCTAAGACTCTAATAGCTGAAGAGAGCATCCCTGTTCACCTAACAAAATCCAGAATAGAAGGCATGCATTAAATATGATACAAATCAAATAAATTAAATCATAACAAACTATCACCTATCTCCAATTTCATATGACAACTTCTACATAAGCACATTTAGAAAAGTGACAAGTCATTTGGCTATACAAACACAGAACATATTAGTTGAAAAAATCCATCATATGTGTTCAATCTGCACATCCACAAAAATAGTTCATATTAATTGCAAAGGCACTATGCTCGAAAGATGGCATGCTGAGAACTTAAAATGGCTGCTTGCATGCTGCACATCCACAAAAAGGCACAAACACATCACTGAAACACACATGTGCAGTATAGCTGTTATTCATTCAAGGGTGAAAGTAAAGGGGAAAAACAATCAATTTTGTAAACCATTTCAGAAACTTTTGCACGAAATCAAAGGCACAGATGCACAAAAGATGGCATCATGCAGAGAACAATAGTTTCAGAACATACTCCACAAAAGGCTTTTTGCACATGCTTCAAAGTCTTCAGCATTTCATTAGTATCAATATTGTCATCTGCGGAAGTTGGGTCCTAAAAAGGCAACAAGATATGTCAGATTACTATAATACACAAGTGCACACACAATCCAGACATGGCATTCTCAAAAACATGTTGGAAGAACAGATGACAACTATTAATTACTAAGGATGCACAAAGACAGATCACAAAATAGACAATTTTTTTATAGAAGGATAGATGAAAAGGAATTTCAAAGGATAAACAAAGACATATCACAAATAGACAATTTTTTCTATAGAAGGACAAATGACAAAATTCAGTAAAAGTTCTATCAAAATTCAGAATAAGCGGTGATATGATACAGAATGAGTCATGACACAACTCAGAAGAGTTCTCACACATTTCTAGTTGCACTGAATCAAAAATTCCTAGCCCGCGTCCTCCCAATCCCTGTTGAGATGACATGCCATGCACACTTGCATTGTATTTCATTTGACACCAAAGTATACAAAAATTCACCCAGTATTGTACAGGGACTGGAGTAGAACGTATAGGTGACACTGAAATTCCATTCTAAAACTACATGCAGCCGGTGGTTTCAAAGCCACCAAATAAGCCTCGAGGGCCAACCAACCAACCAACAACACCCTCCATGCATCTCCACCACTTCCTCCATCACCGGCTTCTTCTTCACGACGAACTGACAACCCCAGGTGGCTAAAACGACAGGGCCAAAACTCAATCTCCTACCTCATCAATCCCTGCCGCTCACTTACATTCCAAAATTCCCCACCCAAATCTCCATCCCTCTGACCAAATCATAGTATAGATCCACGAATCCATGCACCCGAGCAGCCTCCCCTACGCCAACCAAATCCACAGCCACAACCCAAAAAATCCCCCAAATCCAACGCAAATCCCGCACCCAAAAATCGTCCAAATCATGAACAACACGACCATCTATGGCGCCACCCACCCACGAGGAGCCTACCCTACCCCGTAGCCGCACGACGAGGTACTCAGACTCACAGAACCCTAAATCACACAAATCGATCGAAAACTCAATAAATCCTAGATGAACTCACCTTTAGCCTCGCTATGAGATGAAGACGGCGCCGAAGGAGGCGCCGCTGCCGCCGATAAATGGCCTAAACACGCGCCGGGAGGGAGAGGGTAGCCATCGCCGCCGACGAGAAGCGAGGCGAAATGGGGAGGAGAATGGGAGGGAGGCGAGGAGGAGACGACTCGTGCTGTTGCGAGTCCAGAATGCCACAAGAAGTGGGCCCTGCCCGTCAGCTGCACAACAAATGGGCCACTCAGTGGGAACAGACGGAGCAGACACCAGCCATCCATCGTGCGATCAACGAACACAAAATTCGTGTGCTGCCAGAGAAAGAAACACGCGTGTATTATATAGTGTTTGTCTAAAATAATGTACCCAAAAACAACCCCGTACAAATCAACCGTCAGATTAGTTCTCAATCTTCTCTCTCCTTAATTACTCACTCAAATCCGACGATCCAGATCTCTTGTATGGTCCTCCTCGACCGGATGACACCTGCCTCGCGCAAGAACCCATCTGCGCGGCATTCGCGATTCACATGCCGCCCCCGTCCATCACGACGTGATTGAACACCATGATCACCGTGACTGATCCCTTTTTCCATACGTGGTGTGCAAAAGGGAGTCTCTCCTAATCTCTCCTTCCTTGATTTCTCACAAATTCGAGCCCGTGTTGCAAAGCCGGCGGCGGGCGCTCTGGAGCCGCGGTGCACGCCGTGGTGTTGGCCGGGGGAGCGCTACCTCAGGGTACGACATTACGACAGGATGCGGCGTGACGAGCGTACGAAACCAAGGAGGTGCACATATATATAGCGTCATGATCCCGTCCGGACGACGACCGACTCCCACGTCAAGGCCGCCGTTGCGGTGCTCGGCGGCGACCCACAGGTCGTGATCGATCCTGGGTGTAGGTTAGTATATATGCACAACACTAGCTACCCTCTGCGCATGCATGCGCCGATCTTTGCATGCCGAGCATGATCCACGCATGACGCATCGCATGTGTACATATATATACAGTCAGAAACCCGGCCGGGCATGATACTCGAGCACTGAAGTATCAAAATGAAGAACACTATGAAGTATCAAAATGACAACAATAATAATCCATTGTTCACGCATCAGAAGTGTGAGAAGTTTTTTTTTCCAAACATATTTTAAGAATGGTTACAATCTTCTGACAGGGATATGCCATCGGAACTACACTGATTGTGATGAGTTTACAACTTACAGTGTTACAAATTCCTAATGCCCAGAGAATAGATTAACTTTTTAGCGGAAACAATAGGAGAGTGCTACTATGAATGCCTACAAGCATCGTTCTTATAGGGGGCATGTTTGTTGTTTCGATGCAGATAAATCCTCAGAAGGCCCGGGTGGAATTTCACACAGCAAGTAAAAAAAAAAAAAGAGAGAGGAAGGGACTGGGGTAAAAGATTTCAGGAATAGCATGGGCCTTGTGTTTGTTGAGCAGGTGCAAGCTCATGTTTATGTATACTTTGTGTCCAGTCACCTTAAGATCAGCATAAAGCGCTTTGTCCCCAGTACCTTCAGTTTAGTTTAGTATTTGGCTAATGACATCTTTCAGCACAGCTTGGAGAGTTTGAAATTGGGGGAACTGTTGGACACACTACCACCTGCCCTGGATGAAGCAATTGCAATTTCTAAGGTAAGATAAGAAGACACATGTGCATAGCTTGTGGTATCCCTGCTTCTATTCTTCTGAATTATGATCGTAGTTTGTACCTCAATTTACGTGTCTCACTCAGGTTATGCAATTTCTAGAAGCACAAGAACACAATATTTTTATCTTACTCCCTACAATGAACTCCCTACCATTGTGTATCAAATGTTGAGTCAACATATACCCAATCATATTATCACCAATTATTTTCTTTGTTTTTGATAGGGCCGCTCCAGTAACTATCCTTGCCAGATTTCTTGGAAACATTTTTATTCATGGCACCTTTGTCATCATGTTGACTTAGTCAACATCCTAACAAAACTAAAAGGTGATATCATCCTAACATTCTGGTTTTCAAAATATGCAAGGTGCAGATAGATGCATGTGATACTGTGTGTTGGGACCGTAAGGCACTTGCTAATCAGGTTTGTATATTGGGATATCATCAATCTCTCTAAACTGAAAGGTGTAAATGCATTGGCCAATGGACGAATGATTTTCTTGAGCTTGCGCTTGCATACTGAAATTGTGATTCTTTTTTTAATTATTTTCTATATGTTCATTATCTTGATAGGTGATGTCTTGCTCAAGTGATCTAATTCTCTATGATTGGAAGCATTGGTGCTGGTTGGCATTATTTTATATTTTATAAATCTATACTGTTAATGTCACCATAGCGTTAGCATGGGCAATATACTAGTATGTATAGTAGTTGTAAGAGTATATAACTGGCCGGGCAACGACTGACGTTAGGGTTGAAAACAGAGCTCACCGGCTCCACCTGGACAAATGAAAGTAATGTCTTGGGCAGCAAGTTGATTGAGACACTTGGATGGCACCAGTGATGACGCCGATGCACCGAACGGAGGGAGTACGTGGTTGGGCGCTGAACATCCAGCAGAAATGTCATTATTGCACTTTTCTTCACTGATCTGATACAAAATCTCTTCAATCCTACTCTTTTGCCAAAAGGATCAAAACCTTTACCATGTGTTGGCCCTAATTCCATAACTCGAGACGGCGTTTGGATTCTACCCACTCTTCTATATATTTCTCGATCTCTCCACTTCTTTATCAATGAATATAAGATATATTTCTCAGTGCTGCCTTTTGGTATACTTAACATCATTTACTAATATTGTCCTTTGAACTTCGGGCCGGTCTTTCACCCTCTAACTTCAATCTTGCCCAAAATTTTCCCGTTTTAGAATACATGTAGTTAGGTTTAAGATTACTATTGGTTGTCAAATGTTTTTCATCACTTTGACCATCGCTATATAAAAAGTTATATAGATTGACAATGTAAGACAAATGTGGTTAAATTTAATATCAAAGGCACTTTCAAACGATTTATTTTATTTAAATTTCACATTTGATTAAAGTTGTTGGTCAAAGCTTCATCTCGTAGCACATTTTGACATTAACAGCAGGAGTACCCAGAGGTAGATTTCTTTGAGCTTGAAGGTAGAGCACACTAGAGCTCGAACAGGAAGATGTGGATTAGTACTTCACGATTATTTGTGCATCCATGCGTGATTCCTGCTTACATGTCTGTATCACCTCTTTTTTTTTTTAAAAAAAAAAACCCTTTTTTAGACACCTTCGATTCATTTCCATAGACGGTTACATAATCCGACGTCCGAGAGCCACAAACGAAAATGGTGATTTTTGCAAGCTATTTCTTATCTGAACGGCCTGTAGACAGGGTGATAACGTGGATCGACCATGGGACAATTCCATGTCAAGCTGTACACCACTAAATCGACTTTGTAGAATTGCATGTGGTCCGTGGTTACGGGAATTGTCAAAACTGGAGTTTCGGCAAAGGTTAAGCATGACAAACAAGAAGGGCAGCTGCTGGTGGCTAGCGAAAAGAGCCAAAGGCCCTGCCTGGCCACCCCGGGTTCGAACCCCGGTGACCGCGGTATTGCCGTGCAGAGTGCACGGGAATGAGGAGAAAAGGTTCCTTAATTCAAAAAAATATTAATAGCAGACCACTATTTTGGAAAACATTTTCACTCGATTAGGGAAAAGCTACCCTAGAACACACTCATGGTTTTAGTATTCCCTAGCGGCGCTAAACCATCAGGAAAAGAATTGGATCGTTCCAGTGACTACAATATAGGATGTTTGGGACTGCTTCACTCCACAATTTTTAGCTCTGCTCAACCAAGTCCATGCCAAACGCCGCCCCAACTCCAGATTTTGCAGCTCCAGAAAAAATTGAATATGGGGGCCAGCTCCATGTTTTTTGTGGAGCTCCTCAAGAGGTGCTCCAAGTATTGAAGTTTCCACAAGTTCTCACCGATTACCCCCAATACCATTAATTACACAGTACCGATTCGTTTTCTATTCTTATCTCTTCCACTAGTGCCCCCATCCATTTGCTCTCCCGGCCTCCTCGGTCCTCACGTGACTTGGCGCCGCCGCACTCATCTCCCGGCCGCCACCCTTCCCGCCGGCGGGGGACCGCCCGGAATAGAGCGATCCAGGCCCCATCGCCGCCGACCCAGCTTTTTGGAGTCCCCGACGCCGGCTCGCTCCATACGGGACCAAACCGCCGGCACCCAAGGTTGGGCTCCCCAGATCGGGCCATCGCTGCGCCGCCGCCACGGCCACGGCTCATCGATCCCGGCTTGCTCGCTAGGCCACGCTCGCCGACCAAGGCGCGCAAGCGGCTGCAGTTGACTTGGCCAACCCAGGCGATGTTGATATAGCCCGAGGTGGCGCGCAAGCGGCCATGGTTAGCTTGGCTGACCCAGGCGACGTCGGCGGCCCGAGGTGGCGCGCGACAGGGCAATCTAGCTAAAACGGCAAGCGGTGCGCAACGCGGGCAGCCCCAGGCAGCAAGCAACGACGGTAGTGTGCAGTGCGGAGGTGAGGGATGGGGATGGAAAAAAGCATATGACTGACATGTGGGTCCCATGACTCAAGGGCAAAATGGATCATTATGATCTCCACCCCACACTCTTGGAGCTAAAGCTAGACTGCAAGCCAAACATGTGGAACTGCTTCATGGTCAACAACTACTTTATTATGGAGCTGCTCCATGGTGAATATGGTGGAGTGGAGTTGGGTAAATTAGTCCCAAATAGTGCCAATAAATATAGCATGTTTGCTACTTCTTGTGGAGCTCTTTTACGGTGGTGGGAAGTTACCCTAATTTTTTCTGACCGTTGATCTGATAATTTCAATCAAAACAATTTATCAACAATTAACTTATGGGGTAAGGACAATTTATCAACAATTAAATTATGGGGTCCTCGTGTACTTTGCATCGGTCCCTCGTGTACTTTGTATCAGTCCCACTAGTTTGGTATTACTTGGTCCCTTGTTATGGGTGTTATGAAACATGTCGTCAGCGGTTAGAACCTTTCCCTCTCCGTCTCTCATGATCACATAGTAGATGAAAATAGTAGAATATGTAGACACAAGATAGGGAGATTATTCTTTATTTCTCTGAATATTGATGATTACAACATAGAGCTCCCACATATATATAGTCCGATCAAGACCTAAGAGTTTCGGTAAGAGCCCACGTACAAATGGACTAGGATTAAGATTCCTCCTTCTCTGTCGCCGTCGGCTCATTCATTCGCTAGGGTAGTGTCTTCGCGTGAGCTTTGCTCTGCAAGTGGTTTGTTGGGCGGAGAGGCCCTTTGTTTCTTGCTTTGTTGTTTTTGTTGTGTTGCGGCCACTTTCTCTGTGGTCTTGTTTGTTGTACTCGTCGAGTCTCGGCTTCTTCTACTTAATATAAAAGACACGTGAAGTCGTGTTCGAGAAAAAAAAAAAGATTCCTCCTCCTTTCATTCTAGGATAGAGTCCGTATGTTTTACAACACTCCCCCTTGGGCGATTACCACAATATGCACATGCCTCATCAAAAACTCCATCCGAAAACCTAGTGGAAAAAACGGTTCTTGGAGAAAAGAGTACATCGCATTCGTTAATTGCATTGCACATGTTGTCTCATTTAAAACCTTGTGTGAGAAACCTTCGAGTAAAAACTCACATTAAAAAAAAGAGTACAATATTTAACCTTCTTGGTCATATATTCTTCAGGATATTTTATTTTTCATGAATAGATATTGATCTTCACGATCTATGCATAAACTTCAGCATTTTAGCAAATAGGATCTACTTGGTCTTAGTAATTCTAGTGGTTTTAGTTACCTTCAAGGTAAATTAAATCAAATTGCATCCCCTCATAAAGCCATTCTTTGTACTTCATTGTTCAAAATACACTTTTCATATATGTGTACTTACTAATGGTATACAGTACCACAATACTATATCTTTCAAAAAAATTGGCTCATAATTCTTCTATGAATTATATAGGTATAAATAAGAGCAATATGCTTTAGGCATAATAACCATTTATCAGTTGTGCAAAACAAATAAATTTTATCCTTCAGGGTAATAAATCCTTTTAGAGGATTATGGGGATAAATAATTTGTAATATTTGATATCTTCTAGATAGTGCATCAATTCTTCCTTAGTGGATTTTTAAATACATATTCTACAAATCTTTAGGATTTTGATTGTACCACTAAATTATAAATCCAAATGATATTTAGCATTTAGGGGATAATTCAATTGCTAAAATCACCATTATTCTTATACCTTCTATGGTATTTAGAAGGTGTCAAAACTTCATTGCTAGCTTTACAATATACACTTTCTGAGTGTTTGTACATGGTATTTAGGATTCCTCATTCTTTCTCTCGGGTCTATATTCACTTCTGGGATCAATGTTGTTTCTTCAAGAATTGACTGATAAATCCTTGATGGATTAGTTCCTTTAATGGAGTTCTTATTTTCTAGGGACAATAATTCTCTTCTATGAGATATACTACATGAGATATTATTATGTGATATACACAATAAGATAGTGTTTATTCACTATAAAGTCATTCGAAGACTATTCCTTCTAGGACATGCTCTTCTTGAGACTTCAATATTCATTCAGGAATATATTAAACCTTAGACTTCTTAATACTTGGTATGAGCTTTAATTTTCATATGTTGCGATTTATATTCTCCAGGAACTATATATACAGATCTTCGTGATCCACTTATAACTGCATATTTCATATTCATTCATTTCATTTGCTAGAGATATAGTAGAACATTTATTTCTTTTTATTAGGAGATTCATCCTCAATTGCATTTCTTCATTGACCCGATATAATCACTACAGGCGACTTTGCCATGGACTTTGTTTTTCGGATCCGGGTTCTCATAAGAGAAACATTTACAATTATAGAGGTAGCGTTGTCGACAACTGTTATTTTCTCCCAATATTTTGAGATTATTCTTTCCCTTTGTCATTTCCCAAACAAGAGATAATTTGTTGTTCTGCACATCCAACACTAATAATGTGTGCGCTTAGTGTGTTGGATTTCATCTTCATGATGATCCTCTTCATGAGGCGGTCAACCTTCTTCATGAGGTGTTCTCTTCATGAGAATGGAGGAGTTTATTTATATTTCATTTAGCAAGTATATACTAAACTAGAACCAACAGGCATCCCCGTAGATTTTAGCTTAATAGTATACAATATTTTGGTTACTGCTAGTAAGCACAACTTCTAGTTTATAACTTCAAATTACTCCTCACATTTCTAAAAATATCTGACATATGCTCTGCTTCATGCTTCACAAGAGCATTAGTCAAACTATTATTTGACTTAGTGCGTGATACTATTCCGACTTCAAGCTTTAAGGAATATTTTCTCTTAAGACCATTTTTCTTCTATGGAAATAATTTTTGGCATTCAAAATAGGCCTTTTCTCCCCCTAATGCCAATATTAGATCTTTAATAGCATACTTCAAAAGATATCCCCTATCATGGGCTTAAAATAATTCAAATTCATGTATTTCCAACTACGGGTGGAGGCTCATTTATGTATGCTATGATGAAATTATATGGGAAATATTCATGCACATATTTTAATATAGGGTTTATTATACGTTATATGCAGTGAGCTAGAATACATAAAGTGTATTTATGAATGTTCAGCATTCCTGTAAACTCAGGGATGTTCTCCCCTAATTTGCACATATCATAGTTTAAAAAACTATTTCATTATCTAGCTTCTTTATTGTTTAGGCCAAATTTTTGATCCAAGTACTCATACATTAAAAAAAATAGACCATACACTTCAAACGTATAAAACGCAACATTCAAACTCACATGGAATATCTTCTAGACTTTCTAATTGCCACTAATAAAAAATTCCCCTGACGCCTTTTCTTCTCCCAAATTATCATAAGTGTTTTATCTACTAACTCAATTTTCACTATAATCCATCCATTCAAGTGGGGTCACTTCTCCATTTAGCTAATTTCAGATTAATCAACTCCCCCTTATCTTAGGCTACTTGACCATAGACCAATCTATTGCTTATGCATACAATGCATTAAAAGCAAAAATATTCCAAGGGAAGTGCAACGGTAGATACTAGCTATAGATATAGCCATTATGCTAATATTCATGTAAGAGTTGAAAAAGTTCTAGCTCGACGGGAGCACGACATAGTGATACACATTCATGTGCAATGTGAAAAATATTGGTATTCAATCCAACGTGATAGATAACAACAAAATGCAAAGCTACAAGCTTACTTGTAATTAGTGTAGTAGAGAAAGTTAACTCGGTCGGAAGGGATGCGGGCAAAACTTCAAGTTCGATACGTGCACTTAAAGATGGATTTAGGAAGGCTATGCCTATTAAATACATATATTACCCACATTTTCTTATGCCTATACCAAAATTTCTTCCCTTTTCATGCCATAATTACTTCAAGTACTAATTTGCTTCATGCACCATCAATGAATAATAATTTCTAATGATCTATAGAATCCAATTATACTTCTAGTATTCATTGGTTATGGCATAAAATTTACATATTCAATGTACTATTCGGTGTACAACAACAGACTGAGGGTAGGACATAAACTTCTAGTTTTTTGGCTGAAGTATTAGATACTTAGTTTAGGATTATACTATTTCTTGACTAAATTTGTCCTTCTAAGATCATATGCCAGTATAGTCCAATTGTTCATGTGCTTCTAGGAAATTCAGTTCCCTTCTACCTACATGGTAGTAGTGCGCAAAGAACTATAACCTTCGTCGTTATATAAGGTTTCTTTGTGGATAAAAGTAATGCAAAATTGATTTAGATGGTAAAATAGGCACTTGTTTATATGTGAATCATATAAATCTATTTTATTCCATGAGAAGTTAACACATATTACTGCAAGAAAGAATTGTAACTAAGAATATTAAATGCTTCATATTTAGTCTTTAAGCTAATAAAGTAACCATTAACTCTTCTATGAGTTTCCATAATCCACTTAATTCAGCGGGAATTAATACCTAAAGCACCACCACCACTACTATCAATAATTCAGGATATGAATTTCAAAGGCAATAAATCTATAAGCACATGATTTAAGTTCTTCTTCAAGAGAAACTTTAAATGTTCTAATTCTTATCCGCTCTTATATGTCTTAGCATCAACGCTTGACATTTAGCAAATTCATGATTGCTTGATCTTTCTTGGAGTATAAGATATGCAAGTCACATATTCAAAATTAATCCAACCGACAATATCCTGATTTATAAAGCTATCTAAAAATTCCAACTCAATTTCTATTTGAGTAACTTCTAATGGTAAATTCAAATACTTCATGTATTATATTGCTTTGTGATATTCTATACACAAGAGATATTTCTTTGAGAATATATGATGATAAAATCTTATTTACCATCTTGTCTTCTAGACATTTAATATAAAGCTTCAAGCTATTGTTTATAGAGCAGCATTATATCTTGGCCATATACTCATTCTAGAGAGTAATCAGGAAATATATATCCCGAGTTTACTACACTTCAATGGTAGCAATATCCTATATGGATTTAATAATGACCATAACAAATAATTCTACTATTCAAAGTAATTCCAGGATATTCCTTCTTCACGAAGGTATGCATATATCATTATATAGATAAATCATGTGCATATAGGTTTACTACATGTAAACAAGTAGCAAGGTGCAAAAAGACAGTGGATGGTTATTCAAAATATTCTTAGAAGTATTCTAGCATTTTTCAGGATTATGGTATATGAAAAATTTTAGAATTAATACCAAGCATTCATTTATCCCAAAAATTCATTATGCTAGAAAAAACAAATATGAGCCTCTCAAAGGTAACAAGTCTAAGGTTTGCAAGATTCTGAGAGCTCATAATACTTTATACCATGTTTTTCATGTAACCATTCAAGATTTACAATTACATGATATATAATCCATGACGTTTGACACATAAATAAATGCATTCAAAAGAGCATTAAAAAACAACACATGGTATGCATACATGAACATAAATCAAATACTACAAATATATACAAATAAAAGCATTTTATTGTCAAGTAGCTGCAAGCTTGCTGGTTAGCCACGGTAATGAGCTGTATGCTAGCACCAGATTAACAATTCGTCATGCATACTGAAACACTGCAGGTTACAAGATTTTCAAAGCCTGACAAAGACAACAAAATATTACTGGCATGATGGAAACTACAGGTTCCCAAATTAATCTAGTAGTTGCTTGATCTATGATCGTCAGAATACAAAATCCTTCGGGGCCAATATGAGTCTCGTAGGAAGGTTTCAAAATTAGAGAACTCATATATATTTTGTTTATTATTATTAGACAATATAACCGTGAGATCTTCCAGAAACCTATCCACTTTTCAATTGATTCTTTCCCTTCCCTTTATTTGTCCGGTGACGCAGCTTGTAGGCTCAGCGGTGGTGCAGCTTCTGGGCTGGTGGTGACGCACATGCTGGTGGCCAAGATTTGAGGCGCGTGCAAGCGTCCTGGATATCGCGTGCGAACAGCCAGCGAGATGCGGCTTACGTGCTAGCAAGACCGTGACGGCTTACGTGCGGCCGACCCGGTGGTTGTTCAAGTGGCGAAGGCCGTGTGCGTTCAGGCGACGGCCGTTCAGGCGGCGGTGGCTCGCATGCAGGCGAGCAAAGCCACGGTGTCCATAATAATTTGTCGATTTAATTCTACAACGGCGAGTAGGGTTGCTAACTACTTCTAGTAGATCAAGATTCACATGAACTGGTCTAGCTTGCCTGTTAGATTTGGGTTCATAATTAATTAATCAGTCTGCGAGCTGATCAATTATGTTGTCGTTGGACTTCATGCCAACGCTACCCGGCCGTTGATGTTGCCCTGATTTGGCGTTCAAGCCCAATAATGTGGTTATGAAGTTTCTCGGCAAGTCTAGTAGATTGTACTTTGTCATGCTTCCTGCATGTAAAGCATAGACTAGCTCGAAGGCTAGCACAAGCAAGCAATCTGCGAGATTTTTCCATACCTTTTAAAGATACCAATTTGATCTACCTCACATGCCATGTAGGGCAGTGGTTAGTAGATACATACCGCGTAGGGCGTTAGCATTGCCGTACCGTCTGCTTGACAATGACGATGGATGTCGATGCAGTGCAGATTAGTTGCAGGTAGAGGTAGCAGATCCGTTCCGCTAACAATGTTGCACTACAGCAGGCAGGTTCTTTGCCTAGTGCCTGCTGCACTCGGCAAAGGGGCTTTTGCACTCGGCAAAGCCTTTGCCGAGTGCAACACTCGGCAAAGAGGTGCCGACGAAGAAGCACCCGGCAAAGCCTGTTTTTTATTTTTTTAAAAAATTTCTTTGCCGAGTGCCACCATGCCTGGCACTCAGCAAAGAAATTATTTTTTTTAAAAAAAAATCTTTAGTAGCATCAACTCATGTAATACAATATCATATTTGAATCAGTCTCAGAACAGGTCCAGCAGGATCACACCGTCTCAAAAATTGATGAAGGCATTATTAAAAATGCCTCTAAAAACAAGGCAAATCAGCAGAAATCATTTGAGAATGAATCAAAATCTTTCATACAGATTTGCATCTCCAAATTATTGGCAGTTGATGACCATCATAGCATAGTCTGAAAGAATACAAGCAGGTGACAACATGACAGAGGAAACCTCAAACTAAACAATGGTAGAGGATGTTCAGACAATGCAAATCAACATGACACACCATAAGACAAGACACTAAGGCAAGAGCTCAACTAGTGCTAGTGTATCAGGTAGATGATGATCCATCACATCCTTCTCCGATTCACTATGTTTTGTGAAACGACAGCAGCACTCTAGTCCTGCAACAATGGTAAGGTGGTTAAGAAACAGATTTCAACAATGCTCATTACAGGCAACCAGTGTGAACGATATTACAAGGGAAATGCTACCACAGTGAACCAATCTACTGCATGCTGGATTGCATAACCAAAGTTCCCTTGATTCCAATTAAACTGGAAAGTAACTGAATTTTCAGAACTGACTTCAAAAACAGGAACCGAAAGTAAGAGATTCTTACTTTGGTTTGTACTAACGTCGAGATGTTGTTATATGTATGTTGCTGGTGCGACTTTGTACAATCTTGGATGGTTCCTTTGGTTTTTCTATACACACCTTCCCCCTTTTTCCTCCTTAATGAAAAATTGGTTGTAATTATCAATTGGTTGTATCAGCAATCAATTGTTTCTAGCTAAATAGTATATAGAAGATGCAAAACAACATACAATTTTTTCAAAGCTGTAATCATCAATTGGTTGTCCATTTTTTCTGGTATGTGTTGCTATATACTGGTATATATTAGACTTCAAATTGTCAATAATATGTTGATAGCCCCAAGCTACTTGTCTTTAAATAAGATTGAACATATAGCAAGACAACTGGAAGGTAACATTACTGGTTTTTGAATAGGACAAGATGCAGGTTTATATGTCCATGCATCAACTGGACTTGAGACTGGCAGTGTACATATAAATAATTCAGGGATTTTTCTAGCTATCTCTTTACCTTGTTATAGGAAATGATATACTTGTCCATAAAGGTATCATAAATGTGATGAAACTCTATATCCAATGGGACTAAATCAAAATATAAACTTTATCAAGTGGACACAGACAACTTTTAAGTGAAGTCGTTGGGCAGTGAACCATACCTGCACTTTATTGAAAAAAGCTTGTGTTCAACTGCTAATTATAGGAAGCAAGCACTTTATCTTTCCTCACAAATTGCTGTAAAGGAAAACCACAAAATGAATAAAACAGTCTTGGCTTAAATTGTTCACTGTCAGTTTAAAACTATTGGCAGTATATGAACAAAACAATAAAAGATGGATTTCCAAATGTATTAGAGAGCTGGAAAATGGCATATCATGTGAAGAAAATTCAACACAGCTTTTATTATTAGAGTGCTGGACACTTTTTCTAGCATGCAGGAAGGAGTGGCTACATTAGGACAGTTTGTCTGTACTAACCTGATCAGTAGCCGAGCTTCTGCCAGCCAAATCCTACATAGCCTGCCTTTTAATTGAAACTGACAGAGCAGCATTGTCATTCCTTATTGTTCAGTGCCCTTGTCATCCATCACTGAATGATCAGAAAAGAGATCATGAGAGGAAGGAATCACTTTAACGAAAACTGAAACACAAAGATTTCAAAGTAGAAAAGGGTAGTCGTAATTTCATAAGAGTAAGGAACACTAAGGCACATCCTGATATTTCAAATTTCCAGAAGGCTCAGCTTCGAGTCCTTAAAGAAAAAGATTGACCAGGATTTATTGCCTAGAAAACTAGAGAAAAAAATAGCAGGTTTGTAAGTGCTAGAATCTATTCACAGTAAAAACAGCAGATTTGTAAGCTGCTTTAGCTGCTGAGCACAAGCACAAGCTAGCCATCACATGTGCAAGAAAGTAATCATATATGATTAATTAAAATGTAGCAGCAGCAAAAGCAACTGATCTGTTAATAAATGTCAGCTAGTTTTTTTGATACGTCGACAGAGGGGGAGAAAATCACCTGATTGTATTGATAATGTGGCTCTTAATGCCAAATGTCTAGAATACATGGTTTTACATTTTCGAGCACCTGATTGTCAACTAGTTTATATGAAACTAATTCATCTAAAGTTATACACAATTCCTGATCTACTGTATCAGTAGGCAATGCAAGGCATTTACATCTCAAACACATATGCTGGCATGCAGAATACTCCTGCAATTGAGTGTGAGCGCAAGCACATGCTGTTGCTTTATGTGAACAACACACAGCATGGTTCAGTTCATATTTCAAAGCCTGACCCGTCATGTGTGGTAGGCAGTAGAGGGCACTGTTG
The DNA here is from genome assembly GCA_018135685.1 of Themeda triandra. Lineage (NCBI taxonomy): Eukaryota > Viridiplantae > Streptophyta > Magnoliopsida > Poales > Poaceae > Themeda > Themeda triandra. The sequence goes on along the minus strand of JAENPR010001039.1, from coordinate 33,893 downwards.
ACAGCAGAGGGCAGGCCACAGTTAACATCATAATCTCACATTTTTTAAAATAAAATAATGGCAGGAGCTCACCCTTTCTACCAAGAATAATAGAATTGTCCTAATTTATAAGGAACCCAGGCCTAAAAACCTTACATAGTCACAGATTAAAACACAGAAAATACACTCACAATAATATGTACTACATAGCAAGAAATATTAAATAACCTGAACCAATGAACAATTCCCAAATTTAAGATAAACACTCACAATAACAAATATATTCGCCATATGTTCAGCAAGTCCTACAATTCGCCATATGTTCAGCAAGTCACAATAACTAGCGTTCTGAAATATCAGCTAGCGCAGCCTGTTAAATTTTCTAGTATCATCAGTTCATCACCTCAGCACTAGTTGGACTGTAAGACTTTTTTTCACGAGCTTTGCATAAAAGGCCACTAGAATTTGGACCTAAACCAACGAAGTACCTAGGACCAATTGTGCTGCAATTAAGGCACAAAATTACACTATATCCAATTACACTACATTCCACAAGCTGCTAAGCCTTCAACAAAGTTTGAAGAGTAGTAAAGCCTTCAACCACAGCGCTGGCAGCCGAATCTCAGGACATGCGGCAGCTTATCAATAAATAGAAACCAAGATACTCTAGGTATTCAGGCTTCAACAAAGCTGCTAAACCAGTGTTGCTCTAGGTATTCAGGCTGCAAAAATTCAACAGAGGTTGACACTTTGTGCAATTAGTATTTTAGTCGGCATATGTACAGCAGGAAGAGGGAGTATCACCTAGCATCAGCACAATATCTAACAGAAAGGATTTCATGAATGCTAGCACAGAGAGCAAACAAATGCAAACGTGCAACAGGGAAATTTCTCCACAGAAGCTGCGCCTTCAATTCTAAACCTGATCCATGGGTACTTGGATTAAACATGACTTGCAAACATGTACAATTCCGTTTTTTCCAAAATAAAACAGAAAACAGAATTCAGTGGATCGTCTTTTGGGCACCCTACTTCACACACGCGGACACGCCAGAGCAAACGAGGAGTCTGACCTAAATCTCTTGACTTCTGTGGTTACGTACAAGAAACTAAATCACATCTATCGTTTGAGAATGGAGGGGAATGAAATGATGAAACCTCATGCTTACCGTCAGATCTGGGTAGGGTCGCAGGGTGACCTCTGGCAGGGTGTCTGCGGCGGCCATCCGGACCGGGCGCCTTGGTGGTGGGGTGGCAGCAGCGGTCGTCCAGCCTGGGCGTCAGGGTGGTGTGGTGGCAGTGGCGGCCGGCTGGAGGCGCTGGGTCATCGCTCCGGAGCTCGGGGATCTCATCGTGGTTGAAGCCGAAGCCCAGGTCAGCGCATCCTTTGAGCTCCTCCAGGTCGTCGTCTCCGCTCTCGAGCACCGCCGGCGGAGGGGCGGGGGCTGCGGGCGGAGGGGCGGGGCGGGGGCAGGCTTGCGCGGCGGCGGCGGCGGCGACGCTGGGCGCGTGCGTGTGGACCGGAGGGGTTTGAAAGAGTGTGTGCGTGTGTGCTAGCTAGGCCGGGCCGGGCTGTTTAAGTTTTCTTTTTTTTTTTAATTTCTTTGCCGAATGCCAGGAGCTAGGCACTCGACAAAGACCTACTTTGCCGAGTGTTAAGCGTGGCACTCAGCAAAGAAATTTTATTTTATTTTCTTTTTTGCCCAATTTTTTCTATAGCCCTCCTACAGTATCTACAACTCCATGTTCAAATTTGGTGTATTTTTGAGCTTTTTTGCTATATTTAGTTAATTTATGTCGTTTAGTTTAATTTTTAGGAAAATATAAATTTGAACTGCAGGTGCATAGAATAATGAAATTTAGTGATTCAAAAAATGATATTCATATTACTGAGTGCAGTTTGAGGCCATATCCGGCAACTCACACGAAATTTCGAACATCTTGTTCACGAGACATTACTGGGAACTTGCAGGCGAATTGTTTTTAAATTATATAAAATGCAAATAAAGTCTGAAAATCACGAAACTTGTCAGGGTATCGTGTTATCATATGTATAGGCTATGATAAAAAATTAAGAAGTTTTCGAGCAAGTTACGACGTGGGATGCCTCAAATCCAGACATCTTCACATGTGATCAGAAGTGATCACATGTGGAGATGTCTAGGTTTTAGGCTTCCGACGTCGCAACTTGGTCGAAACCTTCTCAATTTTTTATCACAGCCTCTACAAGCGATAACACGACGCCCCAACAAGTTTCGTCATTTTCGGACTTCGTTCAGATTTTATATAATTTTAAAACACTCCGACCACAAACGAGTCGCTATGTTCTGCGAACAAGGCGTTCAATTTTTTGGGTGATTCTCTGGATACGGTCTCAAAACACTCTCTCCAACATGAATATCATTTTTGGAATGGCTATATTTCATTATTTTATACACCTGTAGTTCAAATTTACTTTTTCAGAAAAATACAAGTAAACAAAACTAATTCAAGAAATATAGCATAATATTATAAAAAACCACCAAATTCAAACATGTTCTTTTATACACTATGTAAGACTTGCACAAAAAATTTAAAATCAAAATTAAGAAAATTAAAAAATTCTTTGCCTAGTGTCTTGCCTGACACTAGGCAAAGAGGTTCTTTGCCTAGTGCCAGGCTCTAGCACTCGGCAAAGAAGCTGTCTTTGCCAAGTGTCTGTCCCTGGCACTAGGCAAAGACCCTCTTTGCCGAGTGCCAGAGCCTGGCACTAGGCAAAGATTTTTTTTTTTAACTGACGCCGTCGGTTGCGGGAGGCATCAACTGACGGCCTCTTTGCCGAGTGGCCTCTTTGCCGAGTGCAACACTCGGCAAAGAAGGACTTTGCCGAGTGTCGTGCGTCGCCGAGTGCAAGACACTCTGCGGCACTCGGCAAAGGCCTTCTTTGCCGAGTGCTGGGCTTTGCCGAGTGCCCCCAGCTGCAACACTAGGCAAAGAGGGTCTTCGCCGAGTGCCCGTGTTTTGGCACTAGGCAAAGTTCTGGGCACTAGGCAAAGTTGGCTTCTCCCGTAGTGTTGGGATGTCGACGTCGTCGTCGGAATAGTCGCGGCAGGGACGTCGGCATGAGCATCGACGTCGATGGTCGGCGGCTTGAACGGCGATGTCGACGAAGAGCTTATCGTGCTGATAACGTGTTATGAAACATGTCGTCAGCGGTTAGGACCTTTCCCCCTCCGTCTCTTATGATCACACAGTAGATGAAAATAGTAGAACATGTAGACATAAGATAAGGAGACTATTCTTTATTTCTCTGAATATTGATGACTACAACATAGAGCTCCCACATATATATAGTCTGGTCAAGGCCTAAGAGTAAACGGTAAGAGCCCATGTACAAACGGACCAGGATTAAGATTCCTCCTTCTCCTTTCCTTCTAGGATAGAGTCGGTACGTTTTACAACAATGAGTACCTTTTATTTTTCCACCGTTGGATTCCTACCGATGGATGGCTTGTTTTACAACCACCATAAATTTCTCATTTTTCGTGACTTGGTTGCCAGATTGTTTCTGAGAAGTGTCCCTCGAACTCCAGAAAATGTTCCGTGAGGTGAGAGACTACAAATTTAGTTTCTCAAACAAATTATATCAGCCCGAATTGAATTGCCAATATACCATGCAATTAGCAGTCTGGAAATGAAAACACAGAGTGAATTCCAACAAGCTAACAAGACTGATTGGCTGCTGAGCAGGATCCGAGAACTAGTAGTCTATTAGCCCTCGTGGTACTACAGGAATATCAAGCTTCGTAGAAATAACGGCTCCTTTTTCATGAATGATGATGAACGTTAGATCTATCAGAAGCATAGCATGAAAAGTTATGCAAGTAACATTGATTTGATGTAATCAACCAAATTTTCTCTCGGAAAAGTTGCCCTCTCTCTAAGATATTTTAAAATTGTCTATGGACTTTCGACCGTGTAAAGCCCGCACTTACAGTTTATCTATTTGATTATAGTATCCCAACACCTATGTTCAAGAACCGTAAGGGATGAAAACCTCTCCCGGCGACTTGGCGTGCATTAATGAATTAAATTTCTTGATAGCAAGTTGCATGAAACTCTTGGTGCCATATATAATGATATATGGATGTATTTTTTTTGCAAACACACTCGTCCCTACGAACATACATACATAAACTCTACCCCTATGCGTGTCTTCGAGAGACTAAGCAGGCAGGACATCGAGATTTATGAAGTCACCAAAGGTGCTTCACTGTCGACAGGAACGTCGCCTATCACTGAAAGCATAGCGCCGGTAAATCCTGGAATAAATCCAGGAAATACGAGCTCTCGTCCCAAGCGAAGGACTTGAACCTAGGTGGGTAGGTTCCAGCTGATATATGGATGTATCATCAACAATGAAAATCTCTGTTCTCTCTCAAATAGGATTGTGCAGCCGGTTTAGTTGAAAATTGCTCGGTTCGTTTCCAGTATCAAACAGGACCTGAACGATTGGCACGGTCCCATTGTAGCAGATTGCATTAGTTGGATTAATTCGAAATTAGCTAGTTCATATTAGGTGAAAGCATCATAATCATCAAACTGAAAATTTTGTTATTCCTTCAAATAAAAAACATATGCATATATTGAGCTTTCAGAAATTTGAAATTTTGCAGAGCTCTAGGTTCGGAATGTTATGGATCCATGAAGTGTATACTCAAGCACGTTCAGTTACCAGATACCGAGATTCATAAAGACGAAATTCGGCTGTAAGTTATTAAAAAAGAAACGATAAAACTTGATCCTTGCAGAGTTGCAGTGATAGCTTACTTGTTGGTACTTTCGCTACCCCTGGTGAGTTGCTTGTCTGATTGTTTTTTTAGAAGAAAATAAATATGAAAAAAAAGATTAAATTTCCCTAGCAACGAAGCTCTTGGACCAGACCAAACATGCCTAGAAAATAATCCCAGTGGCCCTGTCACTGGTTTACATATATATATATATGTCGGTCAGAGAAATTTCGGTTTGTGATACTGCTGCATGTTTGTTTGGTAAGTAATTCGTTGCAACCGTCACTTGGAGGCAGAAGTAAACAAATTATTTGCTACTCCAGAGGTCAGGCAAAGCGTACCCGCATCGGTTGTTTGCTGTTGGTTGCTTCCTATGTTGCACAAGATACCTGAGGTGGTGACAGATTGACATGACCTGTTGATCGAGCAACTCTCGTGTTACTAGAGGAGTACGTATATACATCTAGGTTCCGTCTGAAGTAGGTAAGGCTCCTTTTCATCATGACTCCATGATAAGACTAAAATGTTGTTAAGAAGTATAAGACGCAACTTCAATTTGAAACCAGTAAAAAATATTGTTTTGATGTTTTCTTCTCAGTTAAAAGTCGTCCTCTCTGTCACTTTAGCGCTGCTTATAGACTTTCAAACTCACAAGCCCATAGATATCACATGTCAACTTTATCTTTTCTTTTATAATTTTAGACACCTTGACATACAATATTATATTACTCATTCAATGACATGGAACTTTTTCAACATGAACACAACAGGTCTCAAGTCACTATTAGAAAAAATATTTTGCAAGGCGCTTGGCAATCCTAAACACAGGCGGGCAAGATTTTGGACTGCCTGCACAGTTAGCTAGCAAGCCCAACGCCATTGTCCACCTTTGTAAATCGATTTACATAGACGGGCCATAAGAACGACCACCTCTGTAAATCAAGCATTTATAGAGATGGGCATATTTAGGTCTGCCTCTATAAATCGATTTAAAGAGACGGACATCTTTACAACTGCCTCTATAAATCAATTTACATAAATCAACCTAGACAGATTTTTTGTAGAAAGCATAACTTTTGAATACAAAGTCGAGATGAAGGCAAACTCTATATCAAAATTATATATCTCGACGAGATATATAACTTTATAGTCAACAATTTTTTTATTTGAGATCGTTTCAGCGCCCAAATATGCATTACGTGTTTTGGATCTATTTGAACAAACAAATTTTTGAAATTTTCAAACGGCTTTGGATGGAGAAATAATTAACCTATATGAAAGTTGTAGATCTCGATGGGATATAAAACTTTATAGTTAACAAGATTTTTATTTGAGGTCGTTTAGGTCACCAGATATATAGGTATTACTAGATATTGCAAGGTGATTCTAAAAGGAATGGGTTGGTACAAATTAAAATTTTGTAACTTAAAAGATAATTGAAACAACTAGGAAATGACGACACAAGAGTCTATCGGCAACATGAGTCCCCGAAAACCAAACTTTTGTGTGGTCAAAGCATCTTGGATGTGACTTCCCGAACGAAATTAAGCACTGGAATGCCATATGACAAAATAAATGTAGACTTGAGATACTAGGTTCTGCTCTATATTAGCAGTTTGCACCTACGAATCGAAATCTAGTCAAACAAAATTTCCATCTTGAGATCGTTGGTCTCTTTCAGAAAACCATCATCGTCATGGATGACTACGTACAAAGAAAGGCCTGCATGATATGATTTGGTCATCAGGGACTTAGCTTGCACGTCGATGACAGCCAAGCATTCATTAGCTTTCTATACAAAACCTTATCTTCTCATAGGGTAACATAGGGTGGGCTCCTATAGATATGTTTCCAACCCTTGAAATTTGAAAAGTATGTAATCGCAAGAGCAGAAGAAGCAACTGTCAAACCCCACGCGCGCGTTTACATTCTCAGTTACGTTGGAGTACGTAATTCCGAACTTATTTCCCCCTCAACACTTCAATTCAACCAGGGAACGTTGTTAGGCACGCACTACTGTAGGACTGGGCTTCGCTACCTAGACATCCGTACCAGATGCAACAGAGCTGGCAGGGATGGACCAACTGGCACGGATGCCGCATTGCTGCCGCTTTGGTTGTGCCGGTAGTTTTTCACAAAAATCTCTATTTCTAGCATTTAGTAAGGATATGGAGAGTCTCTTGCAGATGCTTTTAAATAAACAATTGCTGCAAAGTTTATTCGAAATCTCAACTAACGTTCTCTTTTCGTAGAGCAAATGGAACCCCAATCAACTTAAAGAAAGAAATGAAATCTCAGTGGAATTTGGTGATACTGCACCAGTCTAATACGCTGCACCAAGCTGATACGGCAACTGCCCAGGCGGTCCCATTGGCATCTCCTGACGAGGCACCGCTGCGCCATGCAGAGGAAGCTGAAGAGCACCACGCGGAGGAAGTAGCATAGTGCCATGCGGCGAAAACGGCAGAGCACAGCAGGCCGCCCCGGCATCCCAGCCCAGTGCAGCAGGGCCCATTGGCGACACATGACGCAGCCCAAGTAGAGATGGTAGTGGAATAGGTCAATTGCTTCTTGCCGTCGTCACAGCAATACGACGGGCCAGTTCACGCAGTGGAGATCGACCTGGATCTGGATGTACCAATGGCCATGCAACCCAAGCCCGTTGGCTTGACACGAGGCCCTTTTTTAGCCGGGCCCAAGCTCGGCCCGGCCCGGGGACCAGTTGGCCCAGGCTAGCATGGCCCGGGGAGTAGGCCTGCCTATGCCGCACCCTAGGCACGTGGGCCGGCACAGCACGGCCCGCTCCCAAACGGTAGGCACGGTGGCGTCCTGGCCTACCAACGGCTATATGCCAAAGGCAGACGGCCCAGCCTACCACCACACCCCCCCCGGCCCCCGCCTCGTATATAAGCACAACAAACATTGCCCCCACCCCCTCAAACCTAACCCTAATCCTCATTCCGTCACGCCACTTGTTTCTCTCTCAGTCGCTCTTGCTCACTCGCTCTCGCCAGGCGCACCGCATCCACTAGGGACGAAACGCGAATATGAGCTCTCGTCGTCATCGTCCTTGACTCCGGTGATCTCGATCCACCTGCTGCCGCTCCCCAATCTCACCTTGTCTCCTCCCTTCTCTCCCTCTCTCCTCTCTCTCTCGGTGAACTATGTGAGTTCATGTTCCCATCCAGGCCCTCTGCCGCCACTCGCCATCGATTCTAATCGGTGTCTGTCTGTCCTTTGGGCGGCCCTCGTCATCTTCGGCACCGGGCTCCGGTTGCATAGGTGACTCCACAAACCCTAACCCTAGTTCCGAGCTTCACCATCAAACATTGAGCATTGATGTTCAAGCTGCAAGGTTAGCACCACCGTGCCACTACGAGATCTGCAATACTTGTGATAGATGAAAGCAACCACAACCATCCTCTTAAAAAAGTTTGTGAACGAGGATCAAGAGGTGTTTGTGATCCTCGTAGGAGCAGGTGGCACTAAGCCAAACGAACTTTGGAGTCTTCGAAAGCGAGCATGTAATGCGAGGGGTCTCAAAAGTGAAACTTCTATGCTTATTTGTGGAATCCATTCTATTGGACTCCAGATTCGATATTTCAAGAATGTCCATGGCACAAGATTTTTTTGTTCTCAAAAGATACATCAGTTAAATCTTGACCATTCTCAAGAATGACTTTTGGATGGTAGAGGGACATGTCTTGAGTTCGAGGGAGGGTGATGATGGACGTTTCGTTTCACAAGGTTGAGAGGAAAGCTTAGGCAAAACGAAGGGGAGAAAGAGAGTTGTATAGTAATATAACACGGCAACTCTCTTGCAGTTTAAAAAAATGATCCTATCACATTTAAAATGAAATGGTCATCATGGAAAATTCCCTATTTAAGAAAAAAGTTGAAAAGATACTTAATTTTGCTGCTTAGCCTGTTATGATTAAGTTATGGCGTTTTTACTCGAGAAATGTGAGGTAGCATGGTTTGTATGTTGGAATGGACTGACCCATCACCACTCCATTCATCACAAACCAAATAATTAGTATAACCATGAGGAAAAGAATTAATTTGGCAAATTTTGGAATCAGCTTATGACAGACCACCTCACCTTATAAAACGAGGCGGATCCTCAAACTGAACACCCCTCTATCTGTGCATGGAGGAGCTAGAGCTAGTAATTAAGACTAAAATAGTTGTTTTATTGGTTTTTATTTCATTTTGAGAAGACAAAATAAAAATGTACGGATGAGAAAGAGGCCTAGGTGATGATGGCCTACTTCCAATTTTTCTCTGCCACTCGTTGGATCAATTTGAACACCATATCAGTGACGAAAAAATAATATGTGATGTAACTAGGGATGGGAATTGAAATGGATAGTGATCTGTGTCACTAGTTTAAATCTTTTTCTTCACAAAATAATTGCTTGGCACGTCATTTTAGTTAATCTGTGAAAGTTTTGGATCAACCCATTAACTCAAAAGAATAAAATTGCATCCCTAGATGCAATACACTTTTGTATTCTCAAAAAAAAAAAAACATTTTGGGCTTCTGTTCACTGTATATAAGTATGTATGCCCAAATTTACTGCTTCACAATACCAACTGTTATATTTAGTGAGTCTTATACCACTAGAAATGCATTGCGAGCATTTAGTGAGTCTTGTACTCTTGGTCAAGCAAATAAGAAAAAAATGAGAGAAAAAAGTTTAGTTACTCACCACAGATGATGTGGAATGGCGTGTGTAAGCATTTGGTGACCCTTGCTCAAGCAAATAAGGAGGGGAGGGGTGGGGAGGGTTGAATAGATAAAAGGTCCACTTGCAATTTATTTACTGACAGCTGAGCCCACCGGCACGACACCTGAGTACCTGACCCTCCTGGGCTCCTGAGCGGACAGACACCTGACCCCCAACCCCAAGACGATTATCAGGCCGCCCGCGAGGCGGCGAAGGCCCTCCGGCGTCCCCACCTGGGCTCCTCGCCGGCGCCGCCTAGCGCGCTGTCCGTCGTCTAGGATATGGCAGACCATGGCCATCTCCTACCCTTCACTGCACCCAAGTGTGGCCACTGGTCGGGGCAAAACACCAGCGGCGGCACCCGGGCAGTTTGACTTCCCCAAGAGCTGGCCGGCTCTGTGGACGCGTGCTGCCTCCACTGTCCAGTCGACTCCCGAGCCGTGGTAACTGTTCTGTGATCTAGGTGTCCATTCCTTAAGCCGGTTGATGTTTTAGTGAAGGTTCTGTTCTAACTAGTCTCTGAACTCTGCTGAAGTGCTATATAATCTGTCATTGTTTGGCCGTTATATGTTATCGGAATTAAGTACACATTGCTGGACCACTGATTGGGAACTAGTGAAATTATACAACTCTGTTTAGGAGTCAGGTTCTCATTGCTGTCATTCAGGTGTTGTGCCCCAACTGAGAAGTAAAACTGATGTATTAACTCTAAAAAATGTAAAACTGATGTATTCCCTTCTGAATATAGTTCAGTAACAATGGGGATTGTAGCTGCAACTCAGCTGTACAACATAGATAACATTTCAACTGGCCGCGCCATCCCACGACCTGTGCTCTGGACCGCTCGCACGGTTCCTCGTCCTCCTCTATTCAGGTTGCCGGTTCCTCGTCCTCCTCTATTCAGGTTGCCTTTGGTGGAGCCATTAACAACCAGGCAAAGAATTGCACACGAGGGGGAGCTCTGGGTTTGTCCATGCCAGTAGTAGGTTTTCAACCTTTCATGGTTATTACCCCCATGACCTGGCCATGCATCTTGATCGCCCGAAGCATTCCATCCGCTGGGGCGAATGAGCAAATCCTCTCATCTTGTCTATTAACCAAGACCACCGCCTCTTTTTTGTTTCTCGGGTTGGAAGCTTGGAATCTGTAGACACGCATTCCTCCCGCAGCGAATGGACGGCAACTTGTTTGAGTACAGGCAGGATGAAAACACTGAGCTGAGCCGTAACTGATGCATTTCTTCTTACAAAAACACAGAAACAGAACCCCAGGCTGATGCTGCATAGCTTTTGGGTTGCTCACATGATATATAGATCTGTTGACTTGTCGACCAAAATTTCTCACATCACATAGGCACAAGTTCTTCATATGCTTCTTCACCCATCGATGACAGCCTAATGAAGGATTTGAAGATTTCATTGGGCCTGCAATAGTATTTAATATAATCATACTTAAAGATCAAATTATCCAAAGTCGTTTTCATCCCTCTTTTTTTTTTTTGACATCTCCATCAGCAGCAGTGCAATTACCAAAGCAAAAACAACTCGTACGTGATACTTGCAGAATCAAACTGCACAATAATCTTTTCCTAAACATAAAAAAGTTTATTAGCTTCTGAGGTTGCTTTTCTTTATGTGGACTTCGGGTGCTTAGCCAAAATTCAGCTGCAAAATAACAGAGACTAACAACTAGTAGTACACAACTGATCTAAAGCATATTAATAGTTGCAGAAAAATTTCAACAAAACACTTCCAAGCATTTCCATATAACTTTAAGAGTTCGGAGTTATCCCTGTTCATGTACCTACCTTGTATCATTAGGAACGGTCTGACACCCTATCTTGAAGACACCGCACCATGCGATCTGACCAAGCCATGTATACTTTACAAAAGCACACTGAACTTGAGCTATCGTACTGCACACCTCCACAATCAAATGAATCGATAGAGATGCACCTGGTGTACCTGAAATCAGAATTCAAATAATTAACCTCGCACATGCATATGCTGTGACTTTGATGTTTGCCAGGTGGTGCTTTGACCCTTTTGTGTTATGTTAGGAAAAAACAAAGAGGCAGAATGAAACTGAAGAATTACCTTTTTGAAATGTGATTTTGCTTGCTGCATTCAGTTGACAACAGTGGTGTTCACAAATATAGTAGAATAATACTACCTCAAAACTCTCGATACAAGTCAATCATACTGGATCGAAAAAAAAAGTCGATCGTACTGGAATTTGGATAACCATAAGTAAGAATATGCACAAGCCCTAAGCAAACTGTATAAACAAACTTGAAGTGCATGTAGACCTTCAACATCTGCAATGAAAAAATTAAGATGGATGAGAAATTAGGTTGTCCAATGAATCTGACGGTAAAAAAATCTACACAAGTAATAAATGGGAACCAAATGTCAGAATTAAACAAACTCACCAGAGGAAGCGATAACGGGCATCTGTTTCCCCAATCCACAGATGAGGGATGTGGGAGATGAGATGCCAGTCCTTCCCCTTCCTCGTCTCGCAGCGCCTTTCCAGATGAGGGCACTCAAAGATATCCAGTATCTGCAGAGCGGTGAGGCCTGTAATCCACTCTGCCAAGGATATGATGTTCCGGCAGTTCCGGATCTTAAGATGTTGAAGGGAGGTGAGGCTGCACATCGATTCAGGAACTGAAGTCAGGCCAGGCAAGGTCCATATCTCGAATTTTCGTAGAGAGCGGAGTTCACCCAGTGATTCGGGCATTTGAACAAGTGCCTCGCAGTCTCCTATTTGAAGCTCCTGGAGGGAGGTGAGGCACCCCAATGATCGGGGAAGGCACGTCAGCCTCCGCAACTGAATCTTGAATATGCGTAAAGAATGAAGTTTCACAACACAATCGGGAAGGTGGCCAAGTGCACCGCAGTTTCTTATTTCGAGCTCCTGGAGGGAGGTGAGGTGCCCCAACGATTGTGGAAGGCTGCTCAGCCTGTGTAATGTCTTGATGTGTAGCATTTGTAGAGAGCGGAGCTCTCCGAGACTTTCTGGCAGCTGGTCAAACTCACAACTGCTTATTTCGAGACTCGTGAGTGAGGTGAGCATCCAGAATGACTGGGGGAGGGTACTTACGCTGTCACAACCCCTAATCCGCGGAGTCTGCGGAGAAGGAGAGTAGAGCTCCCCCACCCACCCACCCTCCCAAATATGCAGTGCTTTGAGGGCCCTCAGCGGCTGCATTGATGGAGCAAGGCTCAAACTACCGCACCCCCAAATGTCCATCTTTTCCAGATAACAGAGCTCCCCTAGCCACTCGGGAAGCGTACACAGAGGTCGGCATGCTATAATCTGCAGGGTTCGGAGGGATGTGAGGCTTCGCATGGTCTCCGGCAGCTCGGTTAGGCCATCACATTTATAAATACTCAATGACTCCAGTGCTGTCAAGTGTTGCAGCAGCTCCCATTGACATCCACATCCATACGATGCTGCTGCTACTGGTGCTGGCATGTGTTCCAATAGAAGCCGCTTTACGCGGCTAAAACTAAAAGAAGGCAATCCCACACTACTTGAAGACAAAGAGGAACCTTGGCCTAGGCTTGGCAGTCCTAGCAGCTGCACATTGCTCTTAGCCAAACACAAGGACTTCAGCGACGAAGGAAAGTGTGGCATCACCATCAGTTTGGGACACTCAGATATATTGACATCTGATAGAAGATTACCAATCTGCAGTTGCCCCCCTTCCAGATCGTCCAAGCTCAATTGTGTTACCATCCAAACCACGCCCAAACTTGGCATTCCATCCATAGATAACTCATACAGTGAAGGAAATGGACCTCCGCTTAAGCTTTTAAGACCAGGCATTTTCTTGAGCACAAGCTTCTCCAAACAAGGCAACTCCATTAGTCCATCTAGACGCTGCAAATTTGGGAAGTCTGATAGTTCCAACTTGCACAACGATTGGAACTGAGGATGCACTGCTACTTCCACACCAACGTGCTTCAACATCCACTGTGTCGATTCCTGACCTGAATAACGGACAATTTTTAGGTTTTTAATTCCAGGTGGTGGTTACAACCCTTCAAGTAGGCTTTCAGAGTTCATACCCCCATCACTTGCACAAATTAGTGTCAGGATCTGTAAGTTTGTCTTGTGCTTCAACCATTCCTTGTGTGCAACATCTGGGTCCATGCGGTGTGCAAAACCATGGATAGTTAGTTCCCCACTAATCTTATTAACATTTTCAAGCTCTGAGATTTGTGCACAATTTACATCATTCTCTCCCATAACAAATAGTCCCAGTGTTTCAAGTTGAGTAAGCTGTGCAATCCCTTTTGGAATGGCTTGTAGCTTTCCACATTCTTTCAAGTTAAGAACAACAAGCTTTTTCAAGTTCCCTATGCCTTCAGGCAACTCTACCAACTGAGAACAGCATCCAAGGTCCAAACACTCTAAATTTTCTAGTGCCGTGATGCTTGATGGTAGCCTCTCAAGTTTGGTATCACCTAGCCTCAATACTCTTAGCCTTTGATTCCTGCCAATAGACCTTGGTAAAATTGAAACCTTCCAACAACCAGAAAGGTCTATGCTAGAAATCATGACACAGTTGCCAATAGAATTGGCAAACTTGTTAGTTTCCTACACCATGACAAGTTGACCACTCTCAACTTCTGCAGCCTACCAATGGATTCAGGTAATTTGACAAGATCAAATGACCTTACATGAAGAGCTTGCAGACTCCAAATTTCTGAAATAACCTCAGGAAGTGTTTCTTGTTTCAATCTTGAAATGTTAAGGTACCTTAAATTTTTCGTCTGTAATATGGCTGTGAGTGCTGATGTATGCACATATTCCACAGTGATACTGCGCAAGTGTTTTGCTTTCTTAGATGCCTTGCCAAATATGAAATCATCGTCTTCACCAATATACATAGCACGTGCCTTTTCAAATGTATTTTTCGGTGGAAGATGTCTTGTATGTTCCATTACGGAAAAATACCTGCAAATCTTCTTGCAATCCGTTGCCTTCTTGGGTACAGCAAGTGAAATTTCATTACCCAAAATGGATTGGGCAAGATCATGCACCAAATCATGCATCTTACATTTTACTCTCCCATCCTTTGCTTCCTCCAGATCTTGTATAAAGCACATTTGCACAAGATGATTAAAGTAGTCATTGCCTATATATTCCAAGTAGTTAACGCCATCTTCTGGGATCATATCATGAGCAATCCATTGGTCAATCAATTGGTCTTTATCAATCAAGTGGCCTTTAGGAAATATTGCACATATTGTGAAACACTGCTTTAGATGTGATGGCATGTTAAAATAGCTCAACTGCAAGCAGGCATATACTTGACGTTCTTCACCCTCGCCGTTTAATAAATTACTCTTTTCTATGGCATGCCATTGTTCTACTCGCTCCTTGACACGGAGGACCCCTGCAAGAACTTTAATTGCTAGCGGCACCCCACCACACTTGTTCACAATCTCTTTCCCAACTTCTTGAAATTCATGGTCCAAATCATTCACAGCATTTCCGAAGCTTTGCTGAAATATTTGCCAGCTGCAATCCTTAGACAAAGATGTCAAGTCAATTAGTGTGGTAGATTCAACTGTTTTCGCAACTTTTTTACTACGAGTTGTGAGTAGAATCTTGTTTCCTTCCGTTCCTCGTGAACCATTCTTCACATGTACCATGAATTCTTCCCATTTAATACGGTCTTCAATCCAAACATCATCCAATACAAGCAAGAACCTATTGTTGGTCAACTTGTCTGAGATTTTGTTAGCCATATTTGTCAAGGACAGGCCTTCAGACTTCTCATCTGGAATAGCATCAAATAGCTTCTTGAGAATTTTTCCAACATGAAATTCTTGAGAAACATGAACCCATAGTCTAAGAGTAAAATGATTCTTTATGGTTTCTACATCATTGAAAACCAACTGAGCTAGGGTAGTTTTCCCAGAGCCACCAAGTCCAACTATAGAAACTATGTTGATTCTCTGGCGGTCATCTGTCTCTAGCAGCTTAGATATTGTTTGGTGCATCTCTTGGTCTCTTCCAATTACTGATGGCCCATCGACAAAAGGCAATGATTGATTATTCACAGTTTTCACAGGACCAAGGCCAGGTACTGAATTCAAAACTGCACTTTGCTTCACAATGTCATCAAAGGTCTTCTTAATTTTCTTGATCTTTTTGGCAGCCTTGCATTGAAATACAAATGATTTTGGTTTTGTGTGCAGGTATCTGGACAGAAAACCACCATCACCATCTGCTTCATATTTTTCAGCCTTCAGTTTGAACTCATCTAGAATATCATCAACATCGTAAGCAGCTTCTTTCAACTTTTTGAGCAATTGGTCATCCCCCAAAGCTCTGTCTCCTGCTGCTTCTAGCCGATTATTAATCCCCTGAGCTAGAAGTTGAAGGTCCAGGAGGTCCTTTTTGACGCCCACTATAGAGTTGTACTCTTTGATGACCAGTGGAGCTAACTTGTTGCACACAAGGTTCAACGTTCCAGATACTAATGCCTTCACTGCAGCGGCTTCCACACCAGCCATGTTTCTGCAAGTGCCTTCTTCCACCCGGATTTCCTATATATAAATTGCAATTTGGAAATAAGCAGGCATTTTGTAAAGCAGAAGATAGAGTCGTTTGTATACTTGTATAGTGCTGGTACTACGTCTTGTGCAATGATCTTTTTTAATTCCAACATCTGACCTGCTTAAACAAGTGTTGTAGATATCTAGCTCTTTAGCCTCTTGAATAATGGTGCTGTGGTGCTTGCAGGAGAGCCTTTACGCCCTTCTCGTCGGATTGTCCCTGCCAATCACAAGGAGCCAACAGGGGGGAGAGAGATCAAGATCAATGGGATTGCCTTGAACACTTGTTTTTTTAATTCTGATTGTCTCTAACACTTGGTAGGAGGGACTAAAGAAAGGGAGAACCCAGCTGATTGTTCTGAAACAAGAAAGCCTCAGAACAAATGGAATATTCATCTATGGGCTTTGTTACCCTACTCCAAAATAAGTGTAGACTGTCTGTTTAAATAGATCTAGAAGGATATTGCATCTTACTCCCTCCGTCCTGAATTAAAGAGCATTCTAGCCATTCTAAGACAAAATAAGAGAGAAGGCAATAGACGTATATACCCCTCATTTACCTTTCTAATGTATTGAAATCTATTTCTATTTTGCATGATTAAAGGGTGAACTATTAGTTCTTATACAAAATATGGCAAGTGAATGAGTTACCTTCCTGGTAAAAAACAATCACATACTCTTATTTAAGTAAATATTATCTTTTTTTTTCTCTAAATGCACTATATTTGAGGACATCTCCCAACATCTAGAATGCTCTTTATATCGGGACGGAGAGAGTATTAAGTAAGAAGAAAATATCTTGCAAATTAGAAGAAAAAAAATCTAGCAAACATGCATGTGTGGTAAACAGATGGACTTGTGTTTATATTTCCCCACATTGCGTCAGAACAGAGAAATGGAAGGTGAATAAATTTGCAAGGGTAAGATGAGTATACCAAAGCGTGAGCGTCGAGTAAAGAAGAACCAACGGCATCCTTCTGATTGACTGATTTCAACCTTATGCTGTATGACTGATTTACGAGTTGAGAGTTCTCGGACTTCAGTAGTTCAGTGTACCTATCAAGAACCGGAAATTATTGATGTAAACAGAAAGTGTACAAGGTGCTGGTGGAGTGCAAACTAGATGTCATAAATCTTGGTTAATCAAGTAGAATGGCGTCAATACCTGGATCGATGATCTCAGATGAGATGTGCTCCTGATTTTGCCTCTGACATCTTCAGATGCCCCGCTCCTTCTCCTGAATCCTGAGCGAGGTGCGTCCAGTGTGTGTGCAAGCAAACCAGAGCTGGATCTGCACAAGGAAGGCGCGCGCAACTGAGCTTACTTGAGCCTCTGGATCGAAGATGGCCAGGCTCGTGCTAGCCTTGTGACGCTTCCTACCTTCCTTGTGAAGTTGCTGAGAAATGGCCAGGGGCTTGTAGTAGGATGGTTGGAGTTGGAGGCTTTCCTTCGCTGTGGAGTCGGGAGCGCTGGGCGCTAAAGGAGCAGCGATATACGTACACCCGTGTCCGTGTGCCCAGAGACGTGGAGTCAAGTCAGGTCGCCGGAGCATGGTACACTCCTCCACATGGCTGTTGGCCTGTTGCCTGTTGGCCTAGTGCAGTAGTGCTAGCAATGGTGCATCACGTCAGTGGTGACGATGCGTGGTACTGCTACATGTCCTCTGCACTGCACCAGATCCACCAATGGCGCGTCGCGATGGCACTGCCAATTATTCTGCATCGTACTCCATCACTGCAAATGGCACGATTCTGAGCCAGCAGTGTCCCGTGGGTCTGGAACTTTGGATTCAAGTTTGCATCCGTCGTCGTCCTCTCAAGATCACAACAAACTGAACCATTACTCTTAGGATCGTGAGCCCCTGGCTTTCGCACAAGCCCCACGGACCCAGTACCAACTTGGAATGGCCGGGCCAGCAAGAGCACTCCCAACCAGGTGGACCACGTACAGTCATACACGTCCACATCAGTTTCCAGTTTTGGAATGGTTTGTTAGACGTCCTAGAGAGAGTGATGATAGAAATTGATGATAGGTGAGTAGTGGTGCGTGCCCAAACGTACGTTCTTCTGAACCGAGTGAATGAAGTACCATTTCAGCTGTGATGATTTGTATATTTTGTGGTTTTTTAGGCATAGAGAAAAAGAAAGACTTAATTTGGATGTAATTAACTAGTGGTCTTAAGTTGGCCATGGCAACCAAGAACTTTTCAAATGATGATTTCCTACTTACATACATTAAGCTCAACTTAAATTAAATACAAGTGGGAATATGATCTTTGACATTCTTCAGATAATTAATGAAGATCTAAGTTCCTCAATTGTTGTTGTTCGCTTTATTTGGATAAAGCATATTTTCCACGCATCAACTTGTTCAAAAGTGCAAATTTTGAGCACTAAACTACGAAATCGAATTTGGTCCTCTTTGCTTTGAAAGGTGGTTTTATATTTTAAAAAAAACAGATATACTAATTCAATCTTTAAAATTGATAAGTAATTTATTTCTAAATTAGAAAAAATATAAAGCTGGTATTATTTTTATCTTACAATACTTGTTGATTGGTTTCTATCTTACTTGCTATTGGCGCCTATTTTATTCAAATTTATGGTGTATGGTGGAGATTGGCGTATAAGACATATATGGGATCTTTGATATGTTGATTTATGGGGACTGATGTGTTACTGAGCTATAATCTTTGCAAGTATATTCCTTGTGAAGTTTGGATAACACAATGTTTGAAGAATTGATGTTACATGGCTATGTCGATTTATATATGCACTCAAAGAGTGTTCGTTGGAATAGTACTTTGAGTAATTGGTTTGCTAATTTCGACGCTTCAGATGCCCCTTAGGCTCATCAAGTCGTTCATATGCTTCTTCACCACTGTTTTAAAGCATCTCCAACAAATTAGCTAAAATAATTCATGAAACCTTATTTATCTATTTTGGGTCCAAAATAGTCTCAACAGACACTGCAAGCCTAGTTCTAAATTTTATAACTCTATATCTACATCTCGCAATCCTCGTGGCTACCTAGGGTCGCTCGCCATCTACAAATTCTGCATGCTCCGTGAACAGCGAGGTTGTTGGAGTACTATAGTGTTTCATGAGATTCTTTATTTTGGACAATGGATAAATGATGGATTTTAGAATCTATTTTTAGCTAATCTCTTGGAGTTGCTCTTACCATAGTGTAATGAAGGACTCAATTATTGCATTTTGGTAATTAATTAATTGAAATCAATCAAACCATACTTAAAAATCAAATTATTCAGATTTGCTTTCATACCCTTTCACATCTCATCCACAACAGTGCAATTACTTTTTTAGGCAAAAAACAACGGAAGCATACCCGGCAAACGGCTCGAGTAATCCCACCCGTCGAAAGCTGATCGACGGTGGAATTTCACCCAGCGTCAGAAGATTCTCTGCGCCTCCTCTTCTCCCAAGCGCCACCGCCCACCGCCGTCGCTGCGCACGCACAGGAAGTCACCGGCGCCGCTCATGCGCCGGAAATCACCGGCGACGCTGCGCTCCTCTCGCCTGTGCACGCGTGCGACTAGTTCGCTCGCGGCTCCGTCGAGGCTGGGCTCCACGGTGGTGCCTCCTCTTGCCCAGTACTCCTGTCGCGCGACGACCCGAGCTCCGACGGTGGCGACGGCAGGCCGAGCCCATGGCGCGATGAAGAGTGCGCGACCGAAGCGCGGCGGACTGAAGCCGCGACGGACCTGGATCCATTTCCACTACCTGTCCGAATACTTGCTGGTATGTGACTATCAATCCTACTGTATTATTATTATTATTATTATTATTATTATTATTATTATTATTATTATTATTATTATTATTATTATTATTATTATTATTATTATTATTATTATTATTATTATTATTATTATTATTATTATTATTATTATTATTATTATTATTATTATTATTATTATTATTATTATTATTATTATTATTTATTTATTTATTTATTTATTTATTTATTTATTTATTTATTTATTTATAATGGAGTTTGGATACTCATTCATAAGAGTGTTCACGTATGCACAATGCACACGGCAGATAGTACACGCCAAATCAAATTGCATCACAAAACTTGAAGCACATGTAGAGCTTGAGCATCTGCAATGATCGAATTAATAAGATGGATGGTGAATTAAGTTTCGTAACACTGATGTATTCCCTTCTGAAATCGATTCAGCAACAATGGGGATTTTAGCTGCAACTCAGCTGTACAACAGAAATAACACTTCAACTTTACCAAACTAAATCTCTAAAAGAACGTATAATTGGCTATATGAGAACTGTGCCTGCTGAATGCGGAGTAGCTTTATTTTTTGTTGTATATACATGGTTTCTGTTGATTCAAGGGAAGTACGGAACCAAGGAAAACAAGTCAGGTTTAGAAGCGCAGTACCCTCGGTCGCCATGCTGGCCACACCATCCCAATATGGCAAGACCGGTGCTCTGGACCGCTTGGGCAGGTCCTCCTCTATTCAGGTTGTCACGACTCTGCATCCTATCCTGAAGCAACAGGCAGGCAGAGAATTGCACGAGACAGGGGAGCTTGGTTCGTCCATGCCCACCATGCCAGAAGCAGATAGATATTCATTGTTGACAGATGGCCATGCACCTTGATCGCTGGATATATTGGACCAGCCTGAAGCACCACATCCGCTTCAGCGAATGGGCTGGAACTGGAATCAGCCCAACTATCCACCCCGCTTCCTTTCCTACCTGCGTTAAGAGTGGCAAGGAAAACGCAGCAACTTGTTTGAGCACAAGCAGGATGAATGTAGTCAGCGGAGCGGATTCATTTCTTCATTGTAAATCATAAAAAACAGAGCCTGAGGTTGCTCACCTGACATACGAATTTCTCACATTGCTTGATGACATGTCCACCAAAATTTCTCACATCACATAGACTCTAGTTCTTCATTTGCTTCCTTACCCATTGATTGATAACAGCCTAATAATGACGGCTTTGGGCCTACAATAGTATGTAATATAATTTAAAATCAACCATACTTAAAGATCAAATTATCAGTTGTTTTCATCCCACTTGTTTTTTTTTGACATCTCCATCAGCAGAAGTGCAATTACTAAAGCAAAAAACAATTCTAACCACTCATGGTAATTACAGAATCAAACTGCACAATAATCTTTTCGTAAACAAAGGTTGCTTTTCTCTATGCAGACTTCGGGTACTCAGCCAAAATTCAGCTGCCAAATAACCAAGACTCTAACAACTAGTAATACACAACTGAAGCATTTAATAGCAGCAGAAAATTTTCAACAAAACACTTCGAAGCATTTCCGTAGCACTTTAGGAGTTCGGAGTTATCCCTGTTCATGTACCTCGCATTGCATCATTAGGAATGGCCTGACACTCTATCTTGAAAGAGACCGCACAAAGTGATCTGACCAAGCTATGTACTTCACAAAAAGCTCAATGAGCTGGAAATGTAGTACTGCACACCTCCACAATCAAATGAGTCAACACAAATACGCCTGGTGTACCTGAAATCAGAGTTCAAATTAACCTTGCTGTGAGTTTGATGTTTGTGAGGTGGTGCCTGGACCCTTCTGTTTGTGTTAGAAAAAAAGAGGCAGAATGAAACTGGAGAATTACCTTTCAGAATGTGCTTTTGCTGCCTACAGTCAGTTGATGCTGTTGGTATGCAGGCTTGAGAAGTAACAATAATGGCGTCTAGAGATATAGAATAATAATACCAGTCAATCCTACTGGGACTTGGATAACCATAAATGAGAGTGTGCACCTATGCACGCACCTAAAGCAAACGGTATCACAAAACCTGAAGCCATCTAGACCTTGAACATATTTCTGCAATGTTTTTTTTTTTTTTTTTGAGAAGATGGATGAGGAATTAGGTTGGCCGCAAGGTATAATGGAACCAATCGTCACAGTTTATCGAACTCACCAGATGAAGGGATCTCAGTCATCCTCTTTCCCAATCGACAGATGAGGGATGTGGGAGATGAGGTGCCAGTCCTTCCCCTTCCTCCTCTCGCAGCGCCTCTCCAGATCAGGGCAGCCATGGATCTTCAGTGTCTGTAGAGCCGTGAGGCCTTTAATCCACTTTGGCAAGGATTTGATGCCCGGGCAATCCCAGATCGCAAGCTGTTCAAGGGAGGTGAGGCAGCACATCGATTCAGGAAGTTGCCCAAGTGCCTTGCAGCTTCCTATTTCGAGCTCCTGGAGGGAGGTGAGGCGCCCCAATGATTGGGGAAGGCACGTGAGGCTCGGCAACTTCCAAATCTTGAATACGCGTAGAGAACAAAGGTCCCCAACACATTCTGGAAGTTGGCAAAGTCCCTTGCACTTTACTATTTTGAGCTCCTGGAGGGAGGTGAGGTACCCCAATGATTCTGAAAGGCTGCTCAGCTTGGGTAATCTATAGATGCAGAGCATTTGTAGAGAGCGGAGCTCCCCGAGAAATTCGGGCAGCTCGTGGAACTCAGGGCACTCCTCTATTTTTAGAGTCGTGAGGGAGGTGAGCTGCCTGAATGATTGCGGGAGGCTACTTATGTTGTTGCAACACTCAATCTGCAGAGTCTGCAGAGACAGAAAGCAAAGGTCCCCCACCCATTCACTCCTGTCAATATGTAGTGTTTTGAGGGCCCTGAGCGGTTGCATTGATGGAGCATGGCTCAAACTACCGCACTCGTAGAAGTACATGTTTTCCAGACAACGGAGTTCCCCCAACCACTCGGGAAGCATACAGGGAGTAGAGCAATACCAAATCGACAGGGTTCGGAGGGATGTGAGGCTCCGCAGGCTCTCTGGCAGCTCGCTTAGGCCATCACAGCTCGAAATGTCCAAGGACTCCAGTGCTGTCAAGTGTTGCAGCAGCTCCCATTGACATCTAGATCCATGCGATGCTGCTCCTGCTGGTGGTGCCATGTTTTCTAGGTGAAGCTTTTTAGGAAGCTAAAACTTAAAGAAGGCAAAGAGGATCCTTGGTCTATGCCTGGTTGTCCCAGCAGCTGCACGTTGCTCCTAACCAAACTCAACTCCTTCAGTGACAAAGGAAAGTATGGCCTCACCATCAATTTGGGACACTTTGATATACTTAGAACAGATAGACAACTACCTATCTGCACTTGTCCCTCTCTCACGTCAGCTAAGCTCCCCTCTGTTAGCATCCAGACCTCGCCCAAACTTGTCATTTTTTTTATAGAAAACTTTAGTAGTGACGGAAATGGACCTCCGCTTATGCTTTTAAGAGCAGGCATTTTTTTTAGCACAAGATTCTCCAAACAAGGCAATTCCGTTAATCCATCTAGGCGCTGCAAATTTGGGAAATCTGATAGTTCCAACTGGCTCAACAGTTGGAGGCGAGGAAGCATTGCTACTTCTGTACTTCTGTGCTTCAACATCCACTGCATGGGTTCCTGACCTGAATACTGGACAATTTCGAGGTTTTTAATTCCAGGTGGTGGTTCCAACCCTTCCAGCTGATTTTCAGAGTTCCCCCCTACATCACTTGCACAAACTAGTGCCAGACTGTGTAAGTTTGTCTTCTGCTTCAACCATTCCTTGTGTCCAACATCTGGGTCCGTACAATGTACAATTCCATGGACAGTTAGTTTCCCTCTAATCTTATTGATGTTTTCAAGCTCTGAGATTTGGGCACAATTTTCATCACTCTCTCCCATAACAAACAGTCCCAGTGTTTCAAGTCGGGTAAGCTGTGCAACCCCTTTTGGTATGCCTTGTAACTTTTTACATCGTTCCAGGTTCAGAACAACAAGCTTCTTCAAGTTGCCTATGCCTTCAGGCAAATCTACCAAATCAGAACAGTGTTGAAGGTCCAGACACTCCAGATTTTCCAATGTTGTTATACTTGAGGGCAGCCTCTCAAGTCTGGTATGACCTAGTCTCAGTACTCTTAACCTTTTATTCCTTTCGATAGAGCTTGGTAAAGTTGCAACCTTCCAACAATTAGAAAGGTCTATGCAAGAAATCATGACACAGTTGCCAATGGAATCTGGCAAACTAGTTAGATTCCTACAGAATGACAAGGTGACCACTCTCAACTTCTTCAGATTTCCAATGGATTCGGGTAACTTGACAATATCACTTAATGTTACATAAAGAGCTTGGAGACACCAGATTTCTGAAATAACCTCTGGAAGTGCTTCATGGTTCAAGCCTGAAATGTCAAGGTACCTTAAATTTTTTGTCTGTAGTATGGCTGTGAGTGTTGATGTATGCACGTGCTCCACAGTGACACTGCGCAAGTGTTTTGCATTCTTCGTTGCCTTGCCAAATATGAAACCATCATCTTGAGAAATATACATAGCGCGTGCCTTTTGAAATGCTCTTTTTGGAGGAAGATGTCTTGTATGTTCCATTATAGAAAAGTACCTGCACATCTTTGTGACATTGGTTGACTTCTTTGACACAACAAGTGAAATCTCATCACCCACAATGGATCGGGCAAGATCATGCACCAAATCATGCATCTTACACTTTACTCTTCCATCCACACCTTCCTCCACATCTTGTATGAAATACATTTGCTCGAGATGACTAAAGTAGTCATCCCCAGCATGTTCTAAGTACTCGACACTTTCTTCCACGACCATATCATGAGCAATCCATTGGTCAATTAATTGGTCTTTATCAATCCAGTGACCTTTAGGGAAAATTGAGCATAATGTGAAACACTGCTTTAGATGAGATGGCAAGTTAAAATAGCTCAACCACAAGCAGGAAGATACTCGACATTCTTTGCCGTCGACATTTAATAAATTACTCTGTTTAATGGCATGCCATTGTTCCAATCGTTTCTTGTCACGGAGGACCCCTGCAAGAACTTTAATTGCTAGAGGCACCCCACCACACTTGTTCACAATCTCTTTGCCAACCTTTTCAAAGTCATGTTCTACAACATTTCTGTAGCTTTGCTGAAATACTTTCCAGCTGTAATCCTCAGATAACAATGGCAAGTCGATTACTACCGTAGATTCCAGTGCTTCAGCAACTTTTGTACTACGAGTAGTGAGTAGAATCCTGCTTCCTGGCGAGCCATTCTTTAGATGTACTATGAACTCTGCCCATTTAATACGGTCTTCAGTCCAAACATCATCCATTACAAGTAGGAACCTTTTGTTGGTCAACTCGCTGGAGATTTTATCAGCCATATAACTCAAGGAAAGGCCATCAGACCTCTCATCTGAGATAGCATCGAATAGCTTCTTGAGAACTTTTTCAAGTTGAAATTTCTTTTCTGACACATAAACCCATAGTTTAACCTGAAAATGATTATGGTTTTTATTTTTGACTTCACTGAAAATTAGTTGGGCCAGGGTAGTTTTTCCAGAGCCACCAAGCCCAACTATTGAAACCATCTTGATTCTCTGTTGGTCATCATCTTGTAGCAGCTCAGATATAATAGCATTCATTTGTTGATCTCTTCCAATTACTTCTGCCTTATCCACGGTGGCCAATGTTTGCCTTTCCACATCTCTATCTTCTTCACCACTAACAACATCATGGCCAACCAATGAATTCAAAGCAGTACTTTGCTTCACAATGTCATCAAAGGTCTTCTTGATTTTCTGTATCTTTCTTGCAGCCTTGCATTGAAACACAAATGATTTTGGTTTTGTGCACAGGTATTTGGACATAAAACCACCATCACCATCAGCTTCATATTTTTCAGCCTTCAGTTGGAACTCATCCACAACATCATCAACCTCGTAGGCAGCTTCTTTCAACTTTTTGAGAAATGGGACATCCCCATACCTCTGACTCCTGCTGCTTCCAGCCGTTTATTGATTTCCTGAGCTAGATCTTGGAGTTCCTGAAGGTCCTTTTCGACACCCACTATAGAGCTGTACGTTTTGATGACCAGTGGGGCTAATTTGTTGCCCACAAGCTTCAATGTTGCAGATACTGCTGTAGACAGTGCAGCAGCTTCCATACCAACCACGTTTCAGTAAGAGCCTTCTTTCGCCTTGATTTCCTACAAATTGAAATTTGGAAATAAGCAGGAATTTCGTAAAGAAAACGAGGCCTTACTTTCTTGTGCAATTATGAAATATCTGTTTTCAATATCTTTTTTTTAACCATCTGCTTTCGATATCTGACCTGTGCAAACAAGTGTAGCTAGCCCTCAGCCTCTTGATGGATGCTGCTGAAGTGTTTCTTAATTTGCAGGCAGTCCTTTACAGCCGTCTGTCCCTGCCATCTCAACTTCTCATGGAGAAAGGGGAGAACCCAGCGAGTGTTGAAATCGAAAGAGCCTGAGAACAGATGGAGTATTATTCTTCTACCAGGCTTAGGAAAAGGAACATAAACTAGCTGTACAGAAAGGAAAGGTGAATAAGGACAAGATGAACATACCAGATCGTCAAGTACAGAAGAATCAACAACGTCCTTGTAGTTGCAAACAGTAGTGATTTTCTGAGTCGGAAGTGCCTTGCCTTCAGTACCTGTGAAGAATCGGAAATTACTGGGGTGCAAAACTGGATGTCATATTCTTGGTTACAGCTAGAATCGTGTAAATACCTGGATCTTAGACAAGAGAGGCTGCTTCTCCTTTCCTGAACAAGATGTGTGCTTGCAAATCGTAACTGGATTTGCACATGGAGGACACAACTAAGCTTACTTCAGCATGAACCCCTGGATCCAGATGGACAGGCTTCCGCTACTGCCTATTGCTAGTTTGTGTTCCTGGGGAAATCGCTAAGCAGGGCAGGTTCCTTGTCAATAGCTGTACGGGGGTTGGTCAGATCCAGTCTCGATAAACAAAAACAAACGTGGACGGCTAAAGAAACGCCCCGCTGTCGGAGTTGGAGCAGGTTGAGTGGACGATTTAAAAACAGTTGCGGCCATGATCCCATCACATAACTTTTTTAAAATCAAAGGGCCATCATGGAAAGTTCCCTATTTATGAAAAAAAAGTGGAAAAGGTTCCTAAATTTGCTATTCCATTATTCGAGGCAACGACTAACCTGCCCTGCTATGATTAAGTTATGGTGTGTTTGATTTGAGGAATGTGACATGGCATCATATTCTCAGTCGTGAGACTAAACTTCATGTACAGAAATTTGTGCCGGATTAACCTCAATTACACTACACGGTGGCACTGCCCAACTATACATTTCCCAGTCCTGAACCCAAACACATTTCCACAATCGATGAGGGATGCGGAGGTCTTATCCGTCTTGCTCTTGCACGCAGGAGCAACTTCCAGTTAAAAACTTTTAACTCCATTGCAGCCACGCTAGCTCAGAACTGCGTCCAGCTCCCTCTGCATGGTCTTGCTATTCCTTCTCTTGCGCCGGGCAGTGCCAGGAGGTGCCTGAACAATGCACAACAGTTCAGAAATCACAAAGTTCTCCAGGGAAACAGTTCAGAAATATTCATACCATCAGAGACATTGTTACCTTCTCTTCAGCCTTAAGCGAGTCCATGAGATCTCCTATGCCTGCTATTGCTTCTTGTCCTTGCACCATAGTCATCAACTTCTGCATCTGAGCACGCATTTGGAATAGCTGGGCAACCAATTGGCTCACCTAATAGTGGAAAATCAAAATGACAATCTTGTTAGCTCCACCTTTTGGTATACTAAGCATTGCAGACTTTCGAAGACTAGTGAAGTGGTGATATCATAAGAATAGAACAAAACCTCACCTCTTGTTCAGTCTTTCCAGACGACTCAGCCACTCTTAGCCTCCTCTCACGTGATTCAGCCAGTAACTCTGGCTTCTCCCTTTCCTCTATGCAACCCAGAAAACATACAATTAGGCATCCATGTCCACAACTCAAGTAAACATCCAATTAGGTTTCCTATATTTAGCTAAAAATCAGGGCAAACAGGTACCAGCAGTCATGGCATTGATCATTGACTCCACGAATGTAAGTCTTTTCTCAGCTTCTCGTATTTGCGCAGGAGTTATCTGTTGGTCATATCAAACTTAAACATGCTTGTAATGCACAGCGGTAGAGTTGGAGAACATGTTTAACCCACACGCTCATGTACCTTGTTCATGCCTGGCATCATTCAATAATGCGGCTCATGGAACCCATTTTCGCAACATTTTGAGATTGTTTTAAGAAGTCGTTGAAGTCGAATTTTGCACTCATGATCTTTTTCTGTAATTCTGCAGCCTCTTCTTGCCGCATCTATTTGTACCACATGTAGAGTTGTAAATAACATACAATGTTCAGAATATTACTTACACAACAAAGGAGTAGTTTTACAGGAAGCTACTTACAACTTCTTGTGTCTTTTCAACAAATGAGAGTACATCCCCCATTCCCAAAACTCGTTGTGCCATGCGATCAGGGTAGAAAAGCTCAAGGTCCTCCAATCGTTCCCCACGCCCAACAAATTTGATGGGCTTCCCAGAGACCTGCATGGTCAATTAAGCACTGATGTTCTCTTATATGAGCTGAATACAAAAAATGTTTACATACTACAGTGCATGGACACAACAACTGGCAGGGATTAAAGACTGCTGAAATTTATCCATGCAGTGCAGTCCAAAAGTTAAATCGATATGACATTTTTTTTCCTCATAACTGCAGCAAGCTAGTGAAAAAGGAAACAACAAAGATATATGCACATGGTGAGAAAGTTATGCTAGTGAACTACAGAAGCGCTGATTATCAATTAACAAAATAAAGTGAAGTTGAATAGTAAAATTGATAGATAATAATCTTCTTTTCATCAACTGATAGAAATGATTACTGGTAAATGACTACCTCTTTAACACTTAGCGCGGCTCCGCCCCTCGAGTCACCATCCATTTTAGTCAGTATAGCACCAGTGATACCAATCTCAATATTGAAGGTGGTGACTAGTGCTGCATATCAGAAAGAAATAGTTTATATTTTTGTCGCAATACTATAATGCTCACTGAAAATCCATCAACAGAACAAAGCCATCCTGTGTAGAGACAGGAACAATAAAAACTGTTAACAGTCTTTTATAATAGAAAAAAATTAGAGCAATAGCCAGTTTCTTGGCATAACCATGCTTTTGCTGAAATACCAACCAATGTTTACAAAATTTTGGCCCTTGGCAACACCCATGCTGCAACAATGGCAGAAGAAACAGATGGATACCTGCAGCTTCTTGGCCAGTCATGGCATCAACGACAAGCAGAACTTCTGTAGGATTAACAGCCTTCTTCACTTCTTTCAATTCATCCATCATTGATTTATCAATCTGAATGGCAAAAAGGTCATCAGCTAGTGTCAGTGATGCTAGTTTGTATGACATATGAATTATAAGTTTTGTATAAAGGTATGGGTAAATCAGGTTCAGAGTAGAATTCCATAAGTTAGCACTTGTGACTGAAATTAGAGTACAATGAAGATTAACCTGCAGTCTTCCAGCAGTATCCACCACAATGGCATCAATATTCTTGCTTTTGGCCTCTTCCATAGCATTCTTGGTTATTTGTGTAGGTTTGGCTTCTGTCCCTTCTGAATAAACTGGTACACCAACCTGTCAATGCTCAAAAGAAAAATAACTCAATGCCATAATTGTGATACTGCAATTCGAAAGCAGATGAAACAATCTCAGGGCATCTTGGCCCCTTAAAATTGAAGACATATTACTTACAACTATTCAATGGTAAAAAAGCAGTTCTACGTGAAGGTTCAAGGGGATTACATGTTTACCCAGTATAGTGAGTTGATCAATGGCAGCAGGCCTGTAAACGTCTGCAGCAACCAGCATACAACTCTTCCCCTGTAACCTAACTCTGGTATAAGTATCTACAGGTTATCAAGCATCAAACCCCTGCTAGATGCATGCAAATCAAAGGGTGAGGAATGCACCAGTTTCTTCAGATAGAATGCAAGCTTTGCGCAAACAGTAGTCTTCCCAACACCCTGTACGAGCAAGATAACTGTCGGGCCACTTTTTGAAAATACCAGATCTGATACTTCTCCACCCATCAGTTGTACAAGTTCGTCATGCACAATCTGCAGCACCAATCAGATTATTTTAACCTCCACTAGAAATTAAGTAGCTCCAAAAGCTATTTGTTTTTTTCATTCAGCATAAACTAATAAGTAATAATTGAACATTTCAGATAAGACTGTATGTGCATGTTATTGTATTTTCTTTGATGGCTTGATTCACTATTCCTCAAGAGAATACATAAGACTGTATGTGCATGTTATTGTATTTTCTTTGCTGGCGTGATTTGCTATTCCTCCAGAGAATACGGAACTTATAACACTATGAAACATTAAGTTGTGGAGAACAACAAAGTCAAACAAATCAAAATGATTCTCCCAAGCAAAAGTCCATGCACTCATTATCTGTAAATTCCTTAATGGCAGTGTGATGCAGAAATACCTTCACCAATTGCTGGTCTGGTCGGATTCCTCTGATAGCATTTGCACCTAAAGCCTTATCACTAACAGATGAAACAAACCGTCTCACAACAGGCAAACTAACCTGACGAAAGCACGAGAAACTTCAGTCCTCACACTATATAGGTATAAATGAACTGATGAGTAGAACTTGAAAATGCAAAGTACTGACATCTGCTTCCAGAAGCGCTCGTCTAATGTCCCGCATTGGTTCGGCAATATTTTCCTTTGTTAGCACATCTTGAATGAAAAGAGCAATGTGTTAATCATAATACTCACGAGTTAGTTATTGTTATATAAACGGCATACTTTGGTTCAAAAAAGCAAAGTTATACAGAAGTGCAGAACAAAAGTAGTAGTTACAAATTAACAAACACATAACATCTATACTCTTGCAATCATATGGTTCGACAAGCAAATATAGGAGTAGAACACAATTATACAAATGATCGTGTAATAGTCTTGTACTGAACTTGTATTTCAGACTTTCAGTACGCAGTACTAGTCCTTTCTACATTACCAATTCAAGTACTCAGGCGAGGCAAGAGCAGCACTACGACTGCCTTCCAGAGCTCCGTATGAAAACTTCTTCTTAGTAACGCATGAAGAAACAACAGAAAAGACGCATTGACTGTAGAAACAAAGAGGAAGCAGAGGCACGCACCAACGCCGCGCAGCCTGTTCCAGGCGGACTCGAGGCCGGTGGTGAGCTGGCCGAACATCTCCGCGCGCACAACCAGCCCGCTCCCCCTCCGCCGTGTCCTCCACACCTAAAACCCGCATACGTAAGCACGGTCGCTCCCGCCGAGCAATGCAACCTTCATCCGCATGCAAAAACTGAAAGAACCAAAGCTAGCTAGCGAACCGGAGAGCGGGCGGCGCGGAGGTGGACGGAGGAGGAGGCCGTGGATGGCCCGCCACGGTGGAGCGAGGAGAAGGCTGGCTTCCATACCGAGCGGCGCGCGGCGGCCGGGGACGAGTGAGCGAGCGCGGGCGCGGTGGCCTCCATTTCCGCGTCGGAGATGGAGAGCAGACGACGGCGAGTAGCTTGCTGGATAAGAGCGAGCGAGCGAGCGCTTGGTTTCAGGTGGGCCTTGATGAGGGGAATCCTTTGGGCCAAAATGGTCCGCGGCCTGTGTAGCGTTCACTAAGCTAAACGGGCCTTCATAGTATATATACACCTTCTTACAGCAACCCAGCAGGGCCCTACCAAGCCCCAATAACTAAATATGCCCCGAACTAAATATGGCTCAGAAAAAACCGAGGCCCAACAGATCCCCAACTTGGGCCCCAATCCCTGTTTCCTCCACGCGCCTCCATGGAGCCGCCGGCAGCGCTCCACCGCTTGAGAGCCGGCCGTCGCACCTCCACCGTGCGAGCACGGCCGCGCCTCCCTCTCACCGCGCTAGCACCGCCATGGATCCGCCGCCCCTCCACCGCCGAGGAGCAAGAAGCGGCGAGCTGACGACAGCACTCAACCCTGCAACTTCGTTGCCGCCAGCAAGGGCGAGCGTGGCCAGCTCCGGCGGATCTCATCCCGCCGACCGCCCGTCCCCGCCTTATCCGCCATGGCCGGCATCCCCTCCTCGCCTCCGTCCGCGTGACTGAGTGGCCCGGTCGCACCTCCCTCCGTGCGCGGCTGCGCTCCCCAGCCCGCACGAGTGCGCGCTGCCCGCCGCTCCTCTCTGCCATGTGTGCGTGGAGACGGGAGAGGAATGGAGTGACTACACATCTTTAGGAGATTTTCTTATTAGCTATATTCCACTTTTTCATGAACTAAAAGAAGTTGTAACTAACAAACTACATATTCAAATTAAATTCGATTACACCATTGAAATAAATCCTTCAAAATAAGATCTCGCTTAGATATTTTAAATAAAATTTTATTTATACAACATTTTTTTATAAATAAATCATTTTAAAAACATGATAGAACAAAAAAATTACGACAACATAAAATGAAGAGAGAAATGAACTGAGAAAAATTTTACAAATAAAAAATAAAAGAATATATCAAATACATAAATATAAAAAATGGAACATAAAAAAACAAAAATACACATGCGGACGCATGCATACGGCTGGCTGTGCGGTTGGTTTGCTAGCTTGCTTGCGACTGGCTGTGCCGCTGTGTGTGTCCAAGGAGCGGACGCATGCATAAGCGTGGGAGCGGAGCGGATGGACTCCGAAAAAACACATAGGCCCATTTATACGCAAGCTCAAAAAATGGAAGATAACAACCCAAAAAATCTTTAGAAAATGATTAGAAATTCTGGGGAAGAAAGGCATGGCTCAATGACACGAGCCCCCTATGTCATTGGCTGCTGATATGGATTTGGGAAACTTCGTTTTGGGTCTGCTGTTGAAACGATTTGGCCAATAAAAGTAGGGACCAGCACCCAAATAAAAAGTTAAGGCTTGGTTTTGGGGGCTATTGCTAGAGTTGGTTATTGGAGCCCATCGAGTGTAGAGGATGCGTTTTTCTCAAACAAAGGATGGAAAGGACATTTAGTTCACATTTTCATTTGTGGTACCAAAATAGTTGATATAACGTTTATGGATCTATAAATATACTCCCTTCGTCCTAAAATCCCTCACTTGGCAATGCATATTTCTCTTTCTCACTATACTTTTCCTTTTTCTCAAATACATTTTATCTCTACTCAAGGGGTATTTTAAGTCTTCTTCTAGCTTTAGTGTTGGTTTCCGTGAGATATTCTAAAACGTTATGTAATATGAGATAGATATAGTACTAAACATTGTATCAATATTTTAGTGTCCAAATAATCTCAAAAAAACAAAACAAAATAGCTTTCGAGAAAAGTTGATAAAAATCCTTTGGAGATTATTTGTCATATATACTCATTGATGATCTATTGGTTAGGCTTGTATGGTGACAATGAAAAAAACAGATGGAAGATAGCGCCAAAACGATATTGAGAGCTGATTTGGCAACTCCGCCTCTCCCCGAATCCCCGGATCCCGAAACTCGTCAAGCATATGGAGAATGGCGCAATGACAACCTTGCCGAGTGGGCGGAGGAGGGGAACGCTGTGGTCCACGAGGAGGGCAAGGGCACGCCGACGGCCCGACTTCGACGGAGCGCCCGCCTTGTCCGATTCATTCGACACGGTCTTCCTCAAGACCGTTCAGGCTTCCTTCAACGCCGCTAGGACCCTGCTGGGTTTCAGTTCATCGTAGTAGTCTATTCGGTGTTAATTTTCTTAGCTCATTGCTGGTCAGCGAGAACGTTTAAAAAAACTTTGATCAGTTTATGTTGGTCTGATGGTTTGTTGGATGGTTGCAGGGGTCATAGTTCCGTCTCCTCTGATGATCTATCCCCTATATGTAACAATCTAAGATGCTGTGAATTTCCGTTTTGTAATAAAATGGGAATGGGTTCCCGGTTGGAGGAGAAGCCACGTGATCCTGAAGCCGATGGAGTTGAAAAAGGAGTTTCATT
>JAENPR010002890.1:0-37041 GCA_018135685.1 Themeda triandra | reverse complement strand
CATGTATATAATCCAGCACCAATAAGCACTCCCCTAGATCTAAGCATTGGGCCCGATCATGCTCTCACAACTCACACTTACCTTGGCGTAGAGGCAAATCTGAACCATACACAACCATTCAAGTGAATGGCCCTCATACAAAACGCGTGTATGAGCGGGCAAATAAAAATATGATGCAATACTCCCCAAGTTAGTACCTATATAAGCCACCTAAAGTCCTTAATTGGGCATAAAGGATATGATCATCCAAGGCACATATATAAGTTTTTGAAAACCACACACCTTTGAAAAACCTATATATGAGATTAAGTGGCTATAAGTTCGTAATTAGTGTTTGCAAAACAAAATCATTTTGTTTTAAGTATACTTATGAACAAGAATACGTTGAACTCCGTCTCCGATGCTACCAGTATGAGAATCCCATCAATTAATATAAACACAATGTACTAATGAGTCACCGAAGCAACTTAATTAGCACATGGTGGCTATATCAACCCGGTAGTCCGTGAAATCTCGAAGGATTTCAAACTTTCAACAATATAGCCCACTCAATTGAGTTCAACATACATACAGTTCATAGTAATACATAAGTTCACAAATAGTAGATTACATCGAGTACGAAATAGTTATTACAATACCAAGTTCAAATCCAAATTGCGGAAGCAAATAAAGTTTTGGTTCACAAACGCACTTAGTTGAAACATAGTGCCTCGGTCCAACATCACATCCCACAACAGCAAAGAGGTAATGATAGAAAGATTGATCGTGCCCACGATCTACTCATCCCCATACGCAGGGGTAGAAGCAAGTTGGGCAATAGCCATAGAACATCTCACCATCCGCAACAACAAGGGAATAAAACCCCGAGTACAAGAAGGTACTGCCTAGACTTACCCGTCATAAATGAAAATAAAGTGACACCAAGGAGTATGCGAGGCTTTATAAGTGGGGTAGCCAACTCATTTAAACTTGCAATAAAAGATGAGCTTATTAAATAATCATTTAGTGATAAAGGACTCTCTAGCTTATCATCTTTTAGGTTGATTCCCGACATCACTAGGTTAGCACCCGTACTACTCCAACTCTGGGTATGAGCAAACAATGCTATCCTATCCTTCAAAGTTGAGCATACCAAAGATCAACAACATAGAACCATAACCATCCTAATTTCCACAATGATTTGCGACGAAAGCCGCTTCGGTCAAGTGTTCACCGTCTAGGAACGATGGCAATTATAATCGATTGCAAAACCACCATGGGTATTCCTCACACAAACCACACTCGCCGCCGTGGGCGAGTGATGGTCACCTTGGTCTATTCGGGGTGGAGACGCGGATTTCAACAAATACGATTGCACGGGGCATGCCCGGCTACTGGTACCTCCGGTGCGACCGGCCACCGGCTTTAATACCGCGCCCAGGGCAATACACTCAACTCGCTGAAATTCCGGCCCAAACATCCTCAAGGCTTCGCGGTCGGATGATCGCATCCTTCCAAACCTATCTCGTGAGGCATTGTTCAACATGATCCGAGGACGTACAAAGCCATATTTCCTTAAGTGACATCGCCGGAGTTTTCCGTGGTCTAACACACCACAAACTCCAACTAGTCGTGATTTAACAAGGCCACATGGTTATGTTCTCTAAACCAACCTCCATAGTATCAACCATAGGGTAGTAACCACCTACCTCATGGATGAGGGTCAATCATCCGTCTTTACCGATCTAGTTAAGCAGTGCTAAGCATAAGCGCGATCCTGAACTTAATAGGGTAACAAGTATCTGTGTGGGATCAAGGTAATCATAATGCGAATCGGTTCCAAGTCAACTCCTATTAACTTAATGCATCATAATAAATAAATGACTCAAGTAAAATATTTTGAAAATCGTAGGAGAAATGCTCCGGGCTTGCCTTTCACAAGGAACTAGGGTGATGGTTAGGGCACTCGTGCAAGCCGCCGTCCGATCTTCGTCCCGTGCCGCCTCCCAAAGATCGCTCCCGCTGCTCCTCTCTCCCGCGGCTCTCGAACTATCAAGGCGCTTCTTCCGGCAATCCTTCATTATGCATAGGTGCATATGAGTATCGGGAATGCAATACGGATTAAAGCGTATGATGATGATGATGATGATGAACCAACCAAGGTACTACAAGGTAGTCAACATCATCCTAACAGGTTGTACCTATTAGAGCGTCCACTAAGCATGGCAAGGCACTAGTTAACCTAGACCTCGACGAAAACAACGATCACGATTACTAGGGTACAAAGTTAACCTATAGCTAAACCGCTCAGAAAATTCTACAAAAATTACAGTAGCTAAGCTAGGTAACAATAAGCCTACCATAAATTTTTCAAGTCAAAACAGTAACCCATTTATCCTATACAAAAAGACAAGGCAGCAATAAATCAAGGCCCAAAAATACTTGTATTATGAAAAAGTGTCAAACAATGGATCTCAAGTGATTAACAGCTACTTATAAACATAGAAACACCCTATAAAAATTTTCAAGCATTTTCCTTTTTATAAATAATTAATTATGAATTTCCTAACTTCAAGCAAAGTAAGCACAATAATTAAACAGGGTATTTTCTACACATGACATATACAACTAATATTTTTCACAGATAAAGCATCTCGTAACTAGAGCAACAAAACAAGATTCACATTTTTCTGATAAACCTACAATTTATTATGCATTTAACAAGATATCAGCAATTAAGGACATTAAATAATACTGTACAGAAAAGTATTTCATAAAAATAAACTAATACCCTATATGCGTAAAGCTCCTCATAATAAAAATATTGACACTTGAATCACCCAAAATGGACCTAATATGAGGGAGATATGATTTTTGAAAGATTTAAAACAATTTAAAGGAAATCATTTTCTTAAACCGGAAAAATCCTAAATCGCTACGCGCACCCGGTGATCCCCACTGCGGCTGACACGCGGACCTGCGCTGCTACGCGTACCCCGCCTGCATTACCACACGGCGCGCGCGCCTGGGCACCGACGGTGGGTCCTGGCCAATCGGCCCACCTATCGGCCTCCCGAACGGACGCGGCGGAGTTGACCGCCGATAACCGCGCCGGCGGCGCAGGTTTCCGCGACCAGATAGCACCCCGTGCTCGTGACGACGACGCGAACGCGATGGTGGTGAAAATGAAACCGTTGGCGCACTAGAACGACGGCGGAGTCAACGGCGGCGGCGACGGCGCGGCTCGACGGCCGTCTTTGCCGCGTTGTGCCTCGGCGAGGCTCTTGGTGATGCCGGGACGGCACCGCTAGACCTAGGCGAGCGATAGACGCAATGGGAGTTGAAAATGACGGACGAGGCGAGCTAAAGACGGTGCGGGAGGAGTTCGGCCAGGCATTAGCTTCCGCGGCGGAGAAAATGACGGCCAAATTGGCCACTACCTCGGCTGAATCGGGACGGGAAAAAGTGCGGAGAAGGTGGAGCGGAAAGGCAGGCGTTCCCGATGGCGTGCTCGGGGGAGGAAATGGTTGAACGAGGTGGCGGCTAGCCGAAGATGTTCGGGGCGGCCATGGCGACTTCGCGGTGCTCGGGCGAGAGCGAGCGGAGGTGAAATTGAGGGCGGGCGAATGGACAGGGAAGCGAGGCGGAGCTTTTAAGGCCACTTGGGCTGTCCAATTTGACCGTGAGGGTCACGGCGGGCGGCGGCCACAACCGCCATGGCGGACCAATGACTAGCGGGCTGCCGATGCGGTGGGTCGGCGGCAATGGGGGAAGCGCGACGCTGCGAGGTGCTCAAGTACCTCGCGTCCGCGATCACGGTTACCGTGACACGCTTTGGCGGCTTGGTTTAGCGCTGGGCGCTTGCGGCATCGACGGCGATGGCAAGCTGGGCGGCTCAGGCGGGGCAAAATGAGGAGGCGAGAGCGGGGAGGGGACAGGGGTGGGTGCTCGAGCGCCATCGAGCGCACTCGATTCGACGGGCGCAGCGGGAAGCGGGGCAGCAGCGCGTCGCTGCGGCGGCCCTGCGCCCGCGCGAAGGAGGAGGAAGAGGATGATGACAGTGGGGCCGGGTGGGTCCCACCTCGGTCCAATTTGAACTAGAAAGTTTGACTGCCCATATATCAAAAAATATTGCGAATTTGAAAATGCTCCAAAAATGAAAGTTTCTCAAAATCAAAAGATGAATAACTTTCATGTAGAAAGTTTTTGCAAAATCGGCCTATATTTGAAAATGGGAATTTGGGTCATAAAAATACATTTAAAAATCAATTTTTGGAAAATAACAATCTGTTTTTGCCCTTTTTGATGCCCTAAAATCATTTTCATAAATTGGGATCAAAACAAAAGTTTCTCCAAATAATTTTTTGCATAAACTTTGTTAAAAGCTCCATTTTGAGAAAACCACCACAAATATGACTTCTAGAAATCATTTGAAATCCCTATTTTGCATTTTTAAAACAAGCACTCAAATAATTGCTACAAAAATGCAATAATGATGCTAATGTGATGATCATGCTCATGAGATGCAAGATTTGGCTAACCCTAAAACTGGAGTTGTTACAGTAGTGCTAGGTCGTGCGAATTTTAAACTCACAGTGCGAGGCTTCAACTTGCACCAAAAGGCATCTCATCATTTGAACTTTGTTTGCTTATCCTTGACAAATAAAGGACCACTTTATACTATCTTGGTCTATTATGCTTTTAGGACTAGATAGTGTCTGTTTGGTACTGTAAGGTGCCGTGTCCACAAATTTATTCTTTTTCATGTACAATAACAACAACGACACACATACTGACTCGTTTGCAGCTGATGAATGATGACTGCAGAAGCAGCCGTGAATCCTGGTACGAAGAAATCTAACCCACGCGTGTCAATCTCACGGACGCTTTCACTGATCTTTTTTTTATTATTTTTTGACGGGCCCTTTCACTGATCTTTTATGCACGGGCACATGCATAACACGTGCGTAGGAATGGCAGGGTCATGAGGTTGCAGTTGTAGCAACCCGCGGCCGCCCGCCTTCATGCAGCAGCAGTTAGAAATTACATGATAGCGCAGGGGTCGGGTGGTAGCTTCTCTTCGCAGCAGACGACCCAGGGGTAGCCGCGGCACTGGCACGGCGTCCATGTTGGGCACTTGTTGCACACCGGTGGCGGACATGGCCGTGGCGGTGTCGGACATGGCGGCGGCCTGCAGGAATGGCACTGGCAGGAGCGTGGCGTAGCGCAACTGGATGGACACGTTGGCTGCGGGTTTGGGCACGGGGACGGGCACGGGTACGGATATGGGTACGGGCATGGGTATGGGATTAGAGCTTTGCACGTTGCTGGCACGGGCTTGGGTTCCTCCACAGGCGGAGGCGGAGGCGGAGGCGGAGGCGGTGGTGGTTGTTTTTCTTCCTTCTTCTTCAGCTCCGGCGGGGGCACAATCTCAATTTTGGTTGCGAAACATCCGGCCTTGCACCGGAGCTTGCAGCAGAGGTCAATGGCGTCGAAGGGCCCGGAAACCAGCACCTTGTCCTTGTCGTACACCACCTTGTCAAAGACGAACCCGCATCGTTCTGCATGGGTACACACATTTGCATGGGTGAATCGGAGTATGCAAGAGCATTTGATTTGATTTGATCGTATCGATCGATAGCGCTCATGTCATGCATGCATGGTACGGCCGTACGGATCGGTAACCACATGTCTATTCTGTGATCAAAGATTATCTCATGGGAAGAACATATGATGTGTACATGACTGCATCTGATCAGTTAACAAGGATCGACGTCAGTTACTACACGCACCTTGGAGGCGGCAGAGGATCTTCTGGATCTTGGTTCTGCAGCGGCAGCATCCCAAGTCCAACGTGATGGACACCGTCGACGTCGTCATCTCTGCAAGATTGATCACTATACATATGGTTTCAATACTAACAACAGGAGGAACCACCATATATATGTAAATACATATCCATCGTACCATCCGATCGTTGTCTCATTTCTAATTGACAGATTCATGAACAAAGATAATACATATGCCTTGCTTATTATTTGTGTTAGTTATTCGTTCTAGGTAGAGAACCAAATTGTGTGGAACAGAAGACCAAAATTAAATCTAATTCGTGCTCACCGTCTTCACGAGGCGATCGATATTCAAGAAATGCAGGTTGCTGAGCACCAAGTGGAGCAGACGACTAATGCAAAGCGGGGTGATCTCATATATCATCAGACAAAGAGATGGAGCAGCAAGATGTGTTGTGTCTGTTTGATGGCCATGCCTTACATGTGACCGTGTGTGTGCTAATATATATAGGCGGAGGCACGCCCAAGACTCAGTGAAACATGCACTGAAACAAGTTGCAGGCTAAAATGGAGCCCTGCCTAGAGCAGCAAGGGCAGTATACTAAAAAGTTGGAATTTTTCACTGAATCTTGATGGATCCTACACACCACCTTTGCTCTTGTAAACAAAATTGTGTGTGCAAATAATATATGATGGATTAAGTCGTCATTCTGTGCGCATGCAGTATCCCCATGTATACCGTATACGCACATCCAACGTCATTTCCTGATCGATGTTGCACCCTCACGCTCCTCTCTTGTCTGATCTTGGATCGTGGACTGATCGATAAGCTTGCAAACATTTTGTGCTGCTCTGCTTTCACAAAGTAAGTCAGGCGGGTGTGTATAATTAACATTTTCATTGGGCATGCAATAGCTAGAGCGGTCGAGTTGAAAACCACCCTTCTTCCGGCTAACATCACCAGCATCAAGCTGAAATAAACGTAAAATAATTAAGGTGTGCGCTGAGGTTCGAGGACGGAAATATAAACATAAGAGTGCGTTGCATGTCTGGCGCAGCGATCAATATAAACTCAGAGTTGGCTATCTGGAAGCCAAAGCAGGCGCGAGGGAACGGCAAATTTGTACCTAGCTTTGTCCGTGATTTAATTTTGTTGAATCACAGTGCAGCAGGTTCAAGAATCATGCATGTCAAGTCGGTAGCCACCATACATTTGTCGCATGCGTGCATTATTAACGCCTTAGAGAGCAAGCTATAGGGCAAAGGAGTAGTTGGTGCTGCTGGCAGTGGTAGGTCGTGCGAGCTGTAAACTCACAACTAGTGCGAGGCTTCGAATTGCACCAAAAGGCAGCTCATCATTTGAGCTATGTTTCCTTGTCCTTGAGAAATGAAGGATCACTTTACACTATCTTATTCATTTTCTTGGTTATTACGCTTTTAGGACTAGATAGTGTCTGTTTGGTACTGTAAGGTGCCGTGTTCACGATATGAGTATTATAAGTTAATTTTACCTAAGGAAATAAAGTGGCTCAACGATTCCTAGTACTAGTATGTAGGACCATGACACTTTAGGTTTTGGTAGAAGATCTCTGTCGGCAAGAAAATCCCTAAGCCCTCTGTTAGCACCTCTCTCCTCGCCGTCGACGAGAGAAAGCTAGAAGGGGGAAAGGAGTTGGAGAAGGGGATTAGGGATTGGAGAAGGAGCAAAGGTAGGAGAGGTCAGCCGGCAGAGTGCTGGGCGACGATAGTTTCCCTTCTTAGTTCAGAGTTGATTAACTCTTACATACTCCAGCCTTACATATACCTCACCCTCTGGGCTTATAGATACACAGGCAGCAACTACTCTGGGCTAGATATCTTAGTGGACCGTGCCTTCCTCCTGGAGCAGCGCTTGGGCCTTGGGTGCTCGTCGGGGTCTGCTGGATGAGGGTCTGCAGAGTTGGTGAAGTCGATGTCCGTCAGAATTAGTGCAGCAGGTTCATGAATCATGCATGTCCAGTCGGCAGGCACCATACATTTGTCGCATGCATGCATTATTAGCGCCTTAGCGAGTGAGCGAGGGCAAGGAGTAGTTGCTGCTAGCTGCTGGTAGGAAATAAAGTGGCTCCACGATTCCTAGTACTGTATTTAGGACCGTGACAATTTAGGTTTTGGTAGAAGATCTCTATCGGCAAGAAAATCGCTAAGCGCCTCCGATGGCAGAGTGGAATATGTCCATCTATATGCTTGTGTAAGTGGTCTCTTATTATATACTGAGCTCTCTTTTACAATGGTTATGAAAGTACCATTAGTACTTCCAAGTATTTGTTTTTTCTAATGATGACACGCAGCACGCTTGCATTGCTCATGCACAAGCTGGCCGGCCTCGCACACGGGCGCGTCACTCGTGGAGTGCCCTTGCGCGCCGCAGACCAGGCGGGAGTTACTTAGTTACAGCAACCTGGTGAGGAAACTGGAAAGGCAGCGCAGTGCGGGTGCTTGACTACGAGCAGCTAGAAGTCGAGGTATTAGAGGTGGTGGACGACTTGGGTGCGGGGAGCAGGCCAACGACGGAGTGCGCTAGGGAGGTGACCCTGCTGCTCGGGCTGAACTGCTGAAAATGCTATGATGATATGCACATAGCCAATTCTCTAGTGTTGCTTCGGCCCTTTCTAACTGCTACGAGCTTAGGATTATCACAATTAAGGTGAACGAGCTTACAAACATGACAGTCTTGACGTTCTCAAAATCTCTAAATCAGTGGATATTGGGAGTCAACATTCTTCTGCAGCCTCATAATCTCAAGTTGCATACACGTCAATCTATCGAGTCTAGAGTCTTCATCGTCGACCCCCTACATGATTTTGATCGAGTGGGTATCAAGGATTTAAACAAGTACTAGAACATACACTACTGGAAACGTCTCCTTCGCCGAGTGCCCGCTGTTTGCCGAGTGCATTCTGCCGCCACTCGGCAAACAGCGCTGTTTGCCGGTGCTAGAAAGAAAACAATCGGGGAACATACTTTGCCGAGTGTCGAGAACCAGACACTAAAGCCACTGAGCAAACGCTCGGATTTGCCGAGTGTCTAACGGTAGCACTCAGCAAAGAGCCGCAGCCGTTAACGACAGGCAACCGCCATTAACTCTTTGCCGAGTGCCATCCTTTGACACTCGGCAAACCTGATCTTTGTCGAGTGTCCTCTTCTGACACTCGGCAAACACTAGGTTATGCTGAGTGTTTTTCTTGGACACTCGGCAAACAATTTAATTTTTTCACTTTTGCCCTCCAAATTTTTCTTGTAGTCGTCATAAAGTACCTGGTACTCCATGTTTAAATTTGGCACATTTCTCCGTTTTTGCTATATTTCTTTAATTTATTTCATTTAATTATTTTTTGGGATAAGGCAAATTTAAACTGCAGGTGAATCGAATAATGGAATTAAATGAATGAAAAAATGATATCCAGGAACAGACCGAAAGTTTGAACATCTTGTTCACAAAACATGACCATGAACTTACGAGCGAATTATTTTTAAATTCTATAAAAAAGCAAACGAAGTCCGAAAATCATGAAACTTGTCAAGATATCATGATATCATATGTGGAGGCTGTGATAAAAAAATGAGATGGTTTCGCGTCTATATGCAGGATTTCTTCGGATGCCGGGAGGGATTTGAGGACTGGGCGACTTTGGTGGCTACCAAAGTCTGTAAAAAAATAGTGAAGGACATGCATTACGAGGCGCGCATCCAGCCATCATAACTTACAACGCGACCTTCCTTGGAAGGAAGGTCACCAAAGCTGAAGCAAGAAGCATGACGTTGACCCGGCAACAGTACCGGAGGTAAATATAGAACATTAATACTGATTTCTTTTGAGATTAAGTGGGCTTAATTTGATCTTTTCATATGTCATATACTTGATGATGTGTAGGCGATTCCATGGTGGTGCGCCCGCATCCCTGCTAGGCACAGATGGTGGACAAGTGGTGCGCCCCGAGTAGGAAGAGACCCACAACGCTTGCCGTGGGAGAGGAGCAGGTGCCGTCGCCGGTGGGAGCAGCCGCCACTGCCGGTGGGAGGAGGAGCCCCCGCCGCCGTCGAGACTCGGGGCTGCAGCCACAGACGCCTCGAGGATCTGGTGGTGAATGCAGCGGGGCGCTGGATTCGGGATTTGTGGGCGGCGGCGTTGGAGGTTGCAGAGGATAAGGAAACAAGCCGGGGAGGAGGGATTTGGGTGGGAGAGAAAACGCTTCACCGGGTCGAGAGAAAGGTAGACGGCGGCAGGGACTTCGTCGTGAGAGGTGTGCGTCTAGATAAGGCTCGGAGGACTTTTTCTTTTGCCCTTTTTTCGGCTAGCAATTTGATGAAGCTCTCGTGGGAGGATTTTTTTTTTAATTTGGGGACGAGGTTTTGGAGGGCGGGAGGGGAGTTTTTGTGCTTCTACGGGCTGGCCAAATTGAGAAACTAAAAGATTAATTTTTGTTGAAAATTATCTATTCCTACAAAAAAAAAGTAGGCATCGACAGAAAAAAATAAACATGTTGGTGGACAACTTGCACACGGAAAATGTCTTTTTTATGTTGGTAG
Source organism: Themeda triandra (assembly GCA_018135685.1). NCBI lineage: Eukaryota > Viridiplantae > Streptophyta > Magnoliopsida > Poales > Poaceae > Themeda > Themeda triandra. The sequence goes on along the minus strand of JAENPR010002890.1, from coordinate 26,704 downwards.
TCTAATTTCTATTGGTAAACACTTCATCGACAGTGTAATTATTCTTTCTCTATTGACGAAGGCCAAGGCCATAGGGAAATATTAATTTTTAGCAATCACATGCTCCACGCTAATCTATAAAAGAATAGATTATTTCTAGATTACACTGAAACCAACAGATTTTCCTTAACTTTCTATTAGTTTCTCAATTATTAATGGGCATTTCCATGAGTCAAATAACCAATAGGCATATGAGAAAATTTTAGTTTCTAATAGCGTTATGTTCTTGTCATGTGATATTATCAGGCAAAGACCTACAACAAGCCTGGGACGTTTTCTACAACAAGCTTGGGACGTTTTCTGTCACATATATTTGTTTGTGTCACAAGTTTTTCATGCCTCCCGGGCAAATGTCATAAACTCACGCATTTAGTGACATTTTGACTAGATGTCATGCCATAAATGTCATAAGTTGACACGTTCCTTGTAGTGTTAATACTGATTTCTTTTGAGATTAAGTGGGCTTAATTTGATATTTTTATATGTCATATACTTGATGACGTGTAGGCGATTCTATGGGTGCGTCCTGCATCCCCAGTGCTGGGCACAAATGGTGGACAAGTGGTGTGCCCCCGAGTAGGAAGAGACCCACAACGCTTGCCAGGTGTACCACACCATCAAGGCAGCCTTAGCCTCGACGGATACGCATAAAGATGGGTACATGAATTCATTTATTTATTCTAACGCTCAATTCTGCCTGATTTCTAATCATCTTGCTATTTTTCTCGCAGTCGTCGTCACATGGTAGCCAGCCTTGCTCCCAGTTCAAGGTTTTTGCTTTGGCCCACAAGAGTAAGGTGACATCCGACATCGACTATAACCCGGAGGACCCGCCCGAGGCGTACAGCAATGCGACCGTCCATAGCCGCCTCAGTGAGTACACGTCGATGGCAAGGTCGGTCCTTGGGCTAGAGTACGATCCGAGCACCCAGGACCTTGATGAAGAGCTCTTCATGAGGGAAGGAGGAGGCAAGAAGCATGGGCGGTACTGGCTTGGCGATAGCACACTCGAAATTGCCGCTGCTCCCACTCTCTCCCAGAATCGAGCAAGGAGCACGAGCGCAAGCCCAGCCATACGACCTCGGCCGGACACTGCACACCTCCAGATGGAATCACTCTAGGTTATTCCTATTTTATTCGTCGTTCATTGATTTTTACATACCTTACCTTTGCATTATTGTAACATTAGGGTGAAATATTGTAGGCCCAACTGGAAGAAGAGAGAAGGCTACGTCAGAGTTGGAGGAGAGGATGGCAGCCGAGCGTCGGAGTTGGAGGCGAGGATGGCGGCCGAGCGGGAGGCCTAGCATCGGAGGATGACGGAGATGTTTGCCTACATGCAAAGTCTTGGCGCCGCTATGGGTCAACCTCTGTCACCTGGGCAATTCGCTCCACCTCCTCATGCAACTACTCCTATGAGTATGAATTTTTTAGTGTGTATGTTCATGCTTAGGGTCAAACCACAACACTATTGGAACTTACTGGAGTATGAATGTTTTAGTCATGTATGGTATATATTTATCTTGTCTCATATATGTAATCTCTTCTCCTTTGTGCAGAATTAATCGACTGCATCAAATGATGTCCCTCGTCACCTCAGAGAGTTGCCGGGATCGATTCCTCGGCCTCGTCAGTCACCGTGATTGCACTTGTGATATACTTATGCTTCTAATGCACTTGTGGTTTTTTCACAACTGTGATGCTGTAACATCCTAGTCCAAGGCTTAATAGGATTTATAGGATAATTATACCAACAAGTTGTAACTTTTTTCCGGAAACCCATCTCCAAAGAACTCTGAGGTTAAGCGTGCTTAGCATGGAGCAATTTCGGGATGGGTGACCGACCGAAAAATTCTTCAGAGTGCACACGAGCGAGGACAAAGTGGGCAGAAAAGACTGGTGTTGGTCTGCTAGGGCAGTCTATATCCTAGAAAAGCCGCCGAGATGTAAGCGAGTGCCTAGCCTCGAAGAGGCAGACATTACAAAATGGTATCGTAGCTGACTCTAGCGGTTTCACGGGCGTGTGTCGCGCTTACACAGCATGGTGCGCATGGCTGGTGTGGACCCAGTGGTCACATAGCATGGCACATGCGCACAGACTGGGACACACGGACGTGGCCCGGAGAGGGACGTTCTCGGGCTTAGGGCCGACCGACTAGGACGTCGGTCTCTTAAGGGGTGAGGATGTAACATCTCAGCCCAGAGCTTAATAGGATTAATAGGATACTCATACCAACAAGTTGTAACTTCTTTTTTGGAAGCCCATCTCCAAAGAACTCTGAGGTTAAGCGTGCTTAGCATAGAGCAATTTCGGGATGGGTGACCAACCGAAAAAATTCTTTCGAGTGTGGACGAGTGAGGACAAAGTGCGCAGAAAAGACTGTGTTGGTTTGTGAAGGCAATCTATATCCAAGAACAACCTGCCGACATGTAAGCGGGCCCGGCCTCGAAGAGGCGGATGTTATAGATGCACTTGAGCTTGTGATGGACTAGTGGTGATGAACTTGTGAGGGTGATGCACTTATGGTTGTGATGCACTAGTGTTTGTGATGCTTATTGTGAGATATGTGATATATGTGATATTTGTGATATATATTGTGATATATGTGGTGTATGTGATATATATTGTGATATATGTGATGTTTGTTATATATATGTTCTGTTTGATTGGTGAAATGTAAAAAACAAATAAAAAGGTTGTTTTTGTCACTTTGCCGAGTGTCATGGTCATAACACTCGGCAAAGTGACAAGCTTCGGTAATTCTCGAAACTTAGTTTGCCGAGTGTCATGACCATAACACTCAGCAAAGTTCATGGGTTTGTCGAGTGTCATGGCCATGACACTCGGCAAAGTTTATGGCTTTGCCGAGTGCCTTAGTCAGGGCACTCGGCAAAGACTTCGCTTTGTCGAGTGTCGTTGACTTAGACACTCGGCAAAGGTGGAACTTTGCCGAGTGCCTTGACTCTGGCACTCGACAAAGCCGCCATGACCGTCTTCCTCGCTGTCACGGCAACTTTTTTTGCCGAGTGTCGATACAGCACCCGGCAAAGCCCAACAAAAGACACTCGACAAAGAGCTCTTTACCGATAAATTCTTTGGCGAGTGCTCTTTGGTGAGTGTGGCACTCGGCAAAGCCTTTGTCGAGTGCATTTGGGGCTTTGCCAAGTGCCAAGCGCTCGATTCCAGTAGTGATACTAGTGTCGGTGCATAAATATCAAGGCATGCAATTAAATAAATTAAAGTAGTTTGCAGGAGATTCTAATCATGAGATGTAAAACTAGGATAGGTATACCATTGCCTGACATGGGTCGTTGTCCTCCAGGTAGCACTCCTGGTTGAGGTTTGGGTCCTCAGGGTTGTCCTTTGCATAGTTTACGTCTAAATACGAAAATGGAGTACTGTAAATTAGTGGACTACCCCACGCGTTTTACGGATTAGTGAATTATGTGTTATGATGACGTGGACAATGCTTTCGTGTCTTACCGACATGGACATTGCAGTTGCATGTGCTAGTGCATTTTAATTGTATGTGATAATACATTGCTTAGTTGAACAACTTGCATGTTGAAATGAATAGCTAGTGGGGTTTTGCTTAGTGGATGTTAATTATATGTGATAGTGCATTGTCTAGTTGGATAGCTTGCATATTGAGAGAAATAGCTAATGAGGTTTTGATTTATAAGAGTATAAGATACGCTGACTACTGAGCAAGAAGCAATAAAGTTGCCCAAATAACTCCAACAAGGGCATCAACATGAAGAACACAAATTAGAGAATTTTGATGGTGGTCTCACATTTTTAGGATTTAAAATGAATTTACTAGGATTTATTCAAATTTATTGGGCATTTTTAAAGAAAGAAAAAAGGAAAAAGGGACTTGGGCTAGATTTGGGCCGAGAAGGCACGACCACGGGCTCAGCCCATGGGTGCGGTCTGACAGCCGTTGGTCTGGTGCAGCCCAAGGAGATGCTAGCCCAAGGGCGCTCGGTGTAGGGCGCCGGTCCACAATGGTCCTCACTTGAAATAGCTCTCGGCTCAGGGGTGGGCTAGTGACAGGTGTACGCAGTCCACAATGTGGTGTGGCCTACGTGCACCAGGTGCAAGAGGGTGTGGAACGAGTGGCGCATGCAGCGAGGGCACGGTGGCTTGTCTGTCGGAGTCCTCACGGCTGATGGCTCTAGGCAGCACTGGCGAGCAGGGAAAACACCGGTCCGTGGTGGTGGTCGGGTGGCGCAAAGCCAACGATCTCTCGCCGGAGTTGGGCGGCGGTTCTGCCCCATTTGCACGAGCTTCGATCAGAGCAGGCAAGGGGCTTCTTTGAGGTGTATCGAGGCATTATCGACGACCAATCGGTGCAGCGGTGCCTCGTCTGTGGGAACCAACAAGGCGGCGCTTGGCAAGGCTAGGAAACTCTGCATGGAGGGTGGTCATTACAGCAACGCACGAGGAGCATGTGCAATGTCACACCACGACTTGGTGTAGTGGACTTGAGCGAGGGCATGGAGCAAGTAGACACATGCGTGGGCGCAACGCGGCAACGTGCAGTATGTGCACGACTTGACACAAGGAACGTAGCGGCATGGCGTGGCGTGATTCACGCCGCGCACCTTACTCATCTGGCAGGGACCTCAAGGAGTGTGCTCAGTGGCCGGGTGCGTGTTATAGATAAAGGCTGCTTCGCCGGGAGGCTGTGTGGCTCACCGATCCGTCGTCAGGGAGGGTAGCCTCGTGAGGCCAAGACAGGGAAGAGCGTGGTCAGCAACATCATGGCTCAGCTTCGATTCCAACCTCCTATCCTCTTCCTCCAAGGCAGCACGACGGCTACAGAAACGGGCACTACGTGAAAAACTCACTGTAGGAGCGCTTCCCCATTTATAGTAGGGGCGGCTCGTGATGGAGCCGCCCCTACAGTGGCTGGGGCGCGGAGCTGGGCGGCCGCATCACCAGCCGCCCCGCGTAACGCATCAGGGGCGGGCCGGTGATCCAGCCGCCCTTACTCGCACTGTAGGGGCGGCTTCGCTGATCCAAATCGCCCCTACATTGTCCAGAAGAATAAGTGACTTGCCCACCCTTCTTCCTCCCCGAGCCACTCACTCCAACTCGAAAAAAAAAAAAAGGCTTGGGGAGGCCTTGGGCACCTCCCTAATTTTGCTCTAGGAAGGAGGGGAGGTTTTCAACTCAATTCCTTTGGTGGAAAGCTTGTTTAAGGTAAGGGAATGCCATTCCCACCCTCTAATCCAAATTTCATTGGTTGATTAGTGAGCAATTTGCATTCTTGTTTTCTCTCTCTTTAATGGTGCTTGAGCCATGTATTGCCCAAATTGGAGCTTATCTTTGATGGTAATGAGTGTTGATTAGGTGGAGACATGACCTTGCACCCTCTATTTGATGATATAGCTTGATTTTAGTGGTGATTAATTGTAGTTTTGATGTGGTGCATGTTCTAGATCTAAGGTGGTCTTTTTTTTATATCATGACATTATTGGAATGTGGTTGGCATATGAGTACTTGTTGGTAAACTAATAGTTGTTGCTAATTGTTAGCTAATAATGGTAGATAATAATTGTTGCAAAAAATAATTGTTGCTAATTAAAATTGTTGCTAATAATAATTATTGTTACTAATAATTGTGCCTAATTATTGTTCCTGCAAATATTTCCCAACACAGTTGATGCTAATAATTGTTGGTAATAATAGTAGGTAATAATTGTGTTACTAATAATTATTTGGCACTATTTGGAATTATTTGGCATTATTTGGAATTATTTGGCACTATTACTAATAAGTGTGTTACTAATAATTATTTGGCACTATTTAGAATTATTTGGCATTATTTGGAATTATTTGGCACTATTACTAATAAGTGTGTTACTAATAATTATTTGGCACTATTTAGAATTATTTGGCATTATTTGGAATTATTTGGCACTATTACTAATAAGTGTGTTACTAATATTATTTAATCTACATTCATAATTCTTTTTAAGGATGGAGGACAGGCTACTTGGATGTATTGTTGGCCAAGGATTTCGAATGACTTTTTCGATGAGGTGGACAAGTTTGTTGAAGCCGCGGTGAATCATGCAAGGCAATCGTGGGCTAATCGTTCAATTCTTTGTCCCCGCAAAGATTGCAACAACGAAATGGCAACTTATGATGGGACGTGATCGATCACATCCGGTTAGGCGAGGATTTGTTTCGACTACACGGTATGGGTTCACCATGGAGAAGTAATGGTGGATGACGGCAACGAATGGCACGATGCCGTTGACGACCCGCTTCCCGCCGACGATTAGTGTGGGTTTAACGTGTGGATGCAAGATGATTTGGCCAATGAACAGCACGTGGTGATGATGGCGGTGGTGTCGACAATGATGATGTTGATACTTGCGGTGTCGACAATGATGATGGCGGAGCAGCGATGATGAGGGTGATGCGTAAAACTTTGACCACTTAGAGCAAATCCCGCGTCTAGCCGCGAAAAACTGAAGTTTTAAAGTTTGAGTGGTCCAAACAATCCCAGATGAAAAGGTGACCATTGGAGAAAATCTGTATCTTGATGAGTGGATCAAACTTGCTGTTCATCACTTTTGCATCTCGAGGCCATCTAGGGTCCGGTCAACATGTATTTTCCGAAAAAAAAAGGTTTGACTTGTCAACCTAGGTCAAACGAGGTACCAAATGACCTCAAATGAAAAACTTGTGAATACAAAATAGTTACATCTCATCAAGATACATATTTCATACATAGAACACTTTTGCATTTGGAAAAGTTTTAGTAAACTCTTCTCACAGATTTGAAAATCCAAAGGCGAGACTTGGTCAACTCTAGTCAAACGAGGTACCAAATGACCTCAAATGAAAAACTTTTGAATACAAGATAGTTTTGTCTCATCAAGATACATATTTCATAGATAGACCATTTTTGCATTTGAGGAAGTGTTGGTAAACTCTATTCACAAATTCTTGAATCCCACACAGACTTAATGAAACTTCATGCGGGACGAGTGGATTTAGAACTACACTTTCGCAACGCTTCGTCGAATGCAAAAATGACCTTTGTATGAATTGTTCGTCTTGACGAGTGGATCAAACTTGATGTTCATCACTTTTTGAGGTGGGCCCGTCTAGGGGGTCGAAAAACCCGCGTCTAGCCGCGAAAAACCTGAAGTTTCAAAGTTTGAGTGGTCCAAACCATCCCAGATGAAAAGATGACCATTGGAGAAAATATGTATCTTGATGAGTGGATCAAACTTGCTGTTCATCACTTTTGCATCTGAGGCCATCTAGGGTCCCAAAAAACACGGTCAAAGTGCCATTTTTTAAAAAACCATAATTCAATTTTTTATAATTCAAAATTGTTTATTTTTCTTTTTACTAATTCAATTTTTTACTGAATTTAATATATATTGTTTTTTAAGAATTATTAGACATTTTTTCCTATTTTTTAGGCTAATACTATTTTTTTATTTTTATGAAAATATTTAAAAAACAAAAAAATCACTGTAAGGGCGGTTCTATCTGGAACCGCCCTTACAGTGGAGCGCCTAGTTTATAAGCGCGCGGCGGCCCGAGACGGCTAAGTGTTGGGCGAAATTTTCCTCCTCGACGCCGTCGCCGCGAAGGCCCGCGCGCCGCCGCCCTTCCCGCCGCCCCCCTTCCGAGCACTCCGCCACCTCCTCCCTTCCGGAGCCCACCGCCGCTTCCTCCCCTTCCCTCCCCTTCCCTCACCTTCCCGAAGCACTCCGCCGGAAGTACGCCGCCGCCGCCGCCGCCGGGTTAGGGTTTCGCCCGCGGCGCCGCTACCTCCCTACCCCCGCCGTAGCGACCTCCGCCAGGCCCGGCCGGCGCTCCTCTTCCCGCCGGCGCTCTCTCCTCCCTCCGGTGCAAGGGCTCTCGGCCCTAAGACTCCGCCACCGGGCATCCACGCGCCGCCACGCCCTGGCTCCACCACCGGACTCCGCCACCGTGCTCCTCGCAGCGGCGGCTAGGGTTTAGCGCGGCGCTCCCCGGGCCGTGAAGGACGGCGGCCGTGAAGTGGAGGCTCTCCTCGCACGCCGCCTCCTCCTCCTCCCTCGCACGCCGCGCCGCTTCCTCCTGGCCCGGGGCTCGCGCGGCCGGCGGCTAGGGTTTCCCCTCCATCACCCTCTTCTTCGGCATCCTCCACCTTGCTCCAAGATCGCCGGCGCTACGAGGTAAGTGTCCACCCTCCCCCGCGTGAACTTGCTTTGTTTGCTCCCCTGTGCAATTCGAGGCCGGAAATACTTGAGCCTGGTGTTTAGAATGTGGAATTGTCCAAATTTGCTATATGATCTGCTTCAATTTGGCCTTGATTGTTGTCAATCTGGCCTTGATTATTGTCAATGTGGCCTCAATTCATATAATTCACCATTGTGCCTTTGTCATTTCCATGGTAATTGATGCTGCCAAGCTAATGGTGAATTTGCATATTAACAAGATTATGTCCAATTCATTGTTGATTTACTAAAAGTGAATTAATGTTGTCTAGATTGATGCAATTGACTATTGTCTAGCATGGGGCTGTTTTACATGGGGTTGTTTTACTATGGATTAATGAACAAGATTATGTCCAATTACGAGTGCCTTTGTCCCTCCTTAATTCAACTTGAGCATGGTGCTGTTGTAGTTCTATTGAGCCCGAGGCTGTCCATGCTTCTCCAATTTGAGCATTGCCATCATATCCAATTTGAGCCTTTGCCACTGTCTATTATTAAATTGAACCTGAACCTAATGCTACTATGCTTAACTTTGTCCACTGTCTCATCTTCTTAACTGAACCTGTTAACTTACTGAACCTTTGCTTTTTATATGCTGCTTTGTACGTCAAATGCTGCCATTTCCCCCCTCGGTCCACGATGCTTAACTGAATCTGAATCTGAACCACTACGATGCTTTTTATATGCTGTCACGTCAAATGCTTGTTGTTTATTATCTGAACATGTATTAATATCTTATACTACCCGTGTGCTTATGTGTATGCTATCAACAAAATTCATTTCTGAAAATGACATGCAGTAGTGGTATTGGTGCTTCTGAAGTAGTTACTAGAATGCTATTCACATTATCTGCTATCTTCTACACTTTGCTTGTAACTTTGCTAACTGAAATACAATTTGCTATAGAACTTTGCTGCTGTTTTACCTGAACTTTGCTATCTTCTACCTGCCATAAAACTGAACTATATTTGGCGCTACACCTACTGTCCTCTACTCCTCTCCTCTACTCCTCTCCTCCACTCCTCTCCTCTACTACTACTACTACTCTCTACGGCTATTACTACCTGTATACTACTCTTACTACTACTACTACTACTACTCTACTACTACTCCTCCTCTCCTCTCCTACTACTACTACTCTCTACTGGCTATTACTACTACTCTACTACTACTCTTACTACTACTACTCTACTACTACTACTACTCTCCTCCACTCCTCTCCTCTACTACTACTACTCTCTACTGGCTATTACTACTACTCTACTACTACTCTTACTACTACTACTACTCTACTACTACTACTACTCTTACTACTACTACTACTCTCTACTACTACACTTGACTCTTTATATGGCTGGCTATTATATGCCACTCTACTGCTGTTTTTTTTGCCATCTCTCCCCTCTCCTCTCCTCTCCTCTCTACTACTGCTGCTGCTGCTGCTGTTTATATGGCAGATTAATGGTGCTACTTTAAACCTGAGGCATAAGCATGTGCAATGATGTTTTTTTATGCTACTTTGAACCTGAGGCATAAGCATGTGCAATGATGTTTTTTTGATGCTACTTTGAACCTGAGGCATAAGGCATGTGCAATGATGTTATTTTGATGCTACTTTAAACCTGAGGCATAAGGCATGTGCAATGATGTTAACTGAATTTTTTTTGTATAATGAGGTATAATTACTCGTCCACTTGCTTTTTTTTTGCCATCTCTCCCTCTCCTCTCCTCTCCTCTCCTCTCCTCTCCTCTCTACTACTACTACTACTCTCTACTGGCTGTTACTACTAATGTCCTCCTCTCCTCTACTCCTCTCCTCCACTCCTCTCCTCTACTACTACCACTACTCTCTACTGGCTGTTACTACTACTCTTACTACTACTACTACTCTACTACTACACTTGACTCTACTACTACTACTACTCTTACTACTACTACTCTCTACTACTACACTTGACTCTTTATATGGCTGGCTATTATATGCCACTCTACTGCTGTTTTTTTTTTTTTGCCATCTCTCCCCTCTCTCTACTACTACTACTACCGTTTTATATTGCGTATTGATGCCACTCTTCATGTTTATGCCATTGATGAGAGTTTTTATATCCGAGCACTTGCCTTATGCCAATGATGAGAGTTTTTATATACGAGCACTTGCCTTATGCCAATGATGAGGTTTTTATATTCTGAGTACTTTCCTTATGCCAATGATGAGGGTTTCTACTTGTACTACTTGGTTTTTTCCTAGTTTATTGCCCGATGATACAAAAGGTGTAGTGAGGCAACATGACAGTCAAGTACCCATAGCTTCTCCCAGGCCGTATGCTTCTGGTGGAAACTCGTCTCAAATGGAGTGCCATTAGAGTCTAGCCTCCACCAGAAGTGTACGGCCTCGTAGTGCCAATGGGTTTTCTCTTTTCCTATTACTGGCTGTCATGTTAGTCTATGAACTATGATCACCGCAGTGGAGGATGGCTCTATAAAGCAAAGAACCCGCTAATTTGAGGGCACATGGGTTTGTACTTGTACTCCACCGAAGCTCATATTCTTCTCTCCTCTCCTTTGTTTTGCCGATGATGAGATTGTCTAAGTCCATTCTTTGTATGGAATATGAGCCGATGATCGGAACTTGTGAGCAACTTGGCATCGTTACCGCCGCCCCTACGCTGCCTTTTTCTCTATTCTCTCGCTCTCTATTTTGATGCCTTGATGCTCCAAGTTCTTGATCAAATGAGGCTAGACATGTTTCTGAGGCCTTTTTTAAACCTTTCCCTCTCCACACTTCTCCTCCTTCCTCTCTCATCCTCTCTCTTCTCTTCTTCTTCTTCTTCTTCTTCTTCTACTACTACTACTACTACTACTACTACTACTACTACTACTACTACTACTACTACTACTACTACTACTACTACTACTACTACTACTACTACTACTACTACTACTACTACTAGGACTACTAGGACTACTACTACTAGTACTGATACTAAAGCACACTTTATTCCTTGCCTCTGTTAGAACAAATCACGTGATGGCGGGGACAACAAGGAATGCAACCCCATCCAGCCCACCTGAAGAGCACCCTAGCCCTAGAGGGCCAGGAAACAACATTCCGCTTGGATACGATTATTTCGAACAACTGGCGTCGCAGAATCTAGAAATGCTTACTCAGGAGGACCTTGCCGAGGACCAAGTGGGAGAAGCAGGGGGAGAAGGAGAGGATGATGAAGGTTCTGGCGGGGACGATGGCTCATCCTCGGCATATGAAAGTCCCGAGGATCCTTTCCCGAGAACCTGACATAAGCCAACGGCGGATGAGTTGGACAAGGACTTTGATCCAAACGACGAGGTCGACGAGGAGGTAGGGATATGAAAGTCCCTTAGTAAATCATAAAGTTTGGTAACGCTATGTTTTGCTTACCTCTCGCTAACACTTTGACCTGTTGTTTATACGGCTCCTCCCCCACCTCCGAAAGACGTCGTCGGCGTCCCACGTTTTGCCGAAAACGACGGAGTAGGGGACAAGAGGGGAGGCAACATGCACAGAGACTACCAATGTGGCCTCGCTCCGCAACCCGAGGGCACAACCTCGGCCTCGACTAGCAAACAAAAGAGGACACGAGGGCCCAGGAAGCCAAACCAATATCCAAGTGACAAAATGATCTATGTGATTCAAGAGGTCGGGGAAGAAGGGCAGTCCTCAAGCCGAAGCCTTCGGATCAAAATACCGCAATGCGATTGGGGCACTCGTGAAAGACCATTGTAACCCAAAGCGGTCCTAATTGGAAAGACATCCCGTAAGAGGAAAAGGACTCCCTATGGAAGCGTCTCGCTGAAAAATTTCGATTTTAGGATTCCGGAAGAGAAGCTAGTAGTAGTAAGGCGACGTGCTATGAAGACGATGGGAGAGTCCTTCCGACGGTGGAAGACTAAGCTGAACACGAGTACATCCAAAAGGGGTTAACTCCGTACCACAAGTATGGAAAAATAACTCCCGTCGTGCTCGCGTTGCTCGTGGGTGAAAAGACTACGCCCAAGCTTTGGCCCTAAGTGAAAAGAACCGCTGAATGCGAAGAAGAACATACACCACCCTCGTCTAGGCCCCGGTGGCTATGCTGGCAAGGAAGATGTGTTTCGTAAGATGGAAGCAGATGCCATAGCTGCTGGGAACACACGAGTGACGAAACTAAGGCGGCGCACCAAGCATTGGGTCTTTGCAAGGAGTGAATCAGGGAGCAGTCTGAAATTTTCCAAGCCAGAGACCGAAGAGGCAGTGTCAAGGATAATGAAATATGCTGAAGACGCCGAGAAGGGCACATTCACTCCTACTAGAGAGAGGGACGAGCTTACCCTTGGCTTGGGAAACCCCGAGCACACAGCCGTGTCGTGGGTTAGGGAAACATATGACCTGGAAGGATGGATTCAAGCTCAATGAGGAGAGGGAGATGTACAAGAAACATGGGAGAAACCCGGAGACACTTCAATCCATGGTGAATGAAATGGTCGACCGAGACTCCGGGCGGTAGGATCAGCCATCGAGCGGCGGACACAAATGGAGCCGCCTCGAGACTTGGCTATAATAAGCGGCCCTCCCGATGTTCGAAGGCCAAGGTTCCAATGCAGCCTCCGCCTCGCCGATCACATACAACGGCCAACTAGTTGCACCCCGTTGACGCCCGTCGGCGGGCACAGTGATGACCGAGGTGGCAACGGTGTGGCATATCCTCCAACTCCGCGACATCCGGCACGGCAACCCGGTCCCGAATGACTACACTAAGGTCGAGGCACTAATCGTGAAACCCGGCTATGAGAAGCATAATGTTGATTTTCCAAATAGCGAGGGGGCACGTGAGCTCGGACTACTCACGAAACAGTTCATCCTCGGTACAAAAAGGACATTGTGTTGAATGTTACATCGCCAACTCCGAGTGATGCACATCTGGAGACAGTCCGCCTTGAGGATGGAGAGATCGGCTATTCACCGTCTCGTGAGGAGAACTGGATGTATGAGGCGGCCCTGCCAGAGCATGATGAGGGGGCACCGCCAGAGCATGGTGAGGGGGCACCGCCAGAGCATGGTGAGAGGACACCACTACAGGATGATGAGGGGGCACCAATAGAGAATGATGAGATGCCACATGTGAGTAACCGCCCGCAACAACCTCCCGTAGCTCATGCCGAGGCGCCACAAGTGCCTCCCGAGCCGTAACAAGGTGCAGCTCATGCCGAGCCGGAGCGTGATGTGACGCCCATGTGCCTCCCGAGCCACAACCATGTCCAACTCGCCCCGAGCAAGACCTTGAAGAGATGGCACGCCTTCTAAACAATCTGAAGCTCGAAAGAAGATCCCCATCATGATAAGAAAGGACACAAAGTCGACAACTTTTGTGGAGCTGCCGAAGACCAATTTGATGAAGTGGTATGCTCATGACCGAAAGAAGCTCGAGAACACAGCATTAACACTTTTGCCTACGGGAAAACCGTTGATCCCTCGAGAATACAAAGCTGCAAAGAGGTATCCAAATTTGGAAAGGATCACGTGGTCCAAGGATTGCCCGAGAGAATATGTAAGAGGCAAACCTTTCCTACCAAACCGGTATCTCGAAAAGATGCCACTTGGAATGAAAAGGTTCCATGATTGGTACTTTTTGCATGTTTCAAAAACAAAAATGCAATTGGTGGAAGCTATAGTACCTGAGGGCACATTTGGAGGCCCAACTACTACCATTTCCTTCGACTTCAGCGAGGTCCGCGAAATGTTTTGCCTCGGTTCAATGTCGATGAATCGATTCGCACTTTGGTGCTTGTAAGTCCTCTTCCTCTTGATATGAGCTCAATGTAACCTAGTTGGTTTTTGTTGTAACTAACTTACGTCGTGATCTCGTAGAATGCAAGCTCACTTCATTAAAGCTACGAAGTCTTTAGAGGCCGGGTATATCGACCCACCTATAGCATCGATAACCTTTAACTTCCCAAAGAGATGGAAGATGGATGCGCCGAGCTAGGCAAGGGGTGACGGTTGAGGAGAAAGAGAAGATCCGCTGGAAGAGAATAAAAAGGAGGGCTTGAGGGTTGCGTCGTGGATGGCCGTATATATAAAGCATCTCGAAAACTACAAAACAATATGGATACCATACCACTTCGTGTGAGTTCGGCCGTATACTTAAACATTGTTCGGTATATCTCATTTCGATGTAAACAAACTTATGTGTCTATTCTATATTTAAAACTCATGCAAACCACTTTGGATAGTCATAGGCCTACGCCTCGGGAGAAACATGGCATACGTCCGTGATTCTGCATTTTGACCCGATACATATATGGACTTCACAACGATTCTCGCGACGTAAGTAAATTTGTAATCCTATTGACATTAGATGATTCACTTTGATGTTGAATTCTACATACTAAGTTTCTTTTGTACAGGCATTCGGACATATGTCACAAATTACGATGGCATACATAATCCGTAGATGGGGACCCACTTGACTTACAAAACTCGTTGTTCGGTAAGTGCAACTTAGTTTGGCACTAGATTACATGGTTTTCTATACTTGTACTTGACATTTTCATATGCAAATTGAAACACACAAGATCCGAAGCCGGGGAGTATGCATTGTGGATATTATGTTTGTAATTTCATCGAAACATGAAGGGCTACAGAGACACCACCGAATTGGTAAGTTCGAATCCTTAGTAGGTCGTAGTATGATGCATGCAATCTCAGTAGAACTAAACTTAGCTTTGCAATGTCTCTAGAACTAAACTTGGCTTTTGTGACCAATGTAGTGGGAAGAAGAGCACGGAGTGCAAAGGGACCCCTACAAGGATGATGAGCTAATAGAGATGGTAGGTGACCTATGCAACTTCATAATGGACCAAGTGGTATATGTCAACGGTCATTACCATAACCTACTCTCGAGTTAGGTAGCATTCCGGAGTATGAGTTCCTTCGTGGACCGATTTGCTATCTCTAGGTCGTTGAGTGCTTGTGCACTTGTAGTAATGGACTTGTGTTACTTTTGATGGACTTTCGATTTGGTTGTAATATGTTGGACTTTCGATTTGGTTGTAATATATTGGACTTTTGAACTTGTTGATGGAACATGCTAAATTTGGTCGATGGAGATTATATATATATATATATATATATATATATATATATATATATATATATATATATATATATATATATATATATATATATATATATATATATATATATATATATATATATATATATATATATATATATATATATATATATATATATGTCTTTGTAAATGTATTATTGTAATTTATTATTTTTTTTTTGAAAATCCATAGTAGGGGCGCGGTGTTCCCCGCCTTATCGTGGTCGTGTAGTAAGGGCGGGCTGGAACACCCGGCCCCCCTACTATGGTTGTCTAGTAAGGGCGGCTGGAACACCAGCCGCCCCTACTATGGTTGTCTAGTAAGGGCGGCTGGTGTTGAGCCGCCCCTACAGTGCCCGCCACTGTAAGCTCGGGCGCGTAGGAGCGGCTCGCCCAGCCGCCCCTACAGTGGCTTTTTAGCCGCCCCTACAGTGGTTTTGTGTAGTAGTGGGGAAACCCCAAGTGGTGGCTAAGGGAAGGCGTCGCTGTAGCTGGGCGTCTATATAGGGAGCACCTAGGGTTAGCCCAGGGTCTTTGGCGTGTGCTCATGCATGGCCGTCGAATGGGCGAACTCGGGAAGCTTCCACCACTACCGGATCCACAGTGTTTGCCGATGGCTTGATGCCATCGGCAAACACCTGTAAGCCATCGGAAAAGAGGTTGCCGATGGCAAAGTGACGTGGCCATCGGCAACCTCCCATCGGCAATATCGTCATCGGAAAACAATTTTTTGCCGATGGCAAAAGTGGATGCCATCGGAAAACTATTTGCCGATGGCCGTGGCCCCATCGGCGAACACTCCACGTCGCCTCCCCCGTCGTCCGACGGGACGTGTTTGCCGATGGGCGACGCCACGTGGCCATCGGCAAACAGTCTTGTTTTCCGATGGCCACGGCCGCCGGGGCTTTTTTTTTTTTGAAAAAGAATTCCCCGATTTTTTTCCGATGGCCGTGGCCATCGGCAAACTTGTGGTCGGGCTTGCCGATGGCCGCGGCCATCGGCAAACCCGGGTACGCTTATTTGGCCAAATTCCCCCGGGTTTGCCGACGGCCGGCCATCGGCAAACCTGGGGAAAAATTTTTTTTTCCTTTTTTTTCCTTCCTTTTCTTCCATTTCCAGCACATTTAATCACAAACAATGATATCACAAGCAAGATATACAACATTCATCACATATATTCGCAATAGTACGCCATTTCAACCATAATATAGCATCAAATCCATATAAAATGTCCGAAATCATCCATACAAGTCGAAATGGCTCCATACAAGTCCCAATTCATGCATACAACTCCAAATGCATCCATACAAGGCCAACATCGGCCAAACATGTCCGACGTGGCACAACAAGGTCCAAAATCAGAAATAGAAGGTACCTAGCTCGTGGCGCCGTCCCCTTGGGTCCCCGAGCCCCCGAAGCATCCTCCCACGCAGCCAACTCCCCGCGGCCGCTGCCGCTTTGCCACGAGACCGCCAAGGGCCGAGCTGCCGCAGCACGAGGGAACCGAGACGGCCCGGCTGCCCTCGCGGCGGCCACGAGTACCCCGGCCGCGTGGGGAACCGAGACGGCCCGGGCTGCCCCTGCGGCGGCCACGAGTACCCCGTCGGTGGAGGACCCGGACGAACGGCCGCGTGAGGAGGCTCGGAAAGGACCCCAACCGGCCGTGGAGCAGAACCTGTGGGAGAAGCACTGGCCGGGAGGGCTAGCACTGGAGTTGGGTTCGAACCCTCCGATCCGTGTCCGCACAAAGACCAAGTGATGGAATTAGTAACTAGACCGGCATCACAAGCTAAAGCGATAGGCAATGTAGGGACTCACCCTGGACGAGGTGCAAGAAAAGGCGGCGGTGGAGGTGCGGTGGTGGAGCGAAGAAAGAGGGCTGGGGGCTCACTCATTCCCATGGCACGCATGTGCTGGGACATCTGCGACCACGCTCGCGGTAGTGCGGGCAACAAGCTAACGCGGCAAAGCGTGCTCGATAGGCAAGCGCCATCGCTTCTCGGTTGGCTAGCACCTCTTGGACCGTGGCCCCAATATTACACGAGCATGGTTGATTGTATTTGAAGGCAAGGTACATTATTTGTGAAACGGTCGAACGACGAATGAAACTCCACTTACCCGAAGACCCGCGATCCGCCGCGCCGGCTCGGCCGCCGAGGCGCTATGGGGACCCGCGTGCGCCTACGCTAGTCTTCCTTGCGGATCTCGGTCGCGTCGGACGGACAGAGGACGGGTCAATGGCGCCAGGGGCCATATAGAACCGGCCGTGCTTTGCTTCCCCTCCTCCCAACCTCATCACGAGCCGAGGGTCTATGGGCTCGGTGGTGACGTCGTAGGTGTCGCCATGGGCCTCTCGAGCTGCGGCGGCGTACTTGGTGAGCTTGTCGTACACGGCCGGGCTGGTGTACTTCGGGCCCGTCCGAAGAGCCATGTACGTGGTGGAGGCGCTTCGCTGGGCCCTTGTGAGCAAGGGCCCACCCCATGTACTCGTTGATGGGCTGCCCGGTGGTGCTCCCTCTGCGAGGAAAACAGAAAACATGGTTACAAGTAGAGATATATGAAATCCGGCGCTATAAGAAATGGTTGAACACAAGCATACCCATGTTTCCATGAACTCGCCGAGGTTCCGCTCCCCCGTGGTGTGAGACCCGGACCTCGCCATCTCTTCCAAGCGCTTCGCCCGACGTGCTCTCGTGCTCCACGTACGCCGCGGCGTTTGCCACCCTTCGACAATCGTACGCCGGCGGTCGGCGTACTTGCCGCACCAGCCGGAGGTGTCTCGTATGACATTCAAGTATTAGATCTTCCAGATAATGAGTTGAATGTGTCACATAAGGAATCACAGGTTGTTTTCCTACTTATTTACCTCCGCATGTATCGCTTTCTCGGTGAGGTCGGTCTCCGGCTCACATATCATCTCCCCGGCTCCGGGTCTTATCCACCTTCACCCCCGGTTGGCGTAGTAGGAGATGACGGCCTGGGTGTGCGCCTCGTAGAACATGTCCTTGATCCGCAACTCGCACACCTTGTCCCGATGCCGGTCCGCCACATCGGGGTCCCGCCTCCGCCAACCTATAGTACAACCGCATTACGGGCATCAAACATCATTCCATTGTTTGAGAAAAGTCCAACAAATGCGTAGTATTGAGATATGCGTTGCGATTGAAAGACTCACCCCCGGAACCGCTTCTTGATCTTCTCGCGAGGACTTCCCCATGTGCGTCCTTGATTAGGAAGTAGTATGGCCATTTGCTCGGGCACGATCGTCCCTCCCCTCGATGGTGACCAAGCCGGGAAGTTTGCCTTAATCACTCGCCCCTCGGATGCTAGTGACATGGGGCGAACACTTCCGGCCGACACCTTTCTCCACCCTTGCACAAGCACAACAATTGTTAGTATGCGCTTTAATTCGAAAATGAAATAAGAACAAGTATAGAAATCAACAATGGATACTTACGTCCCCGAGATCACGATCTGCGGGCGGTCCTCGGGCGCGGCAAGTGCTCGAGCCTAGCGGGCCCGCTAGAAGGGCTTCTTCGCGGTGCTCGTGGAAGCCGAGGTGCTCGCAGCCTCCTCCTCCTCCTCGTCGTCGTCGCCACCGCCGCCGCCGTCCTCCTCGTGCGTCGCCGTCGCCACCGCCACCGCCGCCGTCCTCCTCCTCCTCCGTCGTCGTCGTCGTCACCACCGCCGCGGCACAAACAGCCTCGTCCTCAAACAGCCTCATCCCGGCAGTCCTCCGCCTACTCCCCACCCCCGCCGGTCGACGGGCTCCACCTCAAGCTCCTCGTCGTCCTCCTCCTCGTGGTTGCCGGCCTCCACGTGCTCCTCGTGGTGGCCGGCCTCCACGTGGTCCCGCCGGGGCCCGAGGTGCATGTACTTGGACCTGACGTTCTGTCGGCGCGACCGTCCTCCGCCTGGCATTTTGTCGAGTGCCCGCAATGACAAAGATTAAAACAGGTTAGTATTAGTAGATTGCAAGTACTTGTAAAGAAAACATAAATGTAAGGTCCGACGTCACAACTTGCTCAAAATTTTTTGAAATTTTTAAAGAAAACATAAATGTAAAGAAAACAAATAGTGCCGTGATCACATGTGGAGATGTCGGGTTTGACCATCCGACGTCACAACTTACTCAAAACTTTTTGAAATTTTTACCACACACTACACATGCCATGCCAACACAACTCGTCAAGTTTCGTCAATTTCGGACTCCGTTTGGATTTTATATAATTTAAAAACACTTTCCTAAGACGTCGCTACCCATGTTACGAGGCCATCACGGTCGTAATTTCATGCGAGCTCCTCGGATACGGCCTCAACTTACTCCGAGAATCATGAATATCATTTTTCGAATCAAAAGTCTGCATTATTTCATGTACCATGGTTCAAATTTTGAGGTGCGGGAAAAATTCAAAGAAAACAAAATAATTAACGAAATATAGCTCAAAAGTTCAAAATTGTCCCAAATTCTGGAGGTGGGTTGTATGTGAGGTAGGAAGACACCAGAAAAAAAATGGGAAGGAAAAACAAAAAAAGTATTGTTTGCCGATGGCCTTGGAAAGCCATCGGCAATGCTGTTGCCGATGGCCGCCATCGGCAAACAAGGGGCCTGGCTCTCCCCGGCTGCCACGTGGCTACGATTTGCCGTTGGCGTGGCCATCGGCCATCGCTTGCCGATGGCCTAACGGCGCAGCCATCGGTAAACCGGACGGCGCGTCGCCGTCGCCCTCCTGGCGAAGTTTGCCGATGGTCTCGGTATGCCGATGGCCCGCCATCGGCAAACAAATTCTTGGCCGATGGCTTTTGTTCGCCGATGGCCCCGGCGATCGGTGAACAGGTGTTGCCGATGGCGTTGTTCGCCGATGGCCCGCCATCGGCAACAATGTGTTTGCCGATGGCTTACTTTGCCATCGGAAAGCGGGATGCTTGCGATGGGCAGATTCCTTGGCCATCGGCAAACTCCTACCATCGTAAACACTCGCTCTCCGGTAGTGCACCTACATCAGGATGTGGCGAGCATCCATTGTGTTTCTTCAGGTGAAGCTAGCTCAGGTGTGGGAACATGTCATGGCGGGCTCTACAGCACCAGAGACGCAAGCTAGGGCCCGAGTGGCTACGTTGTCGCATGGGTGATAGCGCAAAACAGATAGCGCCCTTACTCCATGTTCCACGCTAGGTGGTCGGCTCGGTGCAGCAGATGGGCACTACGGTGGGTAGCACAGGGCAGCTCAATCTCCATCGCATAGCACATGGCAAAGTGCGGTAGAGAGAGGGGAAGATAGGGGCTGTGGGGCACTACGGTTGGTGGAACAGGGCAGCTCAATCTCCATCGCATAGCACATAGGGAGTCCGATGACGCTGCAATTGTTGTCTGTACCCACATTAGTTAACTAGAAAGGGCAATTGTTGTCTGTACCCACATTAGTTAACTAGAAAGGATGCATTCTCACGCATTAGCTCCCACCTTATCATCTCCACTTTGGCAAAAGGGGATTTCCATACTTTTATCCAAAGGGTGATAGGGCCCACCAAGAACACTATGGATTCCATCTCATGCAGTGTCGGCATTCTGACTGTTAAGGAAGGTATGGTTGCATACTTGCTGGATGGACACTGGAAACACTGCCGACAGGTATCAACGTGGATCGCCGGGGCCAGGACAGTGTAGTAATTAAGTTTTTGGTTCGTGGTGCCTTCAGCTGTTCAAGAGAATGTCAACGAACTTGCTTTTGTTCTGGGTTTCATTGATTCAGTAGACCTGAATGTGGTTTGAGTCTGGTCAAACCGACTAAGCCAGTTTTGGCAAAGTCCAAACAGATCTTATGATGTTTTTTTTTTCTCTCACAACAAAACAGCATCAACCGGCTTATCAAACGCAAAAAAAACATCAGCCTTACAGGGCTATGGGTTTTGGAGTTGTATAAATGACGTTTTCAAACAATATAAGAGCATCTTCAAGATTCTTTTTTAAAATTTACTCTCTAATCATCATTTGAAGAGTCATTTCAGTAAAAGTTGTTTTTATATCTTTACTAGCATGGCTTGTCTGCGTGCGCTTAACGGGAGAAAAAAAATAATAGTATCTCTAGGCTCATAGACTTCAACTCAAATGATATTAGTTTAATTTAGTATTAATACTTAATTCTAAAAAGTTATTTCATTTGGGCAGATCAGTGAGTATAAAGTTTTAGTATTAGTAGTAGGTAGTAGTAGAAAATAATGTTGACCTATCACTTTGTGATTTTGCAAAACCTTTTCCTTCTTTACCTTGTTCTCCACTAAACTCATGTCTTGTTACCATTAACCATTGGCCACACCCACTTTTTCAGCATTTGCTACTTTTACACGATGTCGACAATCTCGTTTGATTTCTTAGCATCCGACAGATCCGAACCTCTCCGTCTATGCAGTATGGAGGAGTGGTGATGTGGGGAGACTAAGAGCTCTACTTGGTATGGCGGAGCAACGGCACTGAACAGCTCCATATTTATTTTATTTATTAGGGCCCCTTTGGTCAGCGACGATAAGCCGTGGCTTCTATGGTAAAGGAGATTGTCTTATGGAGCCGAACATGTTTGAAAAAAAGTGTCATAAAATATCTTTGACTGCTATTGAAGAGTGAAATATCTTAGCATCCTTACTTTTATCTCTTTTTCCTTTGCCCTTTCTTATTTTTTTCTTTTGTTTCTATTCTCTCTCTACCTATCCCTATATTCCCAACGCACGGAACCTCTCCGCGATGGCTGCAAATTCCTCTGTTCCTCGCCACCCGGCCACACGGCCACCACCGCCTCCCCGTGCCGGCTTCCGCGCCCTCGCCCTTCCAAACTCGCCTCCCTAGCACAACGGTGATCGTGCCCGAGCGACCGCACGAGTGAAATATCTAGTGATTTTTTTTCCTATTTCCTTACTTTTATCTCTTTTTACTTTCCCTTTTCTTATTTTTTTCTTTTGTTTCTATTCTCTCTCTACATATCCCTATATTCCCACCGCACGGAACCTCTCCACCTCGAGTCACGACGTTTCTCCACGCACCGCAAATTCCTCTATTCCTCGCCACACGTCCACACGACCACCACTGCCTCCCCGTGACCGGGCTTTCTGCGCCCCTGCCCGTCCAGCCTCGCGGCCCTAGCACAACGGCGACGGTGCCCGAGCGACCGCATGTTCTAGAGGCAATGGCATCCCCGCGGCCATGGCGGTCGCGATCTGGCAGCCAATGTATTTTAATTCAATATAGGTTTAAAAAGAACATTGTTATTTATTCTCAACATTAACTTATTAAATATGTACCATTCAAGGGCATATTTGCTAGGTAACTAATAATAGGCATGTTGACTACCGTTAACTAATAATAGGATGGCGAGAATCAGCACACAACGGGAGGACGCGCCGTTCGAAATGCAGGTCGGCTATTTTGATCCTGCACCAATGGCCACATTTATTTTTTCTTTTCTTTGTGTGTATTACAAAATTGGAGGAGTTGGTTTTTTGATTCAGGTTGTTTTTGTTCTCTCGGCTATCTAATTATATATTGCATGATCGTTGTATTCAGTCCTATTTGAACAAGGACCATATTTCTATAGGAAATCTGTAATTCGAATTGTACGGACATAGTCCTAATTGATTTTGTATAGGTTCTAATTTGAATCTGTAAATATATACGGAGGTCTAATCCAAATCCTTTACGGACACTAATTATAACTGGCTACAGACACTAATTCTAACTGGCTGGTGGAATACGGAGGTCTGAGACCTTTAGGGAGGTCTAACCAAGTCCTCTACGGATACATGGTGGCAGAAAAAAAAAAAGACAGAAACCAAAAAAATCCAGAATTTTTGGCAATTTATTATTAGGGATAGATATATTCCAACAATTTTTCTATATCTTTAACCTACTCTAGAGAGCCATCTCCGCTCTCCATCTTTGTCTAGCGAGAAATCCGAAATAGATGATGTCTATATTTGGAGGTCCAATTATTGTTGAAGAGTATCTCTTCACCAAAATCTGTATTCCCTATACATTAGGATGGGTACAAAGAGTCTCTTAGAATTGCTCTAAGCTCGTAGAGGTACGATTGATTGAAATTACCCAATCGATCAAAAATAATTTATGTCTACTTAATCTTAAACTCTAATATCTTTCAAACCCTATATTCTGATCTCGTGCAAACTTCTATACGAGATTTGTGGATGTTCTAGGGGACCCTAACAACCTTACAACGACCCTAGGTACGGTGTGTCTCCTTGACAGGTCCTTCATAGGAGGTGTTTGTAGATTTTCAGTTAGATCTATCCAAAACCACCGAACCAGTTTTTGTGGTTTGTTGCGAGTTGCTATGTTTTCCATTTGAGCGCGCTAGCTCTTTTGGTGTGAGATCTTTACTCGTCAACACAACTTTACCAAACTAAAGAACTGATTTCATATTTCACAATTATTTAGCACACCATATAACAGTATTATGTATACACTCAAAAGGAGTATGTATTTACTGCCTCCGTTTTAAAATATAATGGATTTTTTATTGTCCTAAGGCAAATCTTACCATCTAGTTTTTTCCTTGAAAAGCATAATAATATTTACAATATCAAGTGAGCTTTATTAGATACATGACAATTTTCATAACTTAGCTCTTTGATATAGTAGTTGTTAATAGTATTTTTTATAAAAATTTTAATCAAATTTAAAATGGTTTAGCTTAGAACAACTAGATAGGGACAATATCTCTTGTCCTCTTACCATTTTATTCATGATCATCATCTGAGTTGTTTTTTTAACACGTGATAGTGCATCGTGATATCATGTAAGACTCTTGATCTGTTTAGAATGCAGAATTTCACAGAAATTGCGCAAAAATTTTACTTAGAATCAGTTCATTTTCACATAAAACAGTACTGGAACAAGAAAAAAAATCTCGCGTTTCAAATAGGGCTTATTGTACATCCATACTGACCGATTGGTTGGTCTGCTTGGTGCCGGTACCACGAGCTATCATGTTAAAGAAACTTTTGTTAGAAGCGTAGGCCCTCGAACCTTCCTACGCACTATAGCAGCACGTGCGAATCCACGGGCACCTGACATCCGCAACCGTCCGTGGCAGCTGCGACTGGGTGAGCGAACCTGCAGCACCACCATCCGTTCGGCTGTGTAACGCCAATTTATTCTTTTATAAGTATCTCTTTAGATAAAAAAACAAACAAGGGCCTCTCAAGGGAATGCAAGATGGGTCCACCTAGTCCCGGCCCACCGCTCAGCCTCCCTCCGCCCTACGAATCACTCCCCCACCTCCTCCAACCCGGCCACCGCCTCCCGCTCCGCCGCGTCCTCGCGGCGCACGCGCTCGCCGCCGTCGCCGGCCACCTCTCCCTCCGTGACCCGCGCCCGCACACCCTCCTCCTCGTCGCCTACTCCCGCCTCGCGCGCCACTTGCCCGCCTCGCTGCTCCTCCTCTTCCGCTCCTCCCTCCGCCTCTCCGTCGCGCCGACCCACCACACCCTCCCGCTCGCCGTCTCAGCCGCCTCCTCCACCTCCGCGGGCCGCCGCCGCCACCTTCGGCTCGCGCTCTCCCTCCACGGCCTCGCGGTTGCCCGCAACCTCCTCCCGTTCCCGCACGTGGCCAACGCGCTCGTCTCCCTTTACGCGAGGCACGCCCTCCCGGACGCCGCGCGCAGGGTGTTCGAGGAAATGCGCTTCGCCCCTGACGTCGTCTCCTACAACGCGCTGGTGCACGCGTACGTGAACGCCGGGAGGGTGGGCGTTGCTCGGGAGGTGTTCGAGGAGATGCCCGTCCGGGACGCCACGTCCTGGGGCACGGTGATCGTCGGCTGCGCCAAGGCGGGGCGGCTCGAGGAGGCGGTGGGACTGTTTGACCGGATGAGGGAGGAGGGTTTCAGGCCTGACAGTGTCGCCATGGTGGCGGTGCTTTCGTGCTGTGCGCAGCTGGGGGCGCTGGACAAGGGCCGGGAGGTGCATGAGTACATCAAGCTGAGCAGGACCCGTCCCAACGTGTTCTTGTCCACAGGGCTCGTTGATCTCTATGCCAAGTGCGGGTGCGTCGAGGATGCTAGGGAGGTGTTCGAGGCGTGCCAGGACAGGAACGTGTTCACGTGGAATGCTCTTATTGTTGGGCTGGCCATGCATGGCCATGGAACAGTGGCGCTCGAGTACTTCCACCGGATG
The DNA here is from genome assembly GCA_018135685.1 of Themeda triandra. Taxonomy (NCBI): domain Eukaryota; kingdom Viridiplantae; phylum Streptophyta; class Magnoliopsida; order Poales; family Poaceae; genus Themeda; species Themeda triandra. The sequence goes on along the minus strand of JAENPR010002890.1, from coordinate 1,117 downwards.
GTGGCTGATGGAATCCAGCCAGACGGGGTCACTTTCTTGGGGGTGCTCATCGCTTGTAGCCACACTGGCCTTGTGGACATGGCAAGGCGCGTCTTTTGTGACATGGAGGGCAAGCACAATGTGCGCCGGGAATTGAAACACTATGGGTGTATGGCTGACTTGCTTGGTCGTGCTGGACTGATCGAAGAAGCAATGGACATGGTCAGGGAGATGCCCATGGAAGGGGACAGTTATGTGTGGGGAGGCATACTTGCTGGATGTAGGATGCATCGGAATGTTGAGGCTGCTGAGGTTGCAGCTTGGCATTTGTTGCAACTGAATCCAGATGACAGTGGGGTGTACTCTGCCATGGCTGCGATATATGCAGATGCTGGCAGGTGGGAGGATGTCGTGAGGATTAGAATGTTAATGGATGAAAGGATTGGCCGGAGGAATGTTGGCTGCAGTTCAGTGACAACATAGCTCAAAGATGGTACCACTGATGAGCTATCTGGTCACAGTGATAGTTGCCAAAATTCGGAAAGACTGAAAATAGAGATTAGTTTGGCTGTAAGAATTTAGATATATTTTAGGATTTGTTATTGATGTATAGCTTGATCTCCTAGTGATGCCAAATCTTCACTATCAGGAAGATAGACATGAAAGTGGACAGTTGTGTGTGGGAAAGTATACTTGCTGGATGCAGAATGCATTGGAACGTGGACGTAGTGGAGGCTGCAGAGCATTGGTATCACAGTGGAGTGTAGCAGAATTCTGAAACGTTGAAAACAGAGAACAGTTCAGAAAGAGGATCGGCCCTAGTTCCAATGGTAATACCTGCTACCAGTATATCATCAGCTCCTAGTGATATAAACCTCACTCTGTCTGTGGGTGCAGGACCTAACCATTTTATTTCACTAGACCTTTATGCTGAAAAATGGGAATATGATGCTGGTATGTGATCTTGCATTTTTCACGCTGAATGATGGGTGTTTTTGTCCAAGAAACTGCAGATCCATGAACTTTGTGGGAACTGGATTCTCTTGTCAAAATGCTCATTCTAACAGACTAAGGAAGTAATGAATGAACTGAAGAGGACGTGGAAAAAATCCTAGCACAGTGCTGCTATATTTCTTTC
>JAENPR010002585.1:0-49787 GCA_018135685.1 Themeda triandra | reverse complement strand
GGGAGCGGGGTCACCGACGTGAAGTTGAAGGAGTTTCGCGCCGCGCGGCCTCGGCGGCGTGCGTCCTCGTCGGGCGTGCGCGGCGGCCGGTGGCGTGCGCGGGCGGCCTCGTTTGGGCGCCGGAGCGACCCCATCGACGTGGAGGCCAAGGTACGCGCTTGCGCTGCGGCTTCGATTTGGGGACGCACCGTCCCGCGGCCCCGATTCGAGGTGGAGGTGGATTTTGATTTGAGGCGGATTCGATTTTCGCTTGACGAGTTCGAGAGGCCGCGGGAGAAGGGAAGGGCTTCGTTGAATCCACGATTGTTCGCCGAGATCCGTCGCCGTTGTCCGGCGACATCGTGGTTTCGCCGCGAGGACGTGGCGCCGGGCGCACGGCGGCACCTCCAACGATTCCAGTGCTCTGGCTGTGTACGCGCCCGCCGTGTGTCCACCGGTGTTCTGTATAAACAATGGTCCAAGCTCCTAACCATGGTGAGGTGCTTCCTATCAAAATGCCCTAGGGCTCCAACTCACAAAAACAAAACGACGCCCACGCATATCAGGATATGCTCTATAGAGAAAAGGGAAACGCATGCATTCGTGGATATGTTCGCTTTGTACTACTGGCCAAAATTATGACATGGTCCCTTACCCCCTGTTCTACTCTCAGTGTTTGTCATACAACAACTGATACATAATCATAGGCTAAAAAAAAAAAGAAAAAGAAATGCATAAGGTGCTTCTGCATCCACTAGAGGTCTGCTAGATTTGGCTTTGCGATCTTTTTTTGTATCCGCTCCGTCGAATGTTTTTCTGGCGGGTGGGTATGACAAAACCCGAGAAATAGAATTAGGGATGGAGGTCCTCAGTTTGTGTTTACCCCCGAATCTGAACTGATGGACATCTTTTTTCGTGCATTTGCTTTTTCCCGAATGACAAACCGAGAAAATAAAATTAGGCGTGGGGTGGTGGTTTTGGGGTGGGGTGGAAGGTGCAGCCCCCGATTCAATAATCTAGTTGTTGATTTATTTAGTCCGGCATTTGGTATTCTTGCAAAAATATTTTATCATTTTCTTTTTTAGACTAATTAAGTGCAAAGAACTAATATTGAAATGTTTTATCCAAAAGGGAGGTGCTCTTTTCAAATTGCCACCTATTTATGGACTCAAAAATATTGGTTTCAAATATATTATATACTCCATTATAATATATGAGCAACTTTTATTTTTTTGGTCTTTTTTATACTACTGTATGTATTAATTAACCTAGATAGGATCAGATCCCCTAATTTGTTTTGTTTAGTGCTATAAATCCTTGTGGGATCTATATTGTTCTTAAGTGTCCACTTTTGTTTAAGCCTTGGATCCATAGTGTTTTTAGTGTCCATGGTGCTTTGTAATTTTTATGATATTCTAGTTTCAGTTTTAGATCGAAGCCTTTGACTGCTGCCCATTTTTTTAGCATGGCTTTTTGTCTTCGTAAATCTGTCCTGTAGTGTTTTCCTTTTCTAAATTGAGTGTTGTGGCATGCACGTTGTAGTTCTAAATCCTTTTGGAGGAGGGTTTACACACTTTTTTGGTACTGTTATTACTTCAGTTCGATTTATTCTGAACTCTAAACTTTGCTAATGTGTAACACTAACACCACATGCACACACTCTAGGTATGGGGGGATTCTCTGTAAAACGCCTCATTTGCTCACTCTCTATTCAGCACGGGGCGGTGGCGCGCCCACCAAATCCCCTATATTGTCTGAACGTATCAATATAAAGGTTGTATGATAGTTCAAAGTTTATGAAGTATGAGTATAAAGTTTTGAACCTAGCAGAACAAAGTTTTATAATGCGATAGTTCAAAGTTTAGAAATTCTTACTATTAATTGTTGAAGCCACCAATATAAAGTTTATAATATGGTAATTCAAAGTATTAAACCTAGACATATAAAGTTTGTAATGTGATTGTCCAAAGTTCATAAATTGTAATTTCTTTGAACCTACTAGTAAAACCAGATTCTACGGTGGGAAAAAAATTCAGGTGACGTGGCATACCTCCCTTCTTATAGGAGCTGTCCGTAGATTTATTGTCTTAATTATACTTAAAGCTTGAATAGGTTAGATCAAATTAGAGTACCCATAACTGCCTTGATGTCATGCCTTCACTATCTGTACTTTCGATGCAGCACAATAGAAAATAAATTAGTGCAACACAATAAAAATCTCAAGTGCCAGCATGAGAATGATGACCAATGTAATTGCACCATGCTTGGAACTATGGAGACAATAAGGAAAAACTACAGTAGTATCCAAAAAGCTGCTGATAGAAGCATGCTTTTTTTATGCATGTCATTTATTAAACCTGATGAGAATTCAGTTAACTTTCTGATGTATACTCATGCTGCCAGGGCATATTGGCATAAGTTTCTTAAAAATGGCTCATTTTTTTTTGGTTTTTGTGAATGTAAATTAGTATTAGTAAGCCATTAGATTATAACTCCCTTTTTTTGTCTCTATGCTGCAAACTTCTAGACTTTCTCGTCGTTATGTGTTTACCTAAGTATGCTGATCGCAACTATACCTTTTCCACTTTCAGGACTTTTTCAAAAATAAAAGAGGATTTCACTCGCCGACACCATCTTCATCAGTCCACAAATCTGCAAACTCATTTTTATTGATTCTCAACTGCCCAGCTTTTTTTTGCATTAGTCCATTGACTCGTCAAAGTTAGTGATTATTTGAATATACTCATTTTTTATAGCTTATGTTGGGATTTTCAGTCCTTTTTTGTCTCCACTTTTAATTATCGGATTCATGGTTTATCCAAAGTGTGACCACGGAAAACCTCTTCAAGCTCTATAGAGGCTATTATCCTTTTTTCGGGGATTCTATCTCTTGTGACCACCGTCAAAAGGTACTCATAATTTACCAAGATTTCCCCCTGCGCATGCATCTTTGTTCTGAAAAGAATGGACAATGCTCTGGCTTTGTATGCACTGTCCAAAATGCGTCTGTAGCATAACTATATGTGGTGGATCTAGTTATTTATCCCTAAAATAATTATTCTAGGTAAAATTTAGCCAAGTAGAACTATCCTTTGCACTAGTACTATCTGATCTGTGTTGAGGATGAAAACATTGGAGGGTATGTGCAATCATCTGCTTTTTTCGGCTTTGTACTGTGAGTTGGGAGTTCAATAACAGCACTAGATTATTCACTCATGTGAGTTATTTTTAAACCACACATTTTTTGCTTTTCCTTTCAATATGATTATTTTTTCAGGCTTTAGAATAAGGACTTAACTACTTTTATGTCTAACTTTTTATTCTTCTGGCTAGTGTACAACCAGTAGTTTTTGATCGTATTTTTTTTCATGTAGATGATAGCTGATGGCTCATGCCCTCTGTTGACTAGTTGTATCTATAACAGGACTGACCATTTTTGCTTTTTTGAGCTTGTATACACATATATAAGATCATCCCAAAGCTTGTATACACATATATAAGATCATCCCAAAACCCCAAGCCCTGCCTACAGTGTGGGGGAGTGCAGGCCACCCTGCGTTCGCTGCTGATTGTTTCGAGGCTATACTCTGATTATACTGTCTCAATTGAGGCTGAAAACTGAATTGCATGGAGGTGTTCTATTCTAATATGTAGTTGAATCCAATCTGTAGACTAAGATTCGATGTGTGTTCTAGTATTTCCTTCTGATTGATTACATTGATCTGTTTTTTGGGCAGTAGGGGATGGTTAATTCGTATACAGCTCTTTTTTCACTGTCTTTGTTATGCAATCAGTGTTGAATCTGAAGTGTTTTCAGAATGAGGTTGTAGGGTTGTGGGAGCATCGAGTTAGGGTTGTTCTGTAATTTCTGTACTGATAGTTGAACCCATGCTCATGTACATGTTTATAATCAGAGCAGTAACAATATGATAGTTAACTAACTAGTGACTTGCCTTTTTTTCACAGGGTCTTTGTTCCTCGGGCAAAGTTACTACTATCACTTGGCAGTACCTTTCTTTTTTCGTTGTTGCTTTGTATGTGGTAAGCCCCTACTAATCTCACCTTTCATGTGCTACTGCATGTTCGTGGTCGATATGTGCTCTGTTCTTAATTTACATTCTGCTTCACCCATTACCTGATTTGCTAATCTGATTATATGTTATAGTCTAATTGAACAAACTCTCAGCCTAAGTGCCTAGCTCACTGAAACAACACTTTTTCTTTTTGGAAGATATTTTATAACCGTTTGGCTCAGCCTAAGTGCCCAGCTCACATGCATAGCGCATATGTGTTCATCTTATGTACTTTTTGGATTATAATGTTTTTTCAAGTATTGCTAGTGTAAATAATTTCAGTCTCTTTTTGAATATAATCCTTTTTTATAGCTTATGTTGAGATTTCAGTCATTTCTCTAAATTAAAAATATTTGGACGTATGTATGCTTTTTTATCATGTATTTTTATTTTTCACTAATGCTAATCGATGTGTTTTTGTATATCGAAGAGGTTTTTTAATAATAATATGGAGAAGTTGAGTGCTCAGATTTCGTATTATTATGCCTTTTTCACCTTTTACACATCTTTTTTTTAAAAATGGTGCCTGCCCTTCAAAGTCTTTTTTACAATTTTTTCATGCCTTTTTTATGTTAAAAAATGAGGTTGCTGCAGATAGCATTCAGTCATGTATTGGGCTTTTATGTAGTGACTCTACCAAGGAAAAATCATCAACCTCTAAAGTTGTGGCTGAGCAATACAATTTTGCTAAACTCTTTCCTGAGTGTTAGTTTCTGTAGATGATTTGAGAAAGATTTTAGCAGAGCAATACAATGAAACTAGGACACCTGTTGTGCACACAATAAAGTCAACTATGCACTTAGTACCAGTTAGCCAATTCACAACATGGTGCGTCTATAATCTGAAAATTAAAATGAATGGCATAGATGTACTTCAATAAATGTACAGTAGAAGTAAAATGGATGTCCTTCCAAAAACAACATATAATTTAGATTGGGATTCTGAAGCCAACTTTTCAGCCCCTTCAGAAAATGGATGCTTTTTGTACAACAGTTTTCTTATTATGTGCCAAACTTATGAGGTGCAAGCTCACCTATATTTGACATGTAGCCCCTCTATTTCATTATCTTTTTCTCTCAGTCTCATTTTTGTTTTTCCAAAACATCATCAGACCCATGTGGTGTCCACCTTTTTTTTTCATGTCCATGGGCAAGCCCAACACTGCTGTTGGAGGTCCAGTTGAGACTGTTTTCTACAGATAGCATAGATAATAGTTTGTGTAAGATATGGGTGGTGAGTTAGCATACAACTTATCTTCATCATATAAAATGGTTCAATAATTGAGCCCATGGCTCTTCCAAAGATTTAAGAAGCCAGATGACATCACATCACTTTTTTAAAACCATTTTTTACTAGTGTAGTTTTCACTGTTAAGTAGATTCTTTTGTAGGGCAAATGGAGTTAATAAATAGCCATATTCCTAAATTCTGATAAATGGTTGAGTTGAAGTGAATCTATTTCATGTCTACATTTTTTTAGCTAATTCCTTGTACTGTGGGCCCACATTTTCGGATGTTTATTTGTGGTTTTGTAATACCTTTTATGTCTACTACCAGCATGAGAATGAAGACCAATGTAATTGCAGCATGCTTGGAACTATGGAGACAGTAAAGAAAAACTACAGTAGTATCAAAAAAGCTGCTGATAGAAGCATGCTTTTTATGCATGTCATTAATTAAACCTGATGAGAATTCAGTTAACTTCTATTTTTAGCATGCAATTCATTCTGCAGTTTGTAGTCCTGCAATAAATACTAATAGATATCAATGTATTTTAAGGTTCTTCGCAATTGGCAATATTGAGTTATCCAAACCAGGATTGGGAAGAACTTTAGCTATAGATCAAGAGTAAGAGCATACCTATACTCTTCACACATAGACTTTTTTGTGTTTTTTTTTTGGGGGGGGGGAGGGTAACTCTCTTTCTTCTCTGTTGGAAACCTCTTTGGTTCCTTCAAGACCAGGAACATCCCCAAGATGACTGAGAAGACAGTGTTTATCATTTTTTGTTTAGCCTAGATGTTTTATAGTTTTCAAATATCGACTTGGTTACTTTTGGAGGCTCCTGCAGCTTTTTTAGACATGTTATAATAACACACAGAGCTCCATTCTCTCTCTCCCCTCTGATCATATTTGCATATGTAATAACTTTTTTTCTTTTTATATATGTAATATAATCTGTCAAAACACATGAGATTTTACTAATCAGTTCTATTTGTTTCTTAGGTTTTACCAGTAAATATTGCCTTTTTTTTCAAGGAACAGACAAGCTATCTCTGTATTTGGGAATTTGTGTTTCACTCATTTTTTCCACTGAACCAATCTTTTCTACAGAAACAATGAAGAAGGTATGTCATACCACTACACCTCAGCTTCTCAGTGAACTCCATGCAGTTTTTTATATGTTTATTTTCTGTGTAGTTATGTTTAGTGTGTGTATATATCAGCCATTTGTGTCTATATATTTTTAGTAACTAAACAGTATGATTACATTTCTAAAAATAAAGAACTCAACTATAACTTTTTTCAAAAACTATATACTACTAGGTTAATAACTTTATATCATTATCTAACAAACTTATCACTGATAGGCTCAAAACTTTGGACTATAATACTATAAACTTTTTAGAATGATATGTTCAAAACTTTACACTTCAATTTATGAAACTTTGAACTTTTTTTTTACATAGCAAAACTTTTTTGTAATGCTGTTAAAAACTTTGAATTACCACTGCTATTATGAAGACTTTACACTCGAATTTTAAAAAACTTTCAAACTATGATACCATCAACTTGGTGTTTTTAAAATTTGATAGTTCTTGGTGTTTTTAAAATTTGATGGTTCAAAGTTTTATAAATTCTTAGTCTAAAGTATTAAACCTATCAATATAAAGTTTATAATATAATAATCAAAAGTATAGAACCCAAATCGTATAAAGTTTTTCAATGTGTTAGTCCACAGTTTATAAATTCTGAGTTAGAAGTTTTCAAATTACTAGTCCAAAGTTTATAATACAATAGGCCAAAATTTTTTCAAACCTAATTTTTGTATTTTGTTAGTTTCACATGCACTATGAATAGTTTATCACCTATCTAAGTGAATATGATTTTCTACATAAGTACTGTTTTTTATGTTTTTTCAAGATATCGTGTATAAAAAAACACAAGCTCACATTGCTGTTTTTTTTAACAGAATTTCAGCACAAGCATAAAGTGTGAGAAGTATTCAGAATTTGTAAAGAACTTGACTGAAGCACAAAAAGCTGCTGTTAGGTCTTGTGGTTTTGGCAGCTTATTGCACTTTGATTGCACGGAAGCGCCCAGATCGTTGCTTATATGCTGGCACAAAGATTTGATGTACCCACAAGAACCGTGAGGATGGATAATGGGTCAACTTTTGAAGTCAATGCATTTGTTACACATCAGATCCTGGAGTACCTCTTGGTGGATGGAAAGTCGAGATCGTGCTTCAACATCGAGAAAAGAAATCATTGCAGCTTGACACCGAACTACCACAATCGCGCCAACCATCCATCACCTGCTCAACTTGGTGACTCCCGGCCTAACCGGAGATAGGTTTACCCGTCTTTTCATGCTCATATCTCTTGCAACCCTTCTCGCCCTAAGCTACCCTAGAGCCAAAGAAGAAATATTACTCCGCAGCTTGCTTCGTTGCCGATATACACAAGTATGACTCGGAGCTCCTATATTGCCGATTGGTTAGTGGAAGGTATTGATGATTTCCGAAATCAGTTGCTGCAAACCATCATGTTTCTACACTATGCGGTTGCATCATTGTGCTAGTGGTGAGTTATGTTTTCTGTCTTGGTAATTCAATATCTTTTTTTTTAGCTTTTTGGTTAGTGGATGGTATACATGATTCTTCAATGTTTGAAACTCACAAAACAATTTGTTTTCATACACAGTTTGCATTCTTTGAACACATAAAGGCACCGGGTATCATATTGCGTGATGATGGGTCTCGTATCAAAATCTGGGATGATAGGATGGTCCATGAATACTTAGATTTGGAAGGGATGAGTGAAGATGATAGTATTGGGCACTTTGAGGTATATACTTGCATAATTTTTGTATATACCTTTTTGCTTGATTACATTGTGGTATATATATATATATATTCATGAACATATGATAAATTTTTGTGTACCGAGTATAAAGCTTCAAATCTTCCACTATAAAGTTCTATAAATTGGAGTGCGAAGTTTTTCTGAATATGAAATGATGCAGTTTTTTTAGGTGCATAAAGTTTTGTGCGACATTTAGATTCACGAAGTTCATAATGTGATAGTTCATAATTTTTATCCAAGCATTTTTTTTTACAAAGTCTCTGATGTGTGTGTGTGTGTTTTTTTTGTTGTACCAGCTTAGGGACCTGAGTGAGACCCCATTTGTATCTACTTCACTATCTTCTACTATCTTTGCTAGACTGCCTGCACAAGTTGAGGGTTTCATAGAGAATTTGGCCCCACACATCGATCGAACTTGGCAGACACAATGATCAGTCCAATGTAATTACTCGCTTTTTTTGTTCATTAAAAAAACTCATGTGTCCTTCATTCAAGTAATTTCTGCACTCTAACTCTTCTCTAATATATTTTTTGGTGTCTCCACTTTTTTTTGAACAGCAAAGAGGCAAATTAGAGACATGTGCAGCAAATTTCATAGAGATATCATGGCAGCATCTATCTCCCGCCACCCAAGCCGCTGTTTCCGTGCAAATGTGTGTCATGGCTGAATATTTGTGGAATAATCATTGTCTTGCTGGCACTCGAGCACCAGGAGCTTCTGATGCGGCAGGTACATCTGTCCCTACGTCGAGTCATGGTGGTGCCACAGCTTCTGTTCATGTGGTTAGAGAAGTTCCTGAAGGGGTGAGTACCCGTAGTAGAAGCAGGCAAAGGGATACAACACCGGTCGACGTATATGGAATCTCCTCAAGGGGTGACTACCCATACTGGAAGCAAAGCAATGAACATAGAAATAGATGCTTTCATGTGTAGTGCAACTACAAAGGGGAAGGACAACTCCATGACAAAGATCCCTAGTGGAACCAGAGAGAGTATAATTAGAGAAATCAGCACTAGTGAGGGCAAAAAGAGCCATGGTGCGGCTGCGACACCTATTCAGTTGGATAGGGAATCTTGTGAAGGGGGGAGTACCCATAGCAGATGGAGGCAAAAGAATACAACACCTGTTCTGATAGACATGGAATCACCTGAAGGGGCAACTACCCGTAGCAGAAGCAGGGCAATGAACTCAGCAAAAGATGCAGCTGTTGCTCAGCCTTCTGTGTGCATACAAAAGAATGCCAATGATGATATGGACACTGATCAGGATAGAATCGCTGGCGGAGGACATATTCTTGAGGGTCAGCCTTCTCTGAGCACAGCAAAGGACGCCAATGATGACGTCAAACCAGGTGTTGACAATATCAAAGCGAGATGAAGGAGGGCGGGATGGTATAAACAAAGGGAAGACGGGGACAAGTTTTAGTCATTCTACATCACTCGGAACTATTCTTTGTGCTCAACCTTTTTCTTACACAACTCCAAACCCCGTAAGTGCTGCTAACAATGATAGGACATTGAGCTTGTATGTGTACAAAGCTGCCACATAAAGTCTTCACGTGTGGGGGACAACCAATCTGGTTCTTGTTATCATGGTATGGACAATATTTTTTCTTACCATTTCATTTGTTCCATTCTTTTTGAGTTAAGCACTCATTCTAATCTTTTTTCTCTTATTTAACCTTTTTAAAACTCTTTTTCAGCACCGGAGTAATACAGCAAGTTACCCTCTAGAAGTTGTACCTGATTCTCTTGAAGTCGAGGAGCCTCCCGAAAGCGTCGGAAAAGAAATTTTGGTTCAATGAGTAAGACACCAAAAGAATTCGATATTGGGTCCATTTCGAGATACCAATAAGGCGATAAGAAGCAAAGAATAAGTCCGGAGGTCGAGCTCTCCAATGAAGGAGCCAACAAATGATGTCACTCCGAGAGATAGGACCGAGAAAACATGGAATCCACTCCCGCTCGTGTTGGTAAGCAACCCTACATTTTTTCCTACGCTTCTTCACTTTTCTTTTTTCTAAACACATTTTCAAAATGCAATGATGATAACCTTCATTTATTTTTTTTACTTTTTTTCTGTGATGAAGCGAGGAAGTCATCGGAACAATTCACAAGGAAACGCGCTCGAAGCCATCGTTCATTTGGGTACACAAGATTTCTTCGACAATCCGTAGAAGAATGTTGTTCCGTCCAAATCCGAGGTTAAATTATATGAATTGGCCACCCGGACGTCTGTCTAAACGAGATAAAGGGCGGAGGTATCTATCTAAATATGCTCCATTTATTTCTCTCGTTAAAGGACTTCACTAATCGAGGCCTCTGTAGCCATGCGACCCCTCTCGCTGCAAAAAATATGTTGTTCTATCTAATCGATAATGGAAAAAATGGGCGTCACTAATCTGGTTTTCCTATCTTTTTTATTTGATAATAACAGTGACACAGTTGCTGATATCGGTCGGTTCTATGTTGAGCAAGAGCAATTTCAAGCTGCTTTCAAACCATTGGGCCGGGTAGGAAATTTTGAGATGGACGTGTTTTCCGAAGCTATGAACGGACATCCCGTTGGAGGCACGCAAAGAAACAACCAAGTGCTGCTTGACAACCGAAATTGTGGTAAGATTTTTTATATAACTTGTTTTTTGGCTTCATATTTTCCTTTTTTCTAAAATCACATATGCTCCTATTTAAACATATTTGAATCATGACCTATATCTGCGATTCCTTTTTCTCGCCTCACAACTATTTCCTATGTCAACATGACGGGGTAAACTAAGGCAAAACAAGACCTTTAACCTTTCTCGAAATAAAGAAGTATGTGAAAGAAACCTGCGGTTTTTCCATGGCTGATTTCGACATGGTTAGTGCAATTTTTTTCGGGATTTTTACTATTTTTCCCAATTTTTTTACAACTTGACTCCATTATATTTTTCTCTCGACAACAAACACATAGGTCATGATGCCTCGTCCTCGACAAACAACATTGGTGGCTGATTGTTGCTAACCCGAGAGACCATCACTTTGATGTTCGAACTCTTCCAAGATGAGGATTGGGGATACAAAGACCTCAAAGCCGATAGTGAGATAAACTTCTCCCTCTCTCTTTTTCATTTTTTGCTATTTAATCTTTTTTTCGACTACTTTTTGTTAGCATTAATTTTTTTTTCTCAATGTCACAATTTCAGGCATCTCTATGAGTCCATGTTCGACAAGCCCAAACTACATGATTTTGAACCTTCTCCACAACCAACACCTCAGCAGCAAAACAAGTATGTAGTCCTTCATTCCTACTTAGAAAATAACAAAACCTAAGTTATATTTTGTGTTAGAAAACACATGTACATTATATATTCTAGGGGTGATAGTTAAAATTAAGCACGACATGCATGTTACTGGGGTATGGCAGATCTTTTTGAAACCTAGACCCTTATTTTATTGATATTTTCTGCCTATCACTTTTTTAATGTGTACGAGATGTCTCTTTTTATTAGTTGGATTTTTCCTTTTTACAGCATGTGGCTGCTCATAGCATAGTTTAGTTTTGAATCTTTTCTTTAGAGCCTATGAATCCTCTTGTACTTCTTTTTAGAGCCTAATTTCCTAGTTTAGAATGTACCATGCATGGGACAACGACAATGTGGTCTTGCATGTTCATAAGCTATTTATTGTCAGGGAATAGAGCACTGCAGTGCCCTCACATTGTTCCCTGAAATTTTTTCTGTTACCTAGCCTATATTTTTTGAGAGACTCATAGCATTCATGTGTAAGAAATATTTTTTGAACCCTTTTAGGTCCTGCTGATGGGCCTGACAATTCAGACACGATACTGTCTACACCCACAAAACAAAGTCTCCCCAGGGCATGAGAATATCTTTGACTGATCCAATCACTTGTAGTCTTATCAGCCTTTTTCCTTTTCCTTTTTTTTTATCCACAGCAATGACTGCGGCATCTTTGTCATGAAGTACATGTGGGTGTGGGATGGCAGAAAAGCATCTGGAATGAATCCCAAGGTATATAAAGTTTTTTAAGTGTTCTGGTTTAAAGTTTTTAATGTGCTGGTATGAAGTTTAAGAGGTTCTTAGCATAAAGTTTTTTAAGTGTTCTGGTATAAAGGTGTTTCAATGTTCTGATACAAAGTTTCTGAAATTTGAAAATAAAGTTTTGAAAACAAAAGTTTAAGTGTTCTGGTTTAAAGTTTAAAATGGTTTGTTATATAGTTTTAAATGTTCTCATATAAAGTTTTAAGAGCTTTCTAATATAAAGTTCTAAGTGTTTTGGTATAATGTTTTTCAATGTTCGGTACAAAGTTTCTAAACTTTTAAAATAAAGTTTTTTGAAAACAAAAGTTTTTTTAAAGTGTTCTCGTTCAAAGTTTTAAATGTTTTGGTACATAGTTTTACATGTTCTCGGTATAAAGTTTAAGAAGTTTCTGAATTTTTTAAATAAAGTTTGAAAATAAAAGTTTAAGTGTTACGTTCGAAGTTTTAAATGTTTTGGTATATAGTTTTAAATGGTCTGTATAAAGTTTAAGAGCTTCTAGCACAAAGTTTTAAGTGTTTTGTTATAATGTTTTCAATGTTTTGGTACAAAGTTTCTAAAATGTGAAAATAAAGTTTTGAAACAAATAACCGTGGTTCGTAATGGATATAGCAAAAACAGGTCTAAGGAGTTTAATGTTTTCAGTTTTTAGTTTTGGAAAACGTGCTCGTTAACATGCTCCAATTACTTTTTTTAAAAAAAAGAAATATATGCCGATAACATCACTACAAGAAATTTGGCTATACGTGACGGTTTTATCGTGACCTTCTATCAAATCATCACGTAATTTAGTCATCGCGGTTCAAATCCAAGGAGAAAGATAGATGACGATCGGTTAAATTATCGTCACAACCGGACGTCACGGATCATTTTGGTCATCCATGACGGACTCATTCGAAGGTCACACATCCAACATCCAACGTGGCATGCGATGTGAGCGTCCACTTCGTTCCTAGGTGTCCCGGCGAGTGGAGCCGGCCGTGGGACCTAGGTGTCGAAGAAGATGTAAACGGAAAAGTGGGACGAAGGTAAATGCGCCCAAAAAATTTTGTTGCTGCTGGGGTTTGATACGTAGACCTCTCGGTCTCAATAGCGCGCCCAACCGATGGGATACTCGGTTGTTTGTGTTCATTGATGATCTATTTCCTCTTTTATTCGTGAACCAATTGTAATCCTTTTACTCAAAGGATCGTGACCCACGATCTCCGACCACAACCGTATCGTCGGTCTCCCTCACCATCCAAACCCGCGGCGGCGGCGGCGTGGACGCCCTCCGGCGAGTGCGAGACAGCGGGGACGCGCGGGTCGGCCGCGCTCCGCCCGTGGGGCACTCGCGGCCGGCGGCGCGCGTAGGCGGCTGCGCCGCGGGGTGGCCGGCGGCCGGCGGGTCGGGCGTTTGAGCCACCGGAAGCCGGCGCACCGTGCGGGAAGGAGCGCTCCTTCAACCGGACTTTGTGCGTTGAAGGTGAATGTCTCTCCTGCACCTTCTATTTTGGGCGATCTAATTTTGGCGGAGGTGATGTGGTCGCATGTGCCCCATGAGATGGAGCTGTCCCTCTTCTTCTCCGTGTTTGGCTATATCTATTTTCTCCGGCAATGCTGCTTGTATAGTCATCTTGTGTAGGCATTCTTTTTCATTTTCTTTGTTGGCTTAACCCATAACTCTCGGTTGTGATTTTTGAGTCACCATACACCACTAGCTAAACTCTTTCGTACATTAGCGAAAGTTGTGGGAAATCGGGGCACGGATGTTTGCCGGGTTACCTCACTAGTGGATGTGCTTGAAAAGCTTGGGATTGATGCCGTGAACTAAATTACCACGGGATTCACGCAACCCGCATAGACACCGGGAGCAGGAGCGGGTCGGAGCGAGTGGAGTCTTCAGAGCCATCGACTTGGGGATCCAATTTGTAAGCTGATTTGGTTAATTTGCATAGTATGGCAGTGAGCATTGCTTGAGTGTGGTTTGCTGATTTTAGATCACTATGTGGCACCACTAATTTTTGGCTCGGTTCTATGAACATGTGTGCTTGAACTCTGTATTATGTCTGCTCAACTCTATTTATTTTCTGCAATTTTTTATGTAGATGGACAGACGTTGGATTCATGGTGCTCGTTTACCACTCGGTACGTTTGTGGTGTCCGGTCTTTCATGAACTTTGTCAAAGAGAGGTTCTGCGAGTCGAGAAGATTTTGTGCCCATGTCAAAGCCTATCTGAACTATAAATCTTTAGAGCAAGATGAAGTGCGAGGCACCTCTTTGCTCAATGGCATGTGCAGCACATATACTAGGTGGATAGATCATGGAGAAGACATAAATATTCATGTTTTGGAGGAACTAGCGGTAGAGGATGCAAATGTTGATTCTTTCGTACTGAGCACACCAATGATGATTGTGGACTTGATGAGATGTTAGGGGAACTCGTCCGGTCTGAACAACATAGAAATGAGGCTAGACACGAAGATGGAATTGAGGGTGCTGCATCACATTTTAAACGGTGATTGAAGATGCTAAGCGTGAGCTATATCCTGATTGTATGAATTTTACAAGGTTCACATTTGTAATCAAGATGCTTCATGTGAAGTCATACTATAGGTTTCTTGTAAATGTCGGGCTCCAAAGCAATGCCACACGTGTTAGTGCGGAGCGTGACCTAGAAGAGGAACTAGTGGTGGAAAAACAAACATCAAGTGATCTTAGGGAGGTTGTTAAGGCTCAACAACAGCAAATGGAAGAAATGATGAAGAAATTCCGGAGGCGAGGAAGCGGCTAGGGCGAAGCAAGAAGAGAGGGCTAAGCAAGAAGAGGAGTCAAAGAAAAGGCAAGCCGAGATTGATGCACTTGATCAAGACTTTGATGTCCATGGTTCCAGGATCCCAAGCAACATAGTAAGGTTGTCTTGGGTTATGGGCTGGTACTTTGCTTGTTGGTTGCTTATTTTGATGATGGATCTTTGCGATGTGAACCTTTGTGTCTCTTGGTGTATGGCTATGAACTTATGTGCGTGTGAACTGCAGCATGGTCTTTGACTGTGCATGCACGGCTTTTGGTGATGGATTCATGTTACGTGAACTATATTTAGATGTATGTGTGAACTACAAAGATGGTCTTTGACACGATGCATGTGTTTGTTGTGCCAAACTTCATATGTAACTATATTTAGATGTATTTGTGATATTATGTGGTCTTTTGTGACGATATGAAGCATGTGAATTTAAATTTGAATGTGTGGTCAATTTCAAAGTGAAATTGGTGTCTATTTAAATTTGATTTTTTTCATTTTAAATTTAAATGTTTGCTAATATGTTATGGGCCACAATGGGCTAATTCTACTTTGCAATTGGGCTAGCCCAATAGTGCCTACTAAAATATGGGCCTCACTAAATTTAAAAAATACACAAGACATGGGCCTAATTGGAGAAAATGGGTCATAGAAAGCCTACTGATGATGTGGCAAGGTGGCAGCCATGTCAGATCCAACATCATCAAATGACATGGCAATAGCTGACTTGGCAATAAAACTATGACGGCTAAGTTCGTCACCATAGCCTCTTGCTATAGTTTCCCTCCTGTTTGTCCATGACGACCCAAAAAACCAATATGTGACGTTGTATTTTGGTCCAAAAAATGTATGACGCGGGATAGGTGATGTTTTACTGGATCGTCACCGATAGTTAATCGTGACGTATTTTTGCTTGTCCGTGACAAAATCAAGACGTCACGTAAACCCAAATTTCTTGTAGTGCATCACTTTATTGTGCGGCATATAGATAAGTACCGTCAACAAATTGTTAACTACATTTTGAGGCACCCAGCAAACAAAAGAACAAGTGTAGCCATCAAGGAGGCTATAGATCGTCACAGATAAATATCATTAGGTACATATATCCATCTCTTTCCCACTATCCCGTCTTTTTTTTGTTTCCCTACTATGGCATCATATAGATAAGGAGGCTATAAATAATACAAAAACAAAAACAAAATAAGCATGGCTTTTTCCTGCTGCCCTCACTTTTCTGGGCATGCATTTTTTCCAGATTCCTTTTTTTTGGTCCTCAATCATGTTTTCTTGTTCCTATCTGGACATTTGTCTCTAAAATGAGTTTCTGACCTGCACACAGTGCACTTCCGAACCTGTGACCTCTTCTTTTGCTGCATCGATATGATCTCATGAGTTGGTTTCAGCCTTTTGGCTTGGGCCACACTTTTGTTTGCTTGAGGGGGGTCGTTGTAGACAAGCCGTGGCGACGGTGGGCTGTCATCCATTGCGCCATTACCCGATGTAGCACCATCGCCAGAGTAGCAAAAAGATCCTCATTTCTAGCCATAGTAGCCTTTCTTTTCTTTATGCTCTTCACCAACTTGTCAACCCCTCATCGAACCATTGCCTTGACTCGCTCGTCCTTGCACATTTCCGTACAATGGTTGGCCATTTTGCTCATCATTACTATGTAGCTTACTGAAGTGTCATCGTCTGTTTGCTGCCCCACTCCTTGAGTTTCTGTCATCTCATCTAGCTTTCTGTCCATGTCAATCGTCCACCTTGTATGGATGAAAGATTCTCGGGAGTTTGGTTAGGCCTTTCCTTATTGCTACATTGAAGACATGGCGCGGTGTCCCATCTCTCTCAAACTTTGCACATGAGCACTTATAATGCGGCCATCATCGGAGATACTCACCTCATACTCTTTCTTTTCATACTCAGCCTTCTCATAGTTGCAAACTCTCCTGAGACGGAAATAGGTGCCACCACTCTCTTCTTCAACAACGTATGCTGTGGTGTTCCTCATCTCTTTCTGCAATTTGGAGACAATTGGTCTTGTGAAGATAGTCATTGCCTCTTTCTCAATGAGGCAGTTGGACCAAGTTGACCCTATGGTGCCTTCTGAGATGTACCTCTTTCTCATTCCAGTTTGTTCAGGCTCTTCTCTTGAATAATCTGGTATTGCTCAAAGAACTTTGTTATTGTGTCCTTCCGCAAAACATAACCTTTGAACAATGAATTTGTACTCTCACTTCTTCCCGTCGTCGAGGAGAAGGGGTACAACTTGGTTTTGTAGTATGCTGGGGCCCAAAGCTGCCTGATACCATAGAGCTCCTTAAGATAGGGGTTCCCCTCAGCTCTATGGTCTGGGTGCAATATGATCTCCTGCCACCCCTGCTCAAACTCATCTGGAGTGAATGCATTCTTTATGAGATACCAGAGCATAGCACCCATCTTTCCTCGAGTTCCAAGGTAGGTCTTCAGGTTCTTTTTTATGTTTTCAAGAATGTGCCAGAAGCAATATCTATGCGTCGCATCAGGGAACACAGTCAGAATAGCCTTTCTGATCGCCTTATCCTGATCTGTGATAATATTGATGGGTCTCTTCCCACCCATGGCATCCAGGAAGGCATTAAAGGCCCAATTAAACATCTCAACCTTCTGGTTCTGCAGCAGAGCACAAGCAAAGATCACCGTGTTCCCATGATTGTTCACACCAATGAAGGGAGCGAAAGGCATGTCGTATCTATTCGTGCTAAAAGTGGTGTCAAACGACAAGTAATCTCCATATAACTCGTAGTTCTTCCTGCCCATCAGATCGGTCCAGAACACACTCCTCACCGTGGTCCCATCACCCTTATCAAGCTGTAACGTGTAGTAAAACCCCAGAATCTTCTTTTGCTCTCTCCTGAATAGCTCAAGAAGGTCCTATATATCCCTGTTCACATGTCTTTTTTTCTCAGCAGCCGCTATATTTTTGATGTGCGGTTCATCAAAATCAATGCCTCTGAAGCTTCCTCTCAGAGATCTGTAGATCATCATCACCTTCCTGGGAGGCACCCTGCTGCTCTGTAGGATGGAGATGAATTTCTTGTCTCGTGCTTGATATGTGCTGTGGCACCTCATGAACCTTGTTAGCCATTCGATGGCAAACGGGTTGTGGTTATGGTCCAGGTTCACTGTCTCAGCAAGCCATCCTTCAGGTCTCAGCTTTAATTGCACCCTAGCTTGGCACTCTGTCTTGTCAATATAATTGGACCTCCTTGGTTTCACAGGATTGTCATCAACAACATTCTTCCTATGCTTGTTACAGACTAGTAGCAGCTTTGTCATCTCTCCCGTTTTGTCCCTATAGCTTGTGTTTCTTTTGATTGCAAAGCCAACACGCCTAGCATACGAGCAAAGAAGCGATATGCATGATTTTGAGACTCAAACACCATCCCTTCTGTTGGTGCAGGGGCGTTCATGATTTCACTCATTGATGGATATTCGCCTTTGGCAAACATACCATCCATCTCTTTCTCTTCTTTCGTTGGTGCATACTTCTTTCCCAACTCTTCAAGCAACTTCTCAATCTCGTCGGTGTCTTCAACATTGCCTCCTACATCAACACTTGGTTCATTTTGTTCCCTGTCTTCACCGCCTTCCAGGCCAATATTAGCTTCACGGTACTTCATATGTGTCTCTCTCAAGAGTTTCTTGATCCGATTCAACCGCTTCATCTTCATATTGGCCCCCGTCTTCTCCAAATGTTGGTATCTCATATAGGTCTCGCATCATCATTAACCTCCTCCGTGGCCGTTTTTAAACAAAAATTTCGTTATTTTACATGCAAACAATATTAACCATTTCTTTTTGCCTGCAATGAGAAAATATGTTGCTATACTTTTAATCTCTATTAAGAATCATTTGATTTTTTTCTTTTGGAAAATGAAATCAGCCATTCACATATATGGTACCTCATATCTGCCCAAAGTCAAAGATGCTTAATTAAAGATATAACCATGATAATTTCCTTATACTTTTGAACATGTAATCAGCCTATATATGCTAAGAGACATCTATTATATATCTAGCTAGGATTAAACATGATTATACCTGGTTCAAATCAAAACTCATTGTGTGAGTATCTTCAATTCTGCTGGTTGTAATATGAGATCTGTCAACTTGTTGTTCGTCTAAAGCATCCCTGCTCTCTCTTAATTGGAACCTTTCTCCGGATGAGACTCTGTCACAATATTTATATTTTAGAACTCAAGTCAAGTTACGCAAAGCTTTTTATTCGCAAGTTTCTAACATAATGAAATATGGTTGTAATATGTATTCTTCATACCGATTCAAGTCAAGCCCATTTTCTTTGTGCACACAACTAGTTCTTGGGCGGCTTTCACCAATGAGGCCTCCAATGCTGCCTCCAGTCTAGCCAGCTCTGCTGCAGACTCTCTCTCTCGTCTATCAAGCTGACTATTCATGAAGAAATGTAGGAACCTTGTCTCAACTGTTCGTGGTTGGACAATCTTCATCTGTTGGCATTCTTGAACAAACCTTGTACTTGGTAGTCAAGTGCCATCTGCAAAAGATAAACATGTGTCAAAGACATTTTTTTTTTGTATTAGAACGATTTTTTCGTGTGTTTTTATGTTTTCGGGCCTTCTTGATATGAAAAAATATCAAAGTAAAAGATGTTAAAAATCTCATTTGGAGAACAACCGAGAGGTCATTTCAATTTTATTACTTGATACACTTTTTTTCTCGTGATTTTTTTTGTTGCGGGTCTATGATATGCAAAGTTGAAGTTGATTAAACACGGCAAGGACCAACCTGCTAGACTTTTTTCGAAGTTTTTTTTTTCCTATTTTGTACTATCTGATGTAAACAATCGCAAGTGCTGAACAACTGTGGATGGGGATTCGTTTCAAAGTACATCACAAACAAGGGCTAGCGAGATGCACTTTCACACCAAGAGATTGTTACATGTGCCCGTGTTCCCCCCATATATTTTTTCTTGTTTCGATCATTAACACACATTCTTATGTACTACTAGATATGCCTTACATTTTTGTAATGTTTGGATCATTGTAAAACACAACTATATATCTCGTGTATGCGGTAGGATTTTTTTCCTTTGATCTATGCGAACAAAATCGAAAGGGGGACACAAGCGCATGCTCTTTTTTTCTCTTTTGGATGCTAGCGAGATGCAAAAACTAAAAAACGAGGTGTCAAACATGCAGATTTTTCATACCTTCTTCATTTTGTTGTTATGTGCTTTTTGCAAAATAGTCTATGGCTAAAACAATGGATCTGTGTCTTCTTCTTTTGTTTCCCTTTTTTTCCCGCACAACACCCTCCCCCGGCGTCGGCGGCGGGCGCTCGGAGATCGGCGGCGCGCGAGGGCGCTGCGGATGCGGACGGAAGGGAGGGGGAGGGCCTCGCCCCTCCAACAAGAAAGAAAGGAATGGACGGCTCTGCTTTTAATGCATCTTTTCTTTTTTCTTTTAAATGTTTTTTAGTTTTTGGCCCCACAACAAGTGTCGCTCTATTTTTTTCCCCTGATATTTTGTTCCTTTTCCCCCTCTCTTTTTTCAGTGTGAGCTGGACGCCATTTCTGCATCTCTCCCACAACTGACAAGAGCAAACCTCATAGCAGTGGAGGGGAGGGGCAGGCAGGCGCAGAGGAGTGCATCTCACATCGCCGAGCTCCCCCCACTGGGGGGTGAGGGATTCTGATGTGAAGCACCTTTTTCGTTGGGCGAGGTGAAGAAGAGTGGCAGGAGCCTATGTGGTGAACGGTAAGAAATCGAATTCCCACACACCAGATCTGGATCCCACTTTTTTCATGTTTTCTGGACAAGGCCTCCTGCTGCCCCCCAGATCTGGATTTTGGTCTGATTTTTTTGGGTTTTTTCAAGGGGAAATTTCTGGTATGCTTGCATCTCATCTCTCAACTTCTCGCTCTTTCCTGCTCTCCTGATATGCGAACCCTGCTCCTATATTTTTCTCTCCGGGATCTCTCAACTTGGTTTTCCCAAATTCGGTAGGAAATTTTCTTTTTCGGTGGTTTGCCATTTTATTGGGTTCTCGCCTTGTTCACTTAGAGAAATTATTGATTCCTTCATCATCACTTCGATCACCGCTCGGCTCCGAGTTCGGGGTATTTTGGTGGAGTAATTTTGTCTTGCCCTTGTGGGTTTTCGGGTGGAGGCTTCGACAAACCACGTGGCCGAGCAAGCACCCGCAGACTTTACAATCCCCCCATGGAAGATCCTGTGTGAGGTCATGAATGTTGAATTTGAAGGTACTTAATCCACCTCTTGTTGCGAATGTGCCCTCCCTCTGCCTTTTTTCAACCAATATGTGTGCTTGATTGATGCCAATTTTGTCAGCATTTTTTGTGGATGCACCACGCATTTGGCTGCATCTGCTGTTGTTCTTGCATTGGCTGCATCTGGTGCTGCTGCTGGTGCTGCATCGATTGCATCTGCTGCAGTGGTTGCTGCTGTTGCATCAGCTGCAAATTGATTGTCTATCAAAAAATGTGGCCTGTTTTTTTGGGTTACTACATTCAGTTCTGCTAAATTTCGTAGCATAAGGTTGATTACTGTTACTAGTATTAAATGCACTACTAGATATTTCATAGCCTATAGACTACTGAAAAATACCAAACATCAAATCAGCCACAAAGGAAATAGGACACAACTCCGCAAAGCGGAGCGAAACAACTTAAATGCAGGGTCCCAATAGGATATTGCTCTTAAGGATAATCATACGGTTGTGTCGAGATTTTAAGGTAACTGCACTACTAAACAATGCTAAGATAACAATAACATAGACTTTTGAGAAGATATATTTGTCATATTGGACTAAAACCAGTTGAGTGTCATAGCAAGTGCAACCTTGTAATCAGAGAGAACAAAAAATATTTCAGGCTGCAAGTCTAATAACACATTGAAGAGCAAGTTTAAGGGAGAAATCAGAATTTTGGATGACTAATAAAGAAATAATAACAATATAACATCGGTAAGTGATCTGCCACCAAAAAGAAAAGTAGGAGGGAGGGTCCGAGGGGGAAAAAGTGTACCTTCAGACCTTAAACTATCCTTATGGTACATCATGTGCTTTCAAGTTCTTACTATCCTTATGCTTTTGTTCGATAGTCCCGCATTTTTTACAATTTATATTTCTTACCTACGTGTCCAGTTCAAATACATCCCAACGATTCATTTCTTAAATGCAGGGCAATCCGGGTCGCGAGAAAGCCCGGTCTCGAACTACCAAAATTTGGAACACCGGTATGAATAGATGGGTTCTATTGATAGCATGCAAATTTGTTTTGCATATGACTTAACTACAAGATGCCCAATTTACTAAGCCAAACTTATTGTTTTTATGCATTTCATGTTCATGATAAACAACGATGGTTTCTATTGTGTTGTTAGTCAAGTTTTAAGTTCTAGTTCAGTTTACATCGTTATGTCATTTTTAATTATATATTAATTTTTCAGTTTGTGTTTCATTTGGTTGGGGTCATTGGGAGATTTGCCTCTTTATTTTCTCTTGGGGGGTTGTGTCGATGATTGCTCATTTTAGAAATGATGCAAAATCTTATTAACTCAGTAAGGTGAAGTTAAGTTTAGTACTTGCTACTCAATTCATATGTATTGGTACTCTCTGTCTGGTTGTCATGGAAGCATCTGAGATAATATCCATGAAAGACTATGATTTTTTCTTTTTCTTTATAAAAATCCTTTTTAGCTTCTTACTGCAATGTCAGGTGCAATTTTGGACTGACTAAAAAACTAAAGTTCAGACTAATGTTTGTAGGAAGCTTCAAATAAGCTTCAAAAAGTTGAGTACAAGTGCGTCAAATGCCTTGCTTTCGCAACAACATAGCTCAACATGAGCAAGTTATGCTACCCCTTTCCTCTATTCTTTTTTTTATTTTTTCCTAAAAATCTGATAACTTCATGCGTACATAGTAGAATGAAACTTGATTTTTGATTGGGAATGCTTTTGGATTAGCATATAGTTCGAAATTTTTTCGAATATGCTATCTGCTTAGTTCTTTTTTGTCGTTTGAGTCCATGGGCCTAAACCATTTGGTGTAGTTATGAGCTTAGTTCTTTTTTGTTCAAATTACATTTTTCACAAATCACCTATACAACTGATTCTGCTCTAGTCTAACAGATGTTATAGGCATTTTTCTTTGCTGTTTTTGGCTTCTATAGGTTTTTAGTTTCCATGCTTCTACCTTTTCATGTGCATCTATGTATCTTAGAGCAAGTCTCTATCCTCCTGGACATGATGACCCACATCTCGGTTAAAGCAACCGAAAATATGAGCCTTAGCTTTACCACAATCGAGACCCGGAGTTCACGGTTTACTTGAGCATGATAAACCTTTTTTCTTTTTTTCCCCCTCAATCCCAATACTGCATGTTTTTTCTATAAACTAACCATGCAGTGCTTTCTAGTACAAAGTTTAAAGTGTTCTGGTATAAAGTTTTCATTATGATTGTTCAAAGTTTCCAATTTCCTAGTACAAAGTTTTCAATTTTTTCCTGGTACAAAGTTTTCAATTTCCTGGTACAAAGTTTTAAATATGATTGTTCAAAGTTTTTCAATCTAGTAATACAAAGTTTTTGCAATGTTGTAGTTTATTCTATAAATTTTTTTTAACCCACAATCTGCTAATCTAATGTTTTTGCTGAAATATTTTTTTCTAGTATTGTTATTTTGTGCCTTTTTTTCAATCTACATTGTAAATTACAGCCCCCTATGTGTCGGGGGGAGCTCCCAAGGGCGTGCAACAGCCCAAGGAGGCTGTAATCAATGCCAATTAGATGCCTAGCGAAGAGATGAGAGTAATGAAAGATTAATGTTAGCAGAGAGACAAACAACCAGAGGGTTGGCGCCTACTGGTTGAGCTCCTCCTATTCATATCCTGTAACCAGTTGAGATTGAATCAAGCAATGAACAAAGTTATATGTAAACCCTCCTTCACCCTTTTTTGCTGCTCTTAATTTTCATCCCCTAACTGTTGGTAGCCTGGCAAAAACCCCGGCATCGTTACCTGGCCTTGGCTATGAACGAGAACCCCGGGGCCTTTCCTACCTTTGGGTGCTATCCGGCCTATCCCCCATATGAACTAAGGTTCATAACAGCATAACTCAAGGAATTGATACTAGTATACATACGTACATACATGTATCCATGTCTGAAAGTAGTAGGCATATCTTGTCTAGTTATGTCTTGGTTTGGTCATAAGAAGCTAGGTTGAGCGCTTTATTCATTGAGTGCAACTTGCTGTAGTTTGGTAGTAGTAGTAGTAGTAGTAGTAGGAGTGGAATTTCAGTAGTGCAGAGACAATTTATGAGTTTTGTTATTTTGCTGATTTTCATATTGCATTAAAACTATCTTTGCTTACCTTTTGTTGGATGCTTGGCTTTGTTGGTAGATGGGTAGGCAGTAGTTCACATTTAGGATCGATGTTTCATTGATTTAGATTCGCGAGTCTTTTCGGTTATCTTGGGGTTGTGGTCTAGGCTTTTTTTTAAAAAAAAATCAAGATCGGCAAGTCTTGTTGAATCAAAGTTGTCTTGTCTCTTTTTGAGCCGTCAACCAAGAAGGCAAGTTTTAGTGTTAGTTTTAGTTCGGTTCTAGTAGAGTACGGGTTCATCAATTTTTTAACCTAGTAGATGTTTCATTTCGGGTTCGGTCTTATAGAATATATATTCAGTTTAAGTTCAGGTTTTTGGAATCTACTAGGTTAGGTTCAGTTTTTTGTCCAGTAAAACCATGTTATTGAAGTATTTTGGCTTAACTTTGATTTATCCAAAATTAATTACTTATTCAAGAAATGGTTCGACAAGTTGGGCTGCCATCTTAATGAATTACAGTGGTTGCTCGATTTGTCCTCTATGGTAACAAGAATAGAATCTGGATCGTCATATATGCCTCAAGCCTGTCCACTCCTTTTCTTTTTTTCGGTCATAGGTCCTTGATAGAAACCGATTACCATTGGAAAGGCGGTTTTCGAAACAGAGAAGGTAGCATTTCGAGATAACCTTGGTTGTCCAAGTAAAACCATGTTATATCTATGTTCAGTTTGGTACATTAGAATTCAGTTCAAGTTTAGGTTCAGTATTGTAGAAGAGTTTGATTGTTAAGTTATTCAGTCTCACGTGATTTAGGGGCGACCCATTGGTGGATGGGTAGTTGTAGGCTAGTTTCAAAGCAATGTTTGAATGGTTAGTAATTGAGCATTTCAGTTCTTTGCGGTTGCAGTCTAGGCTGGCAAATCCTATGTTAAATGAACGTTACCTTGTGTCTAGGTTGTTTGTTGCTATTGTTCTATGAGATCGGTAGCATATTACTATATCTCGAGTTATGAAATTTACGGAGACAACTATGAGCCGGTAGCTGAAAATTACAGTGCTTGTTGGCTTCTGTTGTAAAACGATGGGGATAGTTGTTGACTCTGGTTATTATCGGACATGTTAATTTTAGAACCTTACCCTTTTTATGAAACACAAGTTACCTAAAGTTGCTTCGAAAGTAACTTATATTGCAAGTGAGGCTATAGAGGGCTGATATGGCGCTTTGTACCTCTGAAGCTATAGTTTGTGTCCATTGCATAAACCATTTGGTGTAGTTATGAGCTTAGTTCTTTTTTGTTCAAATTACATTTTCATAAATCAGCTATAAAACTCATTCTGCTCTAGTCTAACAGAGGTTATAGGCATTTTTCTTTTGGTGTTTTGGCTTCTATAGGTTTTTAGTTTCCATGCTTCTACCTTTCATTTTGGAAAAAAAACTCATAAAGAGCAACATGCGCATAATACCTTCATGTGCATCTATGTATCTTAGAGCAAGTCTGTATCCTTCGAACATGATGACCCACATCTCGGTTAAAGCAACCGAAATATGAGCCTTAGCTTTACCACAATCGAGACCCAAGTTCACAGTTACGTTCGAGATAAACATTTTTTCTTTTCTTTTTTTCCCCTCAATCCCGATCTTGTATGTTTTTTTGTAAACTAACCATGCGGTGCTTTCTAGTACAAAGTTTTAAAGTGTTGTGGTATAAAGTTTTCAATATGATTGTTCAAAGTTTCCAATTTTCCTGGTACAAGGTTTTCAATTTTTCCTGGTACAAAGTTTTCAATTTCCTGGTACAAAGTTTTAAATATGATTGTTCAAAGTTTTTCAACCTAGTAATATAAAGTTTTTGCAATGTTGTAGTTTTATTCTATAAATTTTTTAACCCACAATCTGCTAATCTAATGTTTTTGCTCAATTCTTTTTTCTAGTATTGTTATTTTTGTGTCTTTTTTTCAATCTACATTGTAAATTACAGCCCCCTATGCGTCACTCTAATTCCTCACCTTGTAGGTCAAAATAAGCAGAAGTTAATGGAATCCAAGATACTGACATCAACAATGAAACCAGAGCACAGTTTGAGGAATGCATATTCCAATGTAAGAGAAAATGAAATCTTATAGAAGCATTTTTCTTTTTATTTTTTCTAGCCATTTTTTTCAATATTCTCTCTTTTTTTACTATGTCTTCAACTTTATAATGATGTATCTAGGAGTCCCACACTTCATCCTTTTTGCATGCTCAAGTTTTTCCCGCTCTCTCGGTAGTAACAGATTTTTGTTGATGTTAGGGATTCAAAATATTATAATGCCTTAGTTCACATTTTTTATAGATTCGGATATGTGACTTATGTTATATTTACAGCATTCTCAACAAAATTGAGTCTACCCAAGTTTATTGCTGTTGCAAGGCTCTTGACAGAGATGAACAAAGAAGATTGGTCAAGAGCATTGGTTTCCATCACCTTCTCGATATTCAATGTGATTCGGTGCCCGAGGCATATGCTTGTGGCTTGCAAAGCATTTCGATGTGAAATCAAGGTCTATCCGGTTAGGCGATGGCTCCAAATTCTCGATCACTCCTCGGGCTATTCATGAAGTTCGGGTATTCCTATTGGAGGAACAAATATAGCAAAGAAATGTGATGACTCATTGAAGAGACTAATTGCTGATGAAACAAAGAGTAAGGGACTACTCCAACTATCAATGAGCTGAAATCAATGATCACCCACGATCTTCTTGGAGACAAATTCAAGAGGATTTTCACTCTATTTGCCATAGGATCTCTTCTTTGCCCAAGCGGCTATGAATGCATTAGTGCAGATTATTATTCAGTCAGAGTGCCCAGAACACATCTCTTCACATGATCGGTGCAAAGTCTTTGTCTTAGATAAACTCACCGGTTCCATTGAGTGCTATCAAAGAACGGTGACAAAAACATCAACCACAACTCTAGGTGGTTGCATTCTTGCACTCGTGGTATGTATTCCCGAAATTCAGTTACATTTTTTGCTTTTCTTTTTTTTTGTTTCTCTTTTCTTTCTTTTTGCTCTCCATATTTTAGCATCGAATAATTAGTTTTAACCACACACCCCAACATTTTTTGGTGTTTTTTACAGATAATATATTTTGAATTGCTAGACATCCCAAACCATACTAATCATGAAGCTATCCCACGTCTCAAGTTTTGGTCAACGAGATATGATCAAAGCTTTTGAGACATTAGATGCAAAGGATGTCAATGAGTGCATCTTTGGGAAATTACCGGTAAATCTTTTTTCGCTACCCCCTCCCCCCCCACCCGAGATACATTATGTTTTAAATGTTCCCAAATTGTATTCTCCATATAATTTTATATTTCTTCATATACAATTGCGGTTGAAGGTCAATAGGCAAACAATGTTGCCAACAAGTGCTACAACATCGAAGCCCCAAGTGTATCTAAACCAATGCCTAGGAAATGCATTCTGGATCATGCACTTTCAAGGCAGATTTTGCTAGCTTCTCGATGGTATTGTAAATGAAATAACAAGTGCAATCAAACCAATTTTGTCAAGATACTTGTGATAGCTTGCATGCGGCATGTCATTTTCCAACAGAGGCACCAAGGCAAGATTCTCTACTTGCTGAACAGAAAGTGCTCTTTGATCCTGGCAAATCTATATTTCAACCGGAGTTCACACTTGGACATTTCACCGGAAGGACAATTCAGCAACTTGTCAGTTCAGAGTCAGCGAATCATAACGATACAATTGCAGTTGAAGCAGAGCAGCTTGGGCCACCTAACACCGCTTTCGTGCCATCTGATGACAATGCAGCTAAAGATGATTCCACAGTGATAAAAGGAGGAATCAATAACGCCTGATGTCCAAGGGAACATAGAAAAGGAGAAAAATGACATTCAAGTTGGACAAAAACGATGAAGAAAGATCGGCGTCAAGAGGACATGCTTCAAGCTCTTTCTTGCATGTTCCATCTTTCAGCCAAGATAGCTCAAACACATGCAGCTTTGATGATCTCTGTCCAGACCCTCTGCAGCAACCACAATTGCCTGATTCTTCCAATTTAGGCCAACACACTTCTCAGCTGAAACCTTGCATAAAAAAGGATGAAAACGGCATGGACAGAGTGCTTGCCAGTGAACATTGCTCTGACACTAAACCATCAGAATTTGCAGCAGGTACTGCTGATCATAATGGTGATTCATCTACAGGTACTCATCATCAGCACCCAGCACAATTGAGAACTCCAGAGAAAGAAATTAGAACGCAAGAGTTTGACTTCTTTGGTCATCGGATGGACTCAAATTTTGAAGTCTTACCAGAAACACAAGAAGGAATCCCCCAAAATCCTGATACAATGCTATCAAGTTCATCAAGCAGAAAGCGACCAAGGTCACTAAATGAGGCAGCATTTCAGATTTACTCTTCGTTTAGGCTTCACGAGGGATCTGGCATAGGGAAGTCTCCCAACCATAACAGCTTGGAAGCAGACATTAATGCTCACAATGGAAAAATGCTGATTGATAATCCTATGCCATCTAACAGTATTGAAGATTTAGAAGCTGTACAGATTATTGACCACATTTCTCAAACTGCAGTTTTCAAACCGTTGACATACCACATCAATTTCACATCTACACTAGTTGAGAAAGAAGTATTCAAAGATATTGTTGATCGGATACCCTTCATCGGCGCAAGGCAAGTTTTCTCTCTCTCTCTCTCTCTTTTTTTTTTTTTTCTTTTTTTCTATGCTATACACCACAACATGGCTGCGTCATTTCTAACTTGTGAATAAAACAGAAAACTGAATGTTAAATATGTTGTATCTCTTTTTTTTTCCTAGGCCAAGAGTTGTGGAAATAAAAAGAACTGGGTGGATCACAAGACATTTGGTCTATCCATGCGAGTCTATGGGAAAGTGTCATCTTATGTCATTGACGTGATGGGTAATCTTTGTGATGACAGAGGAATTTGAAAAGAACAAAGTGAATCTATTGCCAAATTCTTATTGGTATAGACATATTGTCGGAACTGAGAAAGCAGTATGTCATTTTTTCCAACTAGCTTATCTTTCTTAATGTCACTCTCTACTTTTTTGTTTTTATGCACTCTCACACACGCTGTTTTTTGTATGTAGAAACGGCTCCAGAGACAGGAAGCTGATGCTCAAGATTTATCAAAGCTTTTCATATCACCAAACCAGGGCTACAGGCTAGACTTTAAGTCTATGGTAAGGATCATGAGCACTATTTTTTTAACAACTTGTTAACATAGACTTTTGACAAACTAACTTGTCTAAAATATTCAACATTACAAACTCTCCTCCTCAATTTGATTTCTTTATTTTGCTTTTTTTTTTTGTGAGTTTGTCGGATGTGTGTTGCGCGACACACCACTTTTTTTTTTTATAGATCTGCAAGATAGATTTGAATGAAGTATGATACATGCATATATCTCTTTTATTATACTAATATACTAATAATATTATTTTTTCCTATTATCTTTTTTGTGCACATCAAAACAGGTGTTCATTCCTGTATTTAAAGATCAGTTCTGGTATCTTGTAGTTGCAAACTTTCGAATTAAAAAATTCGAAGTATTAATCCCTAATCAGCTGTTTCAAGAAATTGAAAGTGAAGCAGAGACTATCATACTGAATTTCAAGAGAATGTTCAACTACGCATGCCCACACAACAAGGAAGTTCATATTTGGGAAATGGAAACTGCGTACCGTTCTGTGACAAATACAGAAAATCAGTTGCGTCCCTCTAACAAAACACTGGTTACATTATGTCATTTTTGTTGTTTTTTTTGTTTTCGTAAGTTGCTGACCAAAAGTAACATTTTTTCTCACCCCATAAACAGTTGTGATAGCGGAATTTTTGTGATGCAATTATTGAAAAACCATGATGGTGATAGCCGCACTACTTCAAACCGGTAACTATTGAACCACTCCCCACACTATGTTTTTCTTTTTTATGTGCATCTTTTTCTTATTTAACCATTTCTTTCTATTAAAGAAGCATCAATTCTTGTTTAAACAGGAGGAAGCAAAAGCATTGCGTGAGTCCTTGTCATACTATTTTGACACACCCATACAACGATAAATTCAACTCTCTGGTTGATATCAAAAAGATATTATCGATTCATGTAAGTTCTCATTTTTTTCAAAAGTTCTCCAATGAACCTTCTCTCATATTGGCGCCATTGTCCTAAAACAGTAATTTTTTGCTACTGTTTATTAATCTTCTAGATTCAAAACTCACTTTCTTTTCCTGTTGTTTTCCTTTTCTTAGGGTGTCCAGTGGAATCCTTATTACTGATCTAAACAAGTTCAGTCCCAAGGTACAGGATTTTTAAGACCTTTTTTTTGAATGACATGACATGATATCAAAGTCTTAAAAATATTTTCATACATGTCGTTTCCTGCTTTTTCTTTTTTCCTAGTATCAATGCTTTTTGTAGCACCATTCTGTTGTGATAATCAATAGCTATTTCAAGAGTTAATTGCATAGGAGATGCATGTCAAGGTGAATGGTCAGACTAGGGGGCACTAGTGCAATGTGGTTGGGTACATACCTTCAACTTTTTTACCACATGAAAACCAAAGTGTGGGGTACAACTTCAAATAGCAATTGAAAAGGAATCTCTTATCATTTTTTCAAGTTTTCAACTGCATGGCTCTTTTTTTGCCTTCAAGCATTCTGTTCTTGGTCTTATGTACTAGCCATCCAGATGATTTTGGCCTGATAGGTACCAGGCACCCCCACACACTAGAGTTTGATTCGGGTTCATTTGTGAAAAAACTAATTTTTTAACAATGCATGCACAATAAGCTTGTGTTGAAGTTGTCAGCAATTGGTACACCTTTTAATCGAAGGAGTCTTTTTTGAGTCCTTGATTTGTTCATGTATCCACTTTTTTCTTTTAGTGACATGCAGCTAATCAATTTTTTAGTGTCCATATATATGTAAATCTAAAGTTCATTATAAGTTTATATTTTTGATCATGAGATTTCCTTCTTTTTCTTTTCAGGAATATTATAGAGTGAGGAGTATTCATTGTTATCTAGTCTTCTAGGAAACAGAAGCATCCCTTCAAAAAAAAAAAGGAAACAGAAGCACTATATATTTATGATTTTTACTTTTAGAAATCCAAAATGTCACAAAAACAAATTGTGTTTTGGGTTTTTAGAACAAGGATATATATGCTTTTTTTGTTGAAACAATGTTTTTCTTTACTTCCACTTTCATATGGATGTGAAACCATCCCCCGCCCCGTTATTTCACCCACAAACCCGATGTCCCTAAAGAGAAAATTATAGCTTGTAGAATTATTCCGGCCCAATAATGCTTGACAGGAGAAACGAGAAAAAAAATTGGCCCATTGTAAAGCCCAAACAGAGGAATGTGGACACGAGAAACCAGAAACAATATGGGCCGCAAATTGACAAATAGATCTTTGGCCCATTGTAAAGCCCAAACAGAGGAATGGAGAATCAGGACACACGGGACGGGGTTGGATCGCTGCGCGCTGCTACTCGTACTAGCGCGCGCGTGCGGCTATTGGTGGTAGCGCGCGTTTGCCGGGACGGCTTCTGGCGCGCGCGCGCCGCGCAGTCGCCCCCCTGCTGGGGCCGTGCCCATACATGCGTGGAGAGTGGAGACCACGACCGGGAGAAAAAGGGCAATGGGATGGGAGGCAGCGCCCCACATTTCTTTTCGCTTTCGGTGCATGCGTGGGGTAACACCGCCGACCTTGCCTGCTTGACGGCGATATGGCGGCCGATGAGGTAATTAATTTGTTTCCATTCTACTATATACTATTATTACGTACGCAGCAGCATCCGCATCCGCCCTTCTTGTTGGTTTGATTTGGTTGTTTTGCTTCCATCATAATCTCTCATTTTCGAAAAATGCCCTTACCCCTTCCCTGTGTTGTTAACCCCGGCCGGCGACCGGAGTTGGAAGAGACCGGAGTTGACTGGGAGAAGCACAGAGCAAGGGGGCCGAGAGATTTGCTCTCTTCCTGAGCTGCACCAGTGCTTCTTGACTTCTGAGGATGGGGAGAGCTGCGACGGAGTCTGTTCTTCCAATCAAATAGTACTATAGTAGTGACGCCAATGCTCACGTACATACATACAGTACATATATGCATACACACACATACTCAAAACCCACGCACACGTTATCCCTGCCCTTCCAAAGATTGAGCCGGTAGGTTAAGCATATACTCATCGATGGTACTATTCGCTAATTTGTTGTGAGAGAAAAACACGATACTAAATTTGTTCCTAGTTGGAATCAATTTCTAATTTAAGTATGTGTATAAAGGTTGATAAATAAAGGTATAGTATACACGAAACTATGAAAGGGAGGGGAGTTAAGCAACTAGAAAGGAAGCTTCTCGTTTTCATAGACTATTGTACAGGCACAAGAGCCTTTGCTGGCATTAACTCTATAAATACTCTCTGTCTCTTTATCTGTCGTTCTCGCTTTTCGACAAGTCCGACGAACTAAACCTGGTCAAATATATTGTATTCTCTGTGACCGGCCGGTACATCACTTCCTCCGTCCTCAGTTACTATAATTCATTTTAGTTTTATTTTTAGATATACGTATATAGTTTTGAATTTTTGAAACGTATCTAGATATAGTTTATATATGGGGCTATTGTGTTTCTACTCTTATTTTAAAATCTTGTTGTGATTTTACCCTCGCTTTTCGCCCTGTTACGTTTTTAACCTTGCTTTGTTAGAACGAAGCTTGACTTTGCCCCTACTCCATGAACAGCAGCTATCGATATTAAATGGGCTTAGCAAGGACAACTTTGCCCTTTCGAAAATACCCCTATTTTTCTGAGTTCATTGTGATTTTACCCCTGTTTTTTTTAAAGAAAATGGCAGCAACATTACCATATATACAATCAAATGAAATGGAATGGCGGAACATCATTTATAATTGAATGATCACACTAGCATAGCGTACTTGTACTAGTGAGCATTTCTGCTGTAAGATCGATGAATGTTCCATGCATATCACTAATTCCTTAATTCATGCTAGGCAAACCTTAATTAAGTAGCTCAGAGTTAGATCTTGGAGATGTTGGGCCTACTCTGATCCTTAATTAAGGGAAGCGATTCTAATTCAAAGCATTGCCATGCCCAATTTCACAAGTTGGCAAACTACAAGGAGTCTATACATCCATGATCCGTCCATTATTCCGAAATCAACAACACACTCTGAATCCGAAACTGAGAACCTGAAACCTGTAATCACAGGCTCGCAGGCGTTGCAGCATCTCCGTCCACGACCATCACCTCGTCCAGCAGCGGCCTGACCGCGGCCTTGGCCTCCTCGATCTTGCTGTGGCGAGCGCCTGCACCCTAGCCGTGCCGCCCAGCCGAACCATAGGCGCGCCCTAGCTGCCCGGCCCAGCTGCGTCGTGCCGCTCGGCCGCGCCGTCCAGCCGCGGCGCCGCCCCTGTCGCGATGCCTAGGCGCGCCGCCCAGCCGCGAAGGATACGAGACGAGAGAGAAGAACAGGGAACGGGTGAGACAGGGAAGGGGTAAGGGCATTTTTGTCCATGGGCTTGTTAGGTTGGCTCTTCCTGTTTTATTTTTATTTTTTACATGAATAACTAGCAGAGTTACAAAGAGTGGTAAACATTTTTTTGAACACAAAGAGAGGTAAACTGAGACTTTGTTTTCACAAAACGAGGGTAAAAACGCAACGGAGTGAAAAGCGAGGGTAAAACCACAACTAGACTTTAAAATAAGGGTAGAAACGCAATAACCCCTTTATATATCTACTTGATTACTAATAAATTGGGTAATTTTGATCCTGCATTCCAGTTAAAGCAACTTAAATATTATTTTATGCTGCTCAAGGAGCTTTCCACGAGGCTGGATGCTAACTGTGTTAAATTATTGTTTTATGAATTTCTTGATAAAGTTAATTACTCTCTCTTTCTCTCACGAGCTAATTATTCATTTCGCATGCAGGTCAAAGTAAGTGGTTCCCTCTATTTGCCCTGGATCCGAGTCGACTCAAAGGAGCCGACCTCCAAATCAGAATTCACAGCAATGATTCGTGTAAAAGCACCATCATCGGTAGTACATAGCAATGCGTCCCCCATACACCTAGTTGTGGTGCTCGATGTCTGTGGTACAAGTACAACGGGCCAGCGGGCAACAGGACAAAGGCTGGACATGCTGAAGATGACGGAGTTTATCAAAGCAGAGTTCGATGCAGACACGACGACACAACACCAGGTTGAAGTCGCGACTGCAACGGAACTGATGCCCATTGCCGATTGGATATCTGCACAAGGAAAGCAGAAAAATCTTAAGCGCAATGATGGAACTGACCTTAAACCAGCCTTGGAGCTCACCATCCAGGTAAGTGGCATCCTTATTAGTACTGTACATTAATTGTTAATAGTTTCCATATAAGAACTATATATCTGGTTTATATACTACTACTAGTATATATGTGTTGTTAATTTAAACGTGACATGAGAATATTTTTCATTTTATATGCAAATTTGAGTGATTTATTTTATAAAAGTTGAGTTATTTAGATGCAAATTAGAGAGTTACTTAGGTTTTCCATCATAATCGAAGTGGCGAGGAGTTTATATAGATGTAAATCTAGGTTCGAAGTTTAGATGATAGTTTAGAAGCTACTTAGTTTTTTTTATAATGGTGGGTTTGATGATTAGATACAATTTTAGTGGTTAAATGGGCAAAGATGGATAATTCTTTCATGAATACAATACATAAAATGCTTATTATTTTAAATCTTATTGTTACTAATTAGAGATCGAAATGGAGCCTCCGCATTATTTGTCTTGCGACACTTCTAGAAAAAAGATAAATTGTGATAATAATCAGATTCAATTATAGCCATTCAATCTGTTTGTTTTTTGGGAAAAAAAATGCTCTTCCTTTTTGAAAAATAAGTTACCCCTGATTTTGCACTTGAATTACCCATCTCTGCCATTACAAAGCATAATTAAAAATAACCCCCCCCCCCCCCTAAATATGTATACAAATTACCCACTCCGTCTCATGATACACATTTCAAATTAACCTCCTAAATTTACATCTAAATTACCCGACTAGACCATTATGAACGATAATTTAAAATAGCCCCCTAATTTTGTATCTTGATTACCCGCCTTAAAATATTCCTCTGATATTACCCATAGCTGTCATTAATAAAGTTAATGCTAAGTAGCTCCAAGTTCACATTCAAATTACCAATATATGCCATTATCAAATGTATATAAACTAATAAATTCAATTTGTATCTAAATTGTTCACATCATCCATTGTAAAATTAAAAATAATTTCTCAAATCTACATTAACTATAAGCTATTAAATAATCCATAAACTACCATTTGTATATTGACCATTGTTTGGAGAACACTTATACTAGCTACTTGCCAATACTTAGGAAATATATAACTTTTTCAAATATCTCTAGTTAATTGCTCATGGGAGACCATCACCTTGCAATGTCTCTAGCTAACATATAGGAATTTCTGAGTACCGCTTTGAAGGGACCTTTCCAACTTATCAGAAACTATTTGCCGAACTTGTAGCTAGCTCTTCTACCAAGTGGTAGAATGGTCTTCGAAACCAAAAGCTCCAACTTGGAATGACTTCCTCTTCACCTTCTTATTGTATGACCGGGCACCATGAGTAGCTTTATTGTGTGGTAACTGTAATTAATGATAATTAATATAGGTCCTGAGTCAACCATCCGTGGATCGTGTTGGCTTCATCATCCTCGTGTCGGATGGAGAGAGCAAGTTAGACCCCCGTGGTTTTGAAGAAAAAAGAACTTAGATGGTACCCGGTTCACGCCTTCGGCTTGGGTAAGAATCATAACCCCAAAGTTATGCACAGTATCGCCAAAATATCAGGAGGAACCTACTCCTCCGTTCCGATTGTGGACACGGATACCGATGCGGCGAACACGAGCAACAGGCAAGCTGATCATGGAAGCTATCGCCTTGTGCTTAGGCGGGCTCAAGAGTGTTGTGGCCATCGACACGCGCGTCAAAATCAGCGTGCCCGATCACACGAAACAAAAGACACCCTTATTATTCAAGACACGAGAATAGAGAAGATCCAATCGGGGGCACAAAAGCGGCATCGACGGTGAAGGGAGGAAAGGCGAAATTTCCGTGGGTGTCCTATACGCTGGCGAGGTGAAGGACTTCATTGTCCTCCTTCGATTCAAGAGCAGTAAGAGCGGCCACGGGCGAACCCGATCGTCTGATCTTACTGCTGCTGTGGATTACTATAAGGATATTTCAAGCAAGCAGCAGCATTTACCTAAAACAAGCAAGCAGCAGGTGGTGCCGCTCCTAGTCACATCAAGCGATGATGAACGTGCCAGGAAATTGTACAAAGATTTAGAGCCCAACTCCAGGGTCCTGCAACAGATGATGTCATTCGAGGTGGTGGAAGAGCTGGAGAAGGAGGTCATCAAGGCCAAAACCACCACCACAAACAATAATATGTATGTGAATGCGGGATTAAACCTGCGGAAGTGGTGGGACGAGCTAAAGAGCAAAGGAAATCTGCACAAGGCCCGGGAGAATGACGTTGTGGACCTGCAGCGAATCGACGAGGCCATGGCTGCGATGGCCTCGAGCCTGGAGGGAGGCTCCTGTTAAATACTTTGGATCGTCTAGGTGTGAAACAGATGGGTGGACTCTGTGGCAATTGGTATATATCGGGTAGTTTACCATGGTGCACCTTCACGGTGCACGAATCGGAGAGATGGAGAAGGAGGAAGATGGAGTAGAGGGACGTACCAGCGGGTTTGGAAGGTACCTGTCCATGTCGCCGACGTCGATGGCGAGAGCCGAGAGGTGTTGGTGAAGAGGTAGCAGAGGCGTCCCGCCGGCGGCGTGGAGTCGATGCAGATGCGCCGGTGGACTTCCCGTCGCTGGCAGCACCTCCCTCTGGATCGGATTAGGGTTAGGACGGTGGGGAGTGGCGGCTGTAGTGAACCTCATGACTAGAGCCAGTGGCCTCCACCTCCTCTTATAGGCACTGTGCAACAGGGGCCCACCAGCCAAGTGTTTGACTGGGCTCCCCCCGATCAGGGGCGATCAAAGGCCCTGACTCGGTCGTTGGACCGAGTCAAGAGGAGATCAACTAACATTCTCCCCCTTGATCTCAACATATACCTTACTTTTGACATTTTTCACTTTTACACATTCCATCACAAATTAATGCATAGAACTTGCTTCATCGTCACGGTCAATTGCCGTTAGAATTCACACTACAATACATATCTCCGTTCGAAATATGTTCTTTAACTTTTTTGGGCCGTTTATTGTCCGGAAAACATAGGCTATACCATAAACCCATGTCGTCGACCGTGTGTTCTCTAAACACCTTTGGGTGGTAAGCCTTTGGTAAGCGAGATCTGCAAGCACTTTCTTATTACTTTTATGTTCAATACTTTGAATATGATTCCGGACTTTCTCCTTTACAACGTAAACCTTTATGTCAATGTGTTTGGCATCACACTTGACTCGTTGTCTTAGGAGTGAACAACTTAAATGGTTATTGCTTGTTGTGCACCATCATCAACTCGGGTATAAGTTATCTTAATCATTTTGCACGTCCGTAGCCTTGTTACATGCTATACCTTAACTTTGCATCACCGATGATACAAAATAGTTCTTTGTTGGAGCTTTTCCACAATAAAACTCCAACTAGAGTGTTTAGAATGTGGATTTCTATACACATCTCGCCACAAACAAACATTTGTACCCACAACGAGTACATACTCTTTGTTACTTAGCATGAGGCCAACATTCTTTACTCCATTCCAGTGATCTATATACGGATTTGGTTTTTGCCAAAATAACCCGGATATGTGAACTGTGTTAGGGTAATGTCATACTTGCATTCTTTAGGCTTCCAACAGTGAAGCATATGGTACCATAATCATTTGAGCTATTTCATATCGATTCTTGGAACATTATAGTTCTCAAATCCATTACCCTTAACTATAGGAACAGGCGTAGGTTTTCACACTTGCATACTTTATTTCTTTAGAATCTTTTCTAAGTATCTTTGATGCGATAGTCCTAATACCCCTTTTCTTTTATCACGGTGAATTTCAATTCAATTCATATAACAAGATTCATTTCACCGAGAACATTCCTATTGAGCCTTGAGGACAAGAACTTCTCCTATAGTAGATTGACATCATTACTAGCAAGTAAGATGTCATCCTCATATATAGGATTTGGAAATGAATTTTCCATTCTATAACTTTGTACAAAAGCAATTGTCCCCTCATTCTCTTTAAAACCCAAACTTTCTAATTCAAATCAACTATGATAGTTGACTTCTTTTAGGCGACATCCCTTATGCTCTTTTGCTTTCGACAAACTCTAAGGTTGTGCACATAATCAATTTCTTACAAATCCCTATTGGGAAATGCCATCATTACTTTCATCATAACGTATCGCTAACACATATTGTAGTGCATTCTTTTGCTTTGCGTAAAAAACTTTCAATTCAA
Organism: Themeda triandra; assembly: GCA_018135685.1. Lineage (NCBI taxonomy): Eukaryota > Viridiplantae > Streptophyta > Magnoliopsida > Poales > Poaceae > Themeda > Themeda triandra. The sequence goes on along the minus strand of JAENPR010002585.1, from coordinate 10,899 downwards.
GACATGCTATATATACCTTCACATATTTCCTTTGGAGTCACATATTTTATCTTGTAAACCCATTACGGCCTCTTGTTTTGGCTCCATTAGGAATTACTTATGAATCCCAACCATCATTGGTAATCTTTGATTTCATTTTAGCATGCTTAGCTCATTGCCATTTAGACAAGCGAGTGCTTTCATAGCTTCTTCTTTGAGATGGTATTACCCTCCATTTGAATTTCACCATGTCTCTCATTTGGGGTCGTTGTTGCTGGTTATTGCCAAGAGGCAATTGATTCTATAGTCTCCTATATCATAGGATACGTATCTTCATACCATGCTCCCAGTTACTCCATCTTCTACAAAGATAGTGTATCTTCAAACTTTCTTATTTGGGTTTATTATGTATACCTCATATGGCGCTTAAAGCACTATCTTGGTATTTCTTCATTTTCTTTTGGGGTACCATTATTATGACCGTTGTACTCCCTCAACGATCATATTCATACTTTATAGATCACACTTGCTCTAAATTCAAACTATTCAATGGGGAATATCTTTCAATCGTCTTTATCAATTACCTTTTCCTGATTTATATCAGATTTCTCCCCCTCGAAATATGGCATAAACTTTGTTGCCATACTTTCGAAAACATTCATAACTTTTAGAAATGAGGAAACATTTATCACTTTACTTTATTCACATGATCGAGTCATGCAAAACAAAGTTATTTCTAAAAATCTTTTGGGAGTACATTTTCTCATTCCACTTCATGAACTCAACGATTCCTTTAATGCTTTTGCAAGTTACACTTGCGTGTCATTCTTTTCTTTAGGTTCATCGTAACTTTCTGTTCTCCTTAAACTCATTGAGTGCTTAATGACTATGACACAATGGAAGTGCACGGTCAACACTAAAGCACACGAGTCATCGTAACTTTCTCTGCCGTGCGGGATGAGTACTATGCCAAACTTCACTGCTATGCAGGATTTGATCAACATTTGCACTATGTTAACTTTACCCCGCCATGAGGTTGCTTTGTCAACCTTTTCTCGCTATGCGAGATAATTCCCTTTAAGGGATATAAGTGCCATAATGGCTCTCAGGACATATTCAATCATCAGAATCAAAAATTATTCCGAATACTTTGTACCACATATCACATACATGGTTAATCCGACGTTGGTCAAATTAGACATGTATATGACTTATTACAACTCTTATCATAGGGTGCTTAGAACGAAGATTAATTTATTCTTTATAAAAGGAGCACAAAAAAAACATTTGTTAAAATAAAACATAAAAACACTTATTAAACTAAACTCTTCTTTTCTTATGTCATATCCTGGAAAACTTTTCTTTTCAAGCTATTCTTTGAAGAGAACATTATCCCTTAAACAATTGGCTTTCTTTCTTACAAAACTTGCCCTTAGGCCTTTCATCAACCGAGTCACAAGTACCCAACTTATTTCTTTCTGCCTTCAAGAATGAAAACACGAAGATCATTTGTCTAAAATTATTCAATAATAATAATCAATAATGAGTATGAAAATAACCCTTGGTGCGGTTAAAACATACCCATTAAACTTTTAATCTTTCTTTTGTATTCTAAATCACCGATGGGTAGAAATAGAATAAAACATCATCCTTCTATATTAATTCCACATCACCGTTGGGCAGAAATGGAATCAACATATAAAAAACTCAATAATCTTATAACTTTCTTCAAATTAAACTCTCCCGTTGGTTCGAGTTTAACTAGGAGATAATCATTAACATTGTAGCGGAAACATGTAAAATACAATTCTTTATCTTTATGTATTCTCGAAAATTGGTCACTTTGATGCAAAATATATCGGAGAAATAAACTTTAAGCTCATAAATAAACTTATAATATTGCTATCATCAACGTTGGTCGAGAAAAATAACAATATTATAATTTAACTTTATCAATAAACCATATGTTCCTCCAACTAAAATTTTTCCATTGGTTCCAACTTTAATTAGAGGATAAACATATTATCATTGACTTATATCGCTCTTCAAATTAAATTCTCCCGTTGGTTCGAATTTAATAAGAAGACAATAAACTTTAACTTTGCAGCGGAAAACGTGACAATATTCTCAATTGTTCTTCTTTCAGTGCCGGCCCTGACTTTTGAGAGGCCCGGGGCGAAATCTAAATTTAGAGGCCCTTGTATACATATATGAACTAAAAGCTTACACATAAGAAGTGTTAATAGTAAACACTTAACTATACATATACAAAAGCAATATTCATAGACCATCTCTGTGATCATAGATTCATCTACTTGTGTTTTGCTTTTTTTTTTCTTCTACTGTTGTTGGAACACCAAAAACTGTTTCTTTCAAGTTGGGTGGTTTTGGCTCTTTTTTTTGGGAGGACTATACATATGATGCATAGGGCATCTATACGACATACATGTTGTCCTGGTTGATACGAAGCAGTCGGAGCTACGCCTAGTATCGGCGTATCACCACCGTTGTAACAGAACCGACCAATTAATATAAACACAATGTACTTATAAGTCGCTAAGGCAACTTAATTAGCACACTGTGGCTATATCAATCCGGTAGTCCGTGAAATCTCGAAGGATTTCAAACTTTCAACCATACAGCCCAGACCGAATTGAGTTCAACATACAACAGTTCATAATGATACATAGGTTCGCAAATAGTAGATTACATCGGAGTACGAAATAAATATTACAATACCAAGTTCAAATCCAAATTGCGGAAGCAAATAAAGTTTTGGTTCACAAACGCACACTTAGTTGAAACATAGTGCCTGGTCCAACATCACATCCGATAATAGCATAGAGGTACGATAGGTAGATTGATCGTGCCCACGATCTACTCATCCCCATACGCAGGGTAGAAGCAAGTTGGGCAATACCCATAGAACATCTCACCATCTGCAACAACAAGGGAATAAAACCCTGAGTACAAGAAGGTACTCAGCTAGACTTACCCGTCATAAATAAAAATAAAGTGACACCAAGGAGTATGTAAGGCTTTATATGTGGGGTAGCTGACTCATTTAAACTTGCAGTAAAAAGGTGAGCTTATTAATAATCATTTAGTTATAAAAGACTCTCTAGCTTAACATCTTTTAAGTTGGATCCTGACATCACTAGGTTAGCACCTGTACTACTCCATCTCCGGGGTATGAGCAAACAATGCTATCCTATCCATCAGGTTGAGCATACCAGCATCAACACATAGAACCATAACCATCCTATTTTCACAATGATTTGCGGCGGTCTGCTTTGCTCGGTCAAGTGTTCACTTCCGAGAACGATGGCGATTATAATCGATTGCAAACCCGGTGGCGAGTATTCCTCACACAAACCACACTCACCGGCCGAACGAGTGACGGTCACCTTGGTCTATTCGGGTGGAAACACGGAATTCAACGAATATGGTTGCGGCCGGGGCATGCCGGCTACCGTACCTCCGGCGCGACCGGCCCAGGCTTTAATACCGCGCTGTGGGCAACACACTCAACCCGTTGAAATGCCGGCCCAAACATCCTCAAGGCTTCGCGGTCGGATGTCGCATCCTTCCCGGCTATACGTGAGGCATTGTTCAACATGATCCGAGGGACGTACAAAGCCATAGTCCCATTAGGTGACATCGCCGGAGTTCCGTGGTCTAACACACCACAACTCCGACTAGTCGTGATTTAACAAGGCCACATGGTTATGTTCTCTAACCAACCTCCAGAGTATCAACCATAGGGTAGTAACCACCTATCTCGCGGATGAGGGTCAATCACCCGTCTTTTACCGATCTAATTAAGCAGCGCTAAGCATAAGCGAGATCCTGAACTTAATTAGGGTAACGGTATTCGGGTGGATCAAGGTACTCATAATGCGATAACGGTTCCAAGTCAACGCCTATTAACTTAATGCATCATAATAAATAAATGACTCAAGTAAAACATTTTGAAAAGCGTAGGAGTAATGCTCACGGGGCTTGCCTTTCTCAAAAGCGCTAGGGTGATGGTTAGGGCACTCGGGCAAGTCGGCGTCCGGATCCTCGTCTGTCTTTGCCCTCTGCTGACCTTGCTCCTACTGCTCCTCTCCTTCCGGCTCCTCGGGAACTGCTGGCGTCACTCCTTCCGGCAATCCTATATGATGCATCGTGCGTATGAATATCGGAAACGTAATACGAGATCAAAGTGTATGATGATAATGATGAACCCATTATGAATATACAAGGTAGTCAACATCATCCTAACTTGTTACATCTTATATAACCCTAATTTAGACATGGCAAGGACACTAACTAACCCTAGGCTTCGACGATTACCGATCATGCTTACAACAGGGCATAACAGCAACCTATAGCTAGACTACTCAGAAAAATCTACAAAAATTACAGCAGCTTAGCTAGGTAACAATAAGCCTACCATAAATTTTTCAGGTCAAAACAGTGAACCAATTATTATATACAAAAAGGACAAGACAGCATTAAACCAAGACCTAAAAATACTTTGCATTATGAAAAGTGTCAAACAGCAGATCTCATGTGATAAACAGCTACTTATAGGCATAAAAACACCCTAGAAAAATTATCAAGCCTAAACCTTGCATAAATAATTAATTATGGATTTTCTAAACCCTAAGCAAAGCAAGCACAATAATTAAACAGGGCATTTTCTACACATGACATACATAAGTAACATTTTTCATGGATAAAGCATCTCCTAACTAGAGCAACAAAACAGGAATCACATTTTTCTGATAAATCTAGAATTTATTATGCATTTAACAAGATATAAGCTATTAAGGACATTAAATAATACAATACAGAAAAGTATTTTATAAAAATAAACCAATACCCTACATGCATAAAGCTCCTCATAAGAAAAATGTAGAAATTTGAATCACCCAAATTGGACTTAAAATGAGTGAGATATGAATTTTTGGAAGATTTAAAGCATTTTCTGAAAATCCTTTTTAAAACCGGGAAAATATCCTAAATGCTACGCGCACCCAGCGCTTTCCCCCGCGGCGGCTGACGCGCGGGCCCGCGCTGCTACGCGTACCCGGCTCGGTGTACCCAAGCGCACCCGCGCCGGTGGCACTTGGCCCGGGTGGGTCCGGCAACGGGCCCACATTGTCGGCCACCGAGAGGAGGGCCAGCTCCGCCGTCGGCCGCGAGAACTCGCCGACGGCGGCACCTCCGGCCGCACGGGTGGCACCGTGGTGCTCGTGGCGGCGGCGCGGGCGCGAGGGTGGTGAAAATGATGGCTATCGTGCACGGAATAGGCGGTCACGACGGCCCGCCGGCGACGCGCGGCGCGCGCGCGGCGACGGGAAGCCGGAGCAAGGCACCGCGCTGCACTTGGCCATGCCTACGGGCTTCGGGAAGCCGCGGCGGAGCTAGCGCGCAATCTAGGGGATGAAGATGGTGGCGGACGCGCACGGACGGCGACGCCGGAGGGGCTCGCCGGCGCATGGCGCCCGACGGCGGAGGGAACAACGGCCCGATTGGCCTCTACCTTGGGGTGATTTGAAGCACGGTCACGCGGGGAAGGTGGAGGAGGATGAGGCGGACTCGGTGACGTGGTGGGAGGAGAAAATGGCGGAGCAGGGAGGTGGCTAGCCGGAGAGGGGCGCGGCGGCGACCATGGCGACGCTGCGGAGCTCTCTGGTGGCGCGGGGGAAGGAGGAATGGAGAGGGGCGAGGTGCTCTGGGAGGTGGAGTGGTGCTTTATAGGCGCGGCGCTCCACTTCGGCCGGGTCACGGGCGGACGCGCGGGACGGCCCGGCGGACGGCCATGGCGGTCCGGCGCGGCGCGTCTGCGGCTTTGGTCGGCGAAGCGAGGGAACGGGGCAGAGAGGGGAAGCGAGCGTCGCTGCGGCGCGCTCGAGTGCCTTGGCACGCCCGCTGCAGCGTCGCGGAGCGAGTGGCGCACTCGCTTGGCGCGGTGTGGCGTGCGGCGCCGCGGCGGCATCTCGGCGGAGCGGGTGCGGGCGGCGAGCCCGCGCGAGGAGGGACGGCGAGGCGGGGACGGGCGGAGACGGGCGCACGCGGCCGGCAAAACGGACGAGACGGGCGCGCGCGCGGCGGGGCGAAAGCGGCGGCCGACGCGGCGGTCGGCGTCCGCTGCGGCGTGAAGCGAAGGAGAGGGAAAGATGATGACGAGTGGGGCCCGAGGTGGGTCCCACCACGGTCAAAATGAACCGAAGATTTTGACTGCCCATAATTTGAAAATGGTCACGAATTTGAAAATGGTCCAAAAAATGAAAGTTACTCAAAATTAAAAGATGAATAACTTTCATGTAGAAAGTTTTTGCTAAATCGGCCTGGATTTGAAAATAAAAATTTGGGCCACAAAAATCATTTAAAAATCAATTTTTGAAACTGTTTTTGCCATTTTTGAAGCACCAAAAGTCATTTTCATAAATTGGGGTCAAAACAAAAGTTTCTCCAAAAATTCTCCTCTATAAACTTTGTTAAAGCCCCATTTTGAGAAAAACACCACAAGTATGACTTCTAGAAATCAATGGAAATTACCAATTACCTTTTTAATTCAAGCACAAAAATAATTGCTATGAAAATGCCATAATGATGCTTATGTGATGATCATGCTCATGATGCAAGATTTTTCTAAACCTAAAGCTGGGTTATTCTGACCTACCCCCTTAAAGAAATCTCGCCCGAGATTTGAGCGAACTAACCATTGGCTATGGAAACTCGGGTATGCATCTTTCAGGTAGTCTTCCGTCTCCCAGGTAGCATCCAGATCATCATGATGACTCCAACACACCTTGTACGTTTTGACTGTTTTGTTCCGGGTCACTCTCTCCTTGACTTCCAACAATTTTACCGGCTTCTCCTCGTAGGTCAAGTCTGGCTGCAGTTTGATATCCGACATCTTGATCTTTTCCTTCGGGAGTCGCACACACCTCTTAAGTTGCGATACATGGAATACAGGGAAAACAGCACTCATATCTTCAGGTAATTCTAGTTTGAAGGCCACAGGTCCTTTCTGTTCTATGATTTTGAAAGGTCCTACATACCGAGGTGCTAATTTCCGTTTCACACCGAAACGTTGCACTCTTTTCAGAGGGGACACCTTTAGATACACATGGTCTCCAACTTGAAATGTTACGGGCCGTCTTTTCTTGTCGGCATAACTTTTACGTCGAGGCGTGCGGCTGCAATATGTTTGTCGGATGCTTGACTTGCTCTTACGCTTCTTTGATAAAGTCAATACCATAGTATCGTCTATCTCCCGTCTCAACCCAACCGCGGGTGTTCGCGGCTCCTACCATACAAAGCCTCAAAAGGCGACATCTTGATACTCTCTTGATAGCTGTTATTATAAGAGAACTCTGCTAACGGCAACCACTTCTCCCATGAACCCTTCCATGACAAAACACAAGCACGCAACAGATCTTCCAAAATCTGATTCACTCTTTCAGTTTGGCCTGAAGTCTGTGGATGATAAGCAGTACTATGCAAGACTTGAGTATTCAAACCCTTCTGCAACTGTTCCCAAAAGTGAGCCATAAACTGCGGTCCTCTATCAGACACTATCTCTTTAGGTACACCATGCAATCTGACAATCTGTTGGACGTAGATATCAGCATACTGAGGTGGACGATATGTTGTATGGACAGGTATGAAGTGTGCGGAGACTTGGTTAGACGATCCACTATAACCCAAATAGAATCATGACCCTTTGGTGTAGTCGGTAATCCAAGAATGAAATCCATGCGATACATTCCCACTTCCAATGGGAATTGGCAATGGCTGAAGTAAACCACTTTGTCTTCAAGTGAACGGCCTTCACCCGACAACGGGTATCACACTCTGCTACATACTCGGCCACATCCCTTTTCATGTGAGACCACCAATACGACGTTTTAGATCATGAAACATCTTACTGCTACCAGGGTGCATCGATAACTTGGACAAGTGAGCTTCATCCATAATCTGCTTTCTAAGTTCTTTGTCCTGTGGTACAACTAGACGTTTATCGTACCACAAGACTCCTTGTTCATCTTCCTTGAAGAACTGTGATGGCATGCTTTTGATTCTTTTCTTGATTTCTGAGATTGCATTGTCTGACTTTTGGCCTTCCTTAACCTTATCTTCCAGTTCACAACTGATGCGAATATTGTTCAAGACCACTGAATGCATAAGATTATGGCCTTCTACTAACTCGACGGAAGAGCATCACTCGAGATTTCCGACTCAAAGCATCGGCCACTACATTGGCCTTACCGAGGTGGTACTTGCAACGCAAATTATAATCCTTGATCAATTCCAACCATCTACGTTGCCTCATGTTCAAATCTTCTTGAGTAAAGATGTACTTCAGGCTCTTATGATCCGTATACACATTGCAGGGGTTACCAAGGAGGTAATGTCTCCAGATCTTCAGTGCATGCACTACAGCAGCAAGCTCTAGATCATGAGTAGGATAATTCACTTCGTGTTTCTTTAACTGACGAGAGGCATAAGCTATAACTCTCCCTTCTTGCATCAGCACACATCCCAAGCCTATCTTGGAAGCATCACAATACACATCAAATGGCTTCTCAATATCCGGTTGTGCTAGAACAGGAGCAGTGGTCAACATTTTCCGCAGAGTGCGGAAAGCTGTTTCACACTCTTCTGTCCAAGCGAACTTGTGCTCTTTCTGTAGTAATATTGTCATTGGCTTGGCAATCTTTGAAAAGTTGGGAATGAATCGGTGATAATACCCTGCTAAACCAAGGAAACCTCTTACTTCATGAACTGATTTGGGTGTCTTCCAATTCAACACTTTCTCTATGTTGCTAGGATCCACAGTTATTCCTTCATCAGAGAGGACATGTCCAAGAAATTGGACCTTCCGAAGCCAGAACTCACATTTGCTAAACTTAGCATACAACTTATGCTTCCTCAATCTCTCCAGCACAATCCTTAGATGCACAGCATGATCTTCCATATTCTCCGAGTATATCAGGATATCGTCAATAAATACCACTACAAACTTATCAAGTTCAGGCATGAAGACCGAATTCATAAGATACATGAAGTATGCAGGAGCATTGGTTAATCCAAAGGACATAACCAAGTACTCATACAACCCATATCTTGTAGAGAAAGCGGTCTTAGGAACATCTTACCGTCCGATCTTAATCGATGGTAACTCGATCTCGAGATCAATCTTAGAGAACACCTTAGCCTTTGACAACTGATCAAACAAGATATCAATCCGGGGCAGAGGATACTTGTTCTTGATCGTGGATCGAGTTAAGTAGGCGGTAATCCACGACCATTCGCAAAGATTGATCCTTCTTCTTCACGAACATGGCGGGACTACCCCATTCCGATGCACTAGGGCGAATGAGACCCTTATCTGCTAGCTCTTGCAACTGCTTCTTAAGTTCCTTCAACTCATCAGAGGACATACGATAAGGTCTCTTAGAAATTGGGGCTGTTCCAGGCAACAACTCAATGCGGAACTCAATCTCCCGATCCGGTGGGAGTCCCAGAAGCTCATCAGGAAAGACATCCGAAAACTCACATACTACCGGAATCTCATGTAGCGGGGTTACTTTAGTAGCATATACCACAGTTTCTAACGGAATCTTCCGAGGTAAGGGTACCTGGAAAGTGCCCTCCCCCATAGGATTCCGTATAGACACCATCCGATTGGTAGTATCCAAAACTACACCCCAATGATGCATCCAACTCATTCCTATGATAACATCCACACCTAGTCCGGGCAGAACGATCAAGTTCATCCGGAATCTCCACTGATCTAACTCCAAGGCTGCATCAAGTACCATTTGTCTCGTGGTGATGTCGGCCCAGTGCACTCACCCGAAACTCTAAATTCAACTCCTTTATGACTTGACTATGCTTTTGTGCAAATGCTTGACTCATAAAGGAATGCGATGATCCAAAGTATCAAACAAAACGGCGGGAATCTGGTTCCACGGGAACATACCAGGTATCCACGGGTTCTCCGTAAAGAATCTCCTCCAATGACGTGTGATGCACACGAGCAGGCATTTGCTTCTTTGGATGAGGGCATTGCTTGTAGAGGTGTCCAGACTGACCACAGTTGAAGCAAGGACCCATCACTGCCGGCTTGGCACCAGCAGCATTGGCCTGCCCTGGTTTTCCTTGAGGCATAGGCATCCTGAAAGGCCTAGTGAACCTCTGCTGATTCTGAGCAGGAACATTCTTCCTCTGAGGAGGCCTAAACTTAGACCCCGAACCTTGGTGGCGAAATGGAGGACGATATGCAGGTGGAGCCCTTGGCTGGGAGGAACCACCTTCATTAGCCCTCTTACGGTTCTTAGTAGCAGCATGCAGGTTGTTCTGATTCTCCTGAGTGAGACAGTCATTGTAGAAGTCATTGAAAGTCACACGGGTAGAGGTACCCATGGTCTTCATCAGCTTTGTACTGAGACCCTTCTTGAAAGCGGCAATCTTATTGGCTTCAGTACTCACAAACTCAGGTGCATAACGGGATAGGTTCCGGAATGCATGATGATAATCCTTCACAGAACGATTCCCCATGGTCAAGTTATGGAACTCATTCTTCTTCATTGCCATAAGACTGGGTGGAACATAAGTTGCACGGAAGTCACGAACAAGCTGATCCCAAGTGATAGGCTGACCCTCGGGGAAAGGTGTGGCGATGAGAATTCCACCACAACCTAGCGTCACCTTCAAACATGTGTGCGGCATAGGTAGCCTTCGGTGCCTCGAGATAACCGCAGACAAAGCAAACCTTTCTTCCATAGTGTTGATCCAAGCATCAGCCATGAATGGATCGGGGGCATCCCCGAACTTGGAGGCTTGGTGTCCATGAAGTCCTTGAATTCACCTGAACCGGTTAGGGCATGATCCTCACGACGTTTGTTGTTTGCTTCC